>JADBJO010000252.1:777500-845000 GCA_016801955.1 Conus betulinus | reverse complement strand
TTCTGAAGATGACCAACCAGAAAGCTCTCCAGATCAACAAAGTTCTGAAGATAGCCTATCAGAAAGCTCTCCAGATCAACAAAGTTCTACAGATGGCCATCCAGAAAGCTGTCCGCCTCAAAGTTCTGAAGATGGCCAACCAGGAAACTCTGCGCAGCAACAAAGTTCAGAAGAAGGCGCATCACAAAAAAAACTCCACATCAGCCAAATTCTGGTAAAAAACGAGTCACAAAACGAGCATCAAAAGAGTTCAGTAAGTAAGGCTACGCAACACCCAACACCCCACAACGGTAATTCGAACAATTTGTCAAAAAAGTCGACATACAAACGTTTTGCTCCTAAAGCTTCCAAACGGCGCGCACAGAACGCGTCGAAACATTCCAATGACCAATGCGGAACTTCCTCGGAGACCGTGACCACAGACTCTAACACTTCTTCGGGGAAGAACTCAGAAGCTGGTCGACAGCATAAGCGCCGATGGAAAAAAAAAAACCTCCCAAACAGAATGGCAAACAAAAATAGTGACAAACAAAAAGGTGATGGCAAACAAAACAATGATGGCAAACAAAATAGTGACAAACAAAATAGTGATGGGAAAACAAAACAGTGATGACATACAAAATAGTGACGACAAACAAAATAGTGATGGCAAACAAAACAGTGATAACAAACAAAATGGTGATGACAAACACAATAGTGATGGCAAACAAAATAGTGATGGCAAACGAGGTCCCGCAGCGACATTATCGGAAGATTGTCGGGAAGACCAATGGTGCTACCCGAGGGCAAGATTGACAGACGGTCGAAAAGACCCTCGAAACCTCTATACGAAGTTCAGTGAGCTGCCAGCGGCTTCATCCCGGGAGGAGCACCTGATGTATGCGATTTGTAAGTGATGTTTTTTCTCTTTGCAATGTAACTGAATACGACGAGTGAGTCTCTCTCTCTCTCTCTCTCTCTCTCTCTCTCTCTCTCTCTCTCTCTCTCTCTCTCTCTCTGCCTGTCTGTGTCTGTCTCTCTCTCTCCGTCTCTCTCTCTCTCTCTCTCTCTCTCTCTCTCTCTTTTTCTTTCTGTGTGTGTGTGTGTGTGTGTGTGTGTGTGTGTGTGATTTTATATATATATATATGTGTGTGTGTGTGCGCGCGCGCGCGCACGTGCACGCGTGTGGGTGTGGCTGACATTATGTCGTGGAAGCGAAGATTTAGTTATAATCCCTGCTGTGGCACATTCTCCGATTCGCTCGTACAATGAAAATGAAATTAGAATTATTGTTAAACAAGGAAGAACATTTTTGACCGCCGATCTTCTGTGAACAATACATACTATCTTTGAGGATGCTCAGAAGACCGTCTTCAGGACTTGCGACATAGAACATAGCCTATGCGGATTTATTTGTCTTTCGTTTCATGTCACAAGTCCTGAAGATGGTCCATGACCGAAACGTTGAAGATTTTCGTGTTTTTTTTTTCTATTTTCAAATCTTCTGAGCATCCTAAAAGGTAGTTCGTGTAGAATATAAATTTGTAAGCTAAAGTTCAGGTAAAGGCCTACTAGGAGACAATATGAAGAATATACATTTTGTCCTCGAACAGATCTGGATTCTCTCGGTCGATTTTGAAAAAGAGTTAGGACCCCCACCTCATTTATTATACGGCATTTAAAGCATATAGTTAGAGAAACAGACAACACTTTATGCTGACCGATGTCCGCGTTGAACAGTATGAAACGTGGAACGCTGTCAGTCTTTTTTGTGATGTTAGTAGACCACGTTATCAAACCAATCCAACATCACCTTTTTCATCTGTTTTGTGCGCAGAAAACCAGGACGACAAAAGCCGAGATGATGTATGAATAAAAAGTACAAAATTATGAATGCAGTCAATTTCTTGACAATACGAATATGCCTGAAAGGGACATATACTGTGCACAAAAAGAAAAGCATATTTTTTTTTCGCTGAAAAAAAAAAAGGAAAATTTTGACAGAGACATGCCCCGTATAGCAGGGAACTCTGTCCAGTGTTAATAGTCAGACATAATAAATAGACATAACAGTAGACTGATGTCTTATTTCTTCTGTGGTTGTAATATTTTGAATGCTAAATGACGCATGAAATGACTGAAATAAAAATATGCGTTTCTTTTTGTGCATAGTATATATTCACAGGAAGCATCGTTTACACACACACACACACACACACACACACACACACACACTATATATATATATATATATATATATATATATATATATATTTATATATATATATATACTACTGGCAAAAAGTTAGGGCCACCTGTCATTTTGACGTTAGTGTCTGAGTGTGTAAATAATAGGCTTGAAACGAAGTCACAATGATCCAAACTTGGTTAGACATATTGAGAGATCTTCCTTAACAGATCACAACACCTAAAAACACACTGCGGTACAAGGTGGAGCGCAGCTGCACGTGCGGAAACCACGTAAAACCGGTAAAACGGGTGCCTGTGGGAGCATATGAGTTTGAAAAAAAAGGGCGAAATGCTCGTGGTCAGTCATGATGCACGTGCATGGCACCTTGTTCATGAACACAGATCAGACGCCGTTGGCCCCAAATCTGTAGACAGAACGGTCGTCAACGCCAGCCCAAAAAGCATGGCACAAAGGCAAAGACTGACCCTGCCAACCGTGGACGTGCCTTAGCGTTGATTGACGAAGGGATTTCTGTCCGCGCGAGGTGGCTAGGCGTCTGAACGTGTCCCATTCCACCATCCAACGTCTTGTAGAGAGGTTTCAGGCCAGGCCACTGGCAGCGTGCAGGATCGGCCACGATCAGGCCGTCCTCGGTGTACTGACAGACATGCTGACCGATCCCTCCTGCTTGTCTGCCCTACGCAATCGGACCGTCACCTTATCCACCTTAAGGCGTGAGCTCCTGCAGGCTGCAAATGTCAATGTCAGTAGGACAGTTTGTAACCGTTTGCACGAGTTCGGGCTGTCATCCTGGAGACCAGCAGTCCGAGTACCACTTACTCCAGCTCACCGCAGAGCACGGGCAGACTGTGTCGACATCACGTTCGCTGGACGAGGCAGCAAAGGTCTCGAGTGCTGTTCACAGATGAGTCCCGCTTCACCTTGGCATTCAATGACGGCAGGACCCGAGTGTGGCGAAGGCCAGGAGAACGTTTTGCTGACGCCACAGTTCGTGAGGTGGATCGTTACGGAGGGGGTTCTGTGATGGTCTGGGATGGCTTCAGTCGTCAAGACAGAACTCCCTGTACGTCATTCAAGCATGCTGACAGGGGTGCGGTACCGTGACGAGATTGTGAGGCCCTGATCCAGCCCGCCCTTCAGGCCATGGGTAACGCTGCTGTTTTCCAAGACGATAACGCCCGTCCAAACCGAGCCCGTGTCGTGGACGATCATCTGCAGCAAGAGGGGATCATCCGGATGCAGTGGCCATCTCGCTCACCCGATCTGGCTCCAATTGAGCACCTCTGGGATGTCCTTGGACGGCGGGTAGCCCACAACCACCCCCTGCCTGTTGACGTGGCCCAGCTCACTCTCTACAGCAGAGTGGGCAGGCCATACCGCGGGACACTCTTCGGACCCTGGTGGACTCCATGCGTCGACGTTGTGCCGCTTGCCTGGCGGCAAACGGTGGCTACACTCGGTACTGAATGGTGCAGTTTTCAGTTGTGGCTTATGTGATGATCCTGAGGAAGGGAGATTGGACATTACAGCCCGCTGTCCGCGTTTGATTTGTTGATTTCGTGCAATGGTCCAATGAATTTGTTCTTGAATAAATTTGGAAGATTTTGCGTCCGTTCTTCTTAACATTAGCTGTAGTGTTTTGGTCTGGGAGACAGCGTTGGCAATGGCCCTTAACTTTTTGCCAGTAGTATATATATATATATATATATATATATATATATATGTGTGTGTGTGTGTGTGTGTGTGTGTGTGTGTGTTTTTATTGGTTAAGTAACGTTTACATATTGAAAAGACGTTACCATCGGAGTTTTCAGCGCACAAAACTATGGAATGAATCACTTAAAAACTGTACATTTCTTGTTCTCTGGTTTTCAAATCATGTAATGAATTTAACAGAAATCTGAATGCAAAATAACTATGCCGAGATGAATAATGCCTCTAAAATTCAGGATAAAACAGTTTTACTCCCGGGCCTCTGTGAATATCGGCTGTATTAAAAGAAAGAAAGAAAACCTCATTTGACCATACTTCACCTTCTCTTACCTGATTTTACCAGAGCTTATTAACGGATTGGCCGAGACGCCAGAACAGGTGGTAGAAACTCAGCTTAATCTTACCGCCTTCTCCCCTCATGGCATCCCCCCCCCCCCCCCCCCCCCCCCCCTGTAACCTCACTTCGCCTCACCTCACTACTTATGTTCTGCGCGCTCTCTCTCTCTCTCTCTCTCTCTCTCTCTCTCTCTCTCTCTCCGTCGCCTTACCCTGTCAGTTGCAGCGTTATAGTGTATTGCAGAGGTGAATTTAGGGACTCAAGGTATCAAGGAAGCGAACGACACGTACACTGTCACACCTTCACTTCAACTCGCCTCACCTTCCAGGAGCAAATTAACGAATGATGTGGAAAATTTCGGGGGGGGGGGGGGGGGGGGGGGCGAACGGAGATCCAGGGGTTCTCTTCCCCCTCCATCCAACATATTTCCCCACTTCTGGGCCATTTCAAACGTAAACATCGAGACGACTTTAAAAAATGTTTCAACCCAGTATGTCGTTTTAGCATTTGTGATGGCTTGATTAAGATTCCTTGGAACAATTCTATAGTGATGAATGTTAATGTGTGTGTGTGTGTGTGTGTGTGTGTGTGTGTGTGTGTGTGTGTGTGTGTGTGTGCGTGCGTGCGTGCGTGCGTGCGTGCGTGCGTGCCTGCGTTCCTGTGTGTGTGTGTGTGTGTGTGTGTGTGTGTGTGTGTGTGTGTGTGTGTGTAACATTGGAAACGGGAGAGTTGCTGGCAGTGAGGTGGTGATGTATGCATGCATGCAGGTTTTTTTTTTCTTTCTTAGGTTACGACTTTCACAAGCATGTGGCTTTCGTCCCGTCTTGTAATTGTCGTTTTTATGAAAACCAAGAGGAAATGAATCATACCTCCGTGGCAAAAACAAAACGTCACAAATAATGTTTCTGCTGGACGTTGTAGACAATATACGGTTAGTACTCTACACTTCATGCCCCCCAGACGTGGGTGTGGCAGCGCCACAGCCACCTGAGGAAAAAAGAATGAAAGGAAATTGGGACCATGTGTGAAGAAGACATATTTTATTGAAAAAAGTCTGTTTTGTTCTGCTTATTAAGGTGAACATTGCCTTGATCTTTTTTTTTTTTTTTTTTTTTTTTTGCTCATTATTTCACTATTTCATCCATGCCCTGTCCTATTTGCATCTTGCCTCGTCTGAAGTTAAAAAAAAAAGTTGAAAAAGCGAACAGTCCCTTTTAGACTCGATACCTCTAGTTATCGTTACAGTGACCTGACCTGACCTGACCTGGGTTCAGCTGACCTGATCTGACTTCTTCTGACCTGGCCTGACATAACCTGACCTGTCCTGTTGGTTGCAGCGCCGCAGGCGGAAACGGTGGTATATGCTACAGTCTCGTGAGGTGGAGGGAACTAACTGCACGCACTTGGAGCCCCTGAGTTGCAGGTTTCTGGTGAGAGGGCTAAGCGATTCGTGCAAAGGTCAGTCCTTACCTGTGGTGTGTACATGTTTCTTTACCTTTCCATGTTTTGTTTTCCCCCCACTTTTCACTGTCTGTCCTGACATTTCTTTTTCTCTCGTCTCCACCCCCTCTGTTCCTTCGCTCCCCCCCCCCCCCCCCCCCCCCCCCCCCCCCCCCCCCCGTCCCCTCCCCCCCCACCCCCCCCCCCCCCCCCCATTTGTTCTGTCCCCTTTCAGTTTTTTGCCATCACTTTTTGTGCTTGCTTGTTTTCCCCGGTCTTAATTTCCATTCATTTTGCCTTTTTTCATTTGCATCTCCTTTCTCTACCCTTTCCCCATTTCTGTTTCATATTTATTTAGTTTCTGTTCTCGTTCCCTTTCTCTCTCTCTCTTTTTTCAATTTTCCCACCTCTGGTCCATTCTCTTTCCTTCGTTTCCTTTGCTTCTCTTTTTTTTCTTTTTTTTACTTTTTTCACTTGTTTCCTTCACACGTCCCCCCCCCCTTTCTCTTTCTTTTTTTCTTTTCCGTCTTTCTTTTTGTTTTTCCAGTCGTTTCCCCTTTTTAAAAACAAATCCTCGTTTTCTTCTCTTTTACTTTCTCTTCTTTTACTTTACCCAATTTCCCCCCCTTTTTTTTTTCGTTGATTTCACTGTGTGCATTATAGATAAATTAACTTCGTGGGGCCCTGACTAGATTGGAAAGAAAACTATTAATGTCAAATAAACCGTAGAAATAGACCCCGCAATTTAGGTAGCATTTGACATAAATATTTTAGATACCGATAACAAATACATCCCTTGCCCTGTTTGTTTCTGTGGTTGCTGTTGTTATTATTTATTACAAATCGCTTTCTTTTTTCAATTTCCAGCGCAAGCGGACGCTGCATTTAAACAAGTTTTTGTGTACCCGTATCAAGAGGCCAGAAAGGAACTATACTCATCAGGTAAAGTGCACACATCTCCGGGAAATAAACTCAAAAACGTGACGTGATAGGTTTGTTTGTTTTTTTTTTTTGTGTGTGTGAAGAAAGTGCATTTTTGGCATGAAAAATTGGAATATGCACACTACTGATAACAAATGTCTATGGGGAAGCAAGAGGCCTACTGTGAGTCAAATTATAATTCATTCAGACGTGAACATTTTCAATTGTGCAACGTAGCTCAATTAAACCAAAACGGCTTCACGGTGGACATTTCTGTAAAGAATCTCAGGTTCTTTGGGACGCATAATTCAGCAGAATCCAGTGTTGTGTCACGGTTCCTGGCTGTGTCGGCACTCAAGCCAGCTAGGCGGGTGATCCACTTGCCTCGAATGCCGTTAATAAAGAATTTCCTCAGATCGATCTGAAAACTAAAGCTCAAAGCTGTGGTCAAGACATCCGGCAAGAGGACTGGAACTCGCAGATTGATTTTTCAACTCTCTCAAATTCATGCAAGCCCTAGAAAGTTTTTTTTTTTCATCTGCCATTGGCAGCTGTAAAAGAAAAGGATGCATCCAGTCCTCTTGCTGAGTGGGGGTGCTGCACTATATAACGAGTTGGTAGAAATGGAAATATGCAGGGAGAAACTCGAGTTTGACTAAAAACAGAGAGAGAGAGAGAGAGAGTACATGTGTATGCGTGTGTGCACGCCCGCTCGCGCGCACAGGTGTCTCTGTGTGTGTGTGTGTGTGTGTGTGTGTGTGAGAGAGTGTGAGAGAGAGAGAGAGAGAGCGGGGCGGGGCGGCAGGCAGGCAGGCAGGCAGGCAGAGACCACCACTTCATTCTTCCCCCAATCTTACCAATGGTGACGATTAAGATGCAGCCAAGGAACCACGAAAACGGAGGCAGCAGCCATGCAGCTGTTCTGACCTCCCTTTGAAAAGAACAGATAGACAAATAAATGTTATTTGCTGCTTAAATCAGGTGCAAAATTTAATCCACTCCCCTCCCCCCCCCCCCCAAACCAATTTTTGTTTGTTTTTGTTTGTTCTGAAGAAGAAGATCCAAGAAGTCGAAACGCGTCCTGTTTTGTCTTGTAATTTGTCTCTTCCATTCAGGGACAGTCATTTTTCCTCAAGTTTGTTTTCATTTCCGCCTGGGGAAATAATCAACTTTGAAAGTAACCTTAGAGAATAATTTAACTAGTATTAGACATTTGTTTAGAAAGATGAAAACAACAACAGAAACGGCTCTAAACAATGCCTGGCTCTCTGTTGCAGAGGCTGATTCGATTGGGACGGACGAAGAGGTCGACGCTTCCAAAGGATTCGAGGGTATGTTTTTAGTTGGTACCCTTTTGTATTTCTTTCACCTGTATGGTGATGGTGCGGGGCAGTGTGTGTGTGTGTGTGTGTGTGTGCGTGCGCGTGCGCGCGTGGGCGTCTGTGTGCGTCTGTGCGCGTGCGTCCGTGCATATGCGCGCGTGCATGCGTGTATATGGCATAACGGGCAGATGAAATCAAAGTGGTCATGTTTGACGGTAGTAGTGAAAAGATCGAAAGAACACATCCGAACTGTGTTTTTCTTAAATGTTTGTCCGTTTTAACTAGTCAATAAATAAGTAGGAACACATCTCATAACTCTGCTGACTTACACAAAGCAGATCAGTCACTATCATGAGCATGACACGCCATTCTTACCATCTGTAACTGACTAGTCTGTTCTAAACTGCCGAACAAAGTCGGTTATACACCCATTGCCGTGTTGTAACCAAACTAAACAAAACCAAGCTCACGTGATTTAACCCTATTTGAAATCCAATATTTTGTCCCACTAGCATTCAAAACATAACATTCCATATTTTCCTGGGCTACCCTGAATGTTCCATTCGTGTTATATCCGAGCAATAGCTAATATATTTTGGCCCAAAGTTCAGATATATTGGGTATCTTTTGAACTGACCATTAGGTCTGCGCATGCTGTCTCCAAGAAAGAAAAGAAATTTTTGACAACAACAATATCATTAAAGACCAAACTTTGAGGTACATATTGTCTTAAGGAAGTCGTACGATCCTACTTTCCTTTGTCTTGGTCCCAATGTAGTTCATTGTTAGAATCCATTTCTCTCTCACTAGAAGTGTTTGGAAATCTGAATACCAAGTTTCAGTACTATAGCTGTTTGCTTGCTGCCTTCTCTTCAATGAAATCCCATGAATATTGTTCCGAAATTTCTTTTTGATCAGCAGATGGAAATGGTTTTGTCTAAAAATCATTATCCAAAAAAAAAAAAAAAAAACTTACTTGGTCTACCGTTCAAATCATGGCACATCAGTATAGTACGTACTGATCACGCAGTGGCAATTCGAAGTTGTGTGTGTGTGTGTGTGTGTGTGTGTGTGTGTGTGTAACATATTCTGCTGGCTATAAAATGTATGAAGCACTGGCAGCAAAAAAAAAAAAAAAAAAAAAAAAAAAAAAAGTTGCGCAGCGCGAAGGACGGACAACTCTGCATGAACTAAAAATTATATGACCACGGCATATTGAAAATATCGGAGTCGGTAATCCAGTGGGTCGACTATCGGTGAGGCAGACTACTTAAATATGGAGAGTGTTCATGCTTAGAAAGTTCCAGTCTGACGTAAGATCACGAAGATCTTGTTTACTTGATTGCGGGTCATTTTGGTGTGATGTTTGCACAGAAATCTTTCTATATAAGAACTACTCAAAATCATCAATGCTCATGCAAAACATACACAAACAACATATTTTTGTCAGTACGAAACAATGTTTTATCAATGCTTTTGCGCCAAACCTCTTAGTTTTTTCTTTTTTTTTTTGTAAATTTATCAAAATCCTTGACATGGGACATACATATTTTAATAAGACACAGTTCCACCCAATCGTTTCTCTTTTACTGTTTGATTTTTATCGCAAGTACACAAAAACTTCTCGCATCCAAAGGTTAAGATGACTGGAATTCAGCAATGAAGAAATGAAATCAAATGAAACCAGAAATGTTACATTGTCAGCGCCCTGTAGTTTTGATACACAAATCCAATGGCATTCTAGACAACAACGTAATTGATCCGCTTTTCGTAAGTTTCATTACTAACTATATTATTTTCACTGCGGGTATGGTACCAAAAGAAGTCAAGCTACAGAAGCTGAAACACAGCCAGAGTTCTCGTCAGCCAGCTTAACAAGGTCATCACTACAGCAGTGATTATGGTCAGTTTCATTATGGTTTTATAACGGACGATGATGGCGGCTATTTAGAGAGAGAGAGAGAGAGAGAGAGACGGAGGGGGGGGGGGGGGGGGGGGTTTAGGTCATGATTAATCGAGTATTTTGACCACTTGATAAATTTTTAGTTGGTTTGAATTCATATGACAACATTGACTGCAGTATCACCTCTACAACTGCTACTGCTGCTGCTGCAGCTACCTCTGCTGCTGTGACTACTACTACTGCTACTACAATAACGATACTGCTGCTATTGCTACAACAACAAAATAATGATAATGATAATGATAAATTATTTTTTTAACGAATAAAACTTTTGCTTCAGTGGGCCGCCCATACAAAACCCACAACAACTACTACTACATGAACTTCATACTGAAGAACTGCCACCACTCCTCCTCGGGCTATGTGACCAGGTATCGCCTACCGATCAACTCCACTGACTTGGTGAGCTGGATAGTACAGTTATGGGAGATTACTTACTTATGTCAAAAGAGTCCATGATATTGTTCTATATTTTTTAACATACTTTCCACCAAGGGAAAGAATTTGGACCCCACAGGTACAATTTTATTGTTATGCCTGAAATTTAAACTTTTTTTTTTTTAATTGCTTCATAGAGATAATTTGAGAGTGAAATCATTATTTATGATCCATGACAGGAACATATAGCAACTGCCACAATAATTGTCTGCACTGCGTATGAGAGTTTGCTGGTAATTGGGGTACAATTGTTGTCTTTTATCTTATGACGTACTGTCCAGTGTTCCAACGACGTCAAAATCAGTCTCGGGTATAAAGCTGACGTCGTAATTTCTTCTCTCTGGACAGACAGTTATTGATATTACATGATCCAGACACACTGTGTCTGTGATATAATCACTCTTTTTTTCTCAATGAATTTGGCATTTCCTTGATGAAATTACTTTTTTTTTTTAAACGATAATTATTCTACATATTCATCTTTGAAACAATTCTCTTACCATAAAGGAACTCTCTCTCTCTCTCTCTCTCTCTCTCTCTCTCTCTCTCTCTCTCTCTCTCCCTTTGGTAAATGACAGTGTCGAATTATTTGAGACAGTTCAGTTATCGCCCGTAAATAGCTTTGCAAGCTACGACTGGTAACATTTGATCAGTTAGGCAGTTGAAGTCACTAGTTCTCAAAGTCCCCCCACTGGCATACCTTTCGTAAAACTCTTAGGAGAGGCTTAGTGACGGTGAGAAAAGACTACTGACCGCAGGGAAAGTCCCGTTGACAGCGGATTTAGACTGCTACCTGGGATCCTTTTCAAAGGGCATCTACAATGTGGCGAAAGCTTGACTGGAGTTGTACTGTTTTCACCTGTCAGCGAAACGGCGAACGGAGCCGCAGGACGTGCTCAGCAGTTGGCTCATAGTGGCATCTCAGGCCAGTGGACTCTGCTGTCATGAAATACAGGCTGATACATCACTCGGAGGGGGAGGGGGGGGGGGTACATATTTCTTTACGCTCCATGTGCTTGTGACTTATCACGTGACACTTTTTTGTTCATGGGGGGGGGGGGGGGGGGGGGGGGTGCTACAATGCTCGCTCGCTTCACTTCTCTCCACCTACCTCCTTTCATCCTTTTCTGTCCCTTTTCCTGTTCTCCCTCGTTTCAGTCCCCCATACCCCCTTTTCTCTCTCTCTCTCTCTCTCTCTCTCTCTCTCTCTCTCTCTCTCTCTCTCTCTCTCTCTCTCCTCTCGTACAATTGTACACGTATTTATTATGTTCTCTCTCTCTCTCTCTCTCTCTCTCTCTCTCTCTCTCTCTCTCTCCCCACATATGAATCAAGCGATCTCGCCTGCTCTTCTACCGGTCAGCCTCTCTCTCTCTCTCTCTCTGTGTGCGTGTGCGTGCGTGCGCGCGCGCGCGCGTGTGTGTGCGTGTGTGTGTGTGTGTGTGTGTGTGTGTGTGTGAGAGCCCTCACACGCGCGTGCACTTCGGTTCTGCAGGTTGAAATTGTGCCCTGGAACCAAAGGGACAATGGGTGTGGACACGTGTGGTACACGGGGCTCTTCCCCAGCGTGCAGTATGTGGCGGTCCAGGTGCTCTACGGCAACATGACGGCCGGAGCAATCATGGCCGCCTTCAGCAAGCTGATGGTCGAAGTGCTGGGAGTGCATCAGATCACAGACGAATATGGCTATCCTACAGGTGAGTTGGCCCCCAAGCTTTCCCGCATTATCTGACGGTGGCTGATATGGCTTCGTGGTTAAGGGACTGGGCCCCCGTAAATCGAGGGATTGCGAGTTCGATACCGGGCTGTAAAAGGGTGGTGAGATGTGAGAGCGGATTTTTTCTTTTCTTCCGTTTTTTTAAACTGTCTTTCTGCGTATCTGCTGTCACTGGAGGTGAATCTTTGGCGAATATCCTGTTATCTCTCCCGTTGTTTATGGGTTTAGAAAGAGTTCCAGCATGCATCGGACTGTTCAGTGAGGAGACGATTGCTATCATACAGTCTCCGTTTCCTACAGAAAGGCAGTGATGAACTTTTAGACAGCAGCAGCATCACTTTTCATGGGTTTGTTACGGCACTCCTTCGACTGTCGGTCATAGGAGATAGCTCGTGCAAGATGGTCATGGGAGGTAACTGATATATGATAGTCATGGGAGATAACTGATGCAAGATAGTCGTGGGAGATTAATCTATGGTCCTGGGAGGTAACTGATACATAATGGTCGTGGGAGGTAATTTTTTTTTTTTTTTTTTTTTTAGTAAAGTGATGCGCTCTTGTGACCACTGTCTTTCAGTGTCTGTTAACCCACTTTTGGTTCTCAAAAGTTTTTCTTTTCTTATAGACGCTCTGTCGATCTGTTTTCATTTATTTTCATTTATGCGCTGCCCTTCTTCCTCGCTGAATCCAGCAGTGTAGAGCAAGATCCTCGGTGACATGTTCTAAGACATCCTGGTTTCTCTATTCAGGTTGTCAAAACCTTGGGTAAGTGCTTATAAACTCTGCTGACTGTGGTGTATGGCACCTTTCTTGGAGGCTCTGTTGGGTCATCCTTGGACCAGGAGGTGACATCAAGATCTTGTGCCTCTGTCTCCTCACGTCCAGCATTATATAGTGGCACTTTTACCAAAAAAGGAATTTTCACTTCTTGAACAGAAATGGTAATTCCCCAGTAACATTTTATCAGAGGTACAGTAACCATAAATGAAAAGACTTTGCAATGGTGCTGTTATTCCGCGTTAGACTGAAAGCATTCGGAATTAAAAGATGTAGCTCATTTCCTTGAAGATTTTACACAAAAAGAGTGGCAGGTTACCATTACCCCTGTGCTTAGACCTGTAATTTTGATGACCTTCCATCTAGTAGTAAGGTCCTCAAAAACTTTTCTTCCAAACACTCGCTCTGCTTAGGGTAAGCAAGGTTTAATCCTTCTTGAATATCGAATTGAGCGGAGTTGGGGCCTGTCTGTGAGTGTTCAGTTCTGAGCTTAACCCTCTAAGACCCGTTTTTCTTCCAACTCGCTTTAGCTTGTAGACTAAGCATAAGTTCATACTCCTTCTGAGTTTCTGGTCTCATGCTGAGGTTCAGGATTTAGCTACCCTTCCTTTCGTTTTTGTTGCATAGGCATCGAAATAATCAATGGTGTGTCCGCGCCAAGGACAATTAAAGCATTTATCTGAGTAGGGGCTGGTATTTATTTACTTTAAAATTTTGTACTGGAACAGAAATGTACCTGTTGTGTGCTTAGGATTATGGCACTGATGCAACTAACAGGTACTGAACTGCTAAATCTTTATGTACCTGAGATTTGCTGAAAGCGGACTGACATTGAAAGCGGTAAGAACTATAACAATGATCCTCGTTTTGTCCTTGACGTTAAGACAGGGACCATAATGATGACTAACAAACATCGCGCTAATCACATTTCCCCCTTTCCTCCTCCCACATCCACCCCCACCACCACCACCTCCCCTTCCGTCCCACGCAGGGCATGCTGTGGTCTGCTTTAACTGGGAAGAGGACCGTCCGATGATCATCGCCGAAAACATCATCGTCAAGGCCCCCGACTACACTCGTGTGGTGAGTGAAGTTGGTTCTGGTTCACTTTAGTGAAGTTGGTAGACTACTGGTTTACTCCAGTGAAGTTGGTAATGGTTTACGTTAGTTAAGCTGGTACTGGTTTACATGAGTTAAGTTGGCACTGGTTTACGCTAGTTAAGTTGGTACTGGTTTACGTTAGTGAAGTTGGCACTGGTTTACGTTAGTTAAGTTGGTACTGGTTAGGTTAGGTAAGTTGGTACTGGTTTGTGTCAAGTTGGTACTGTTTACGTTAGTTAAGTTGGTGGTTTACATTAGTGAATCTCGCCAGTTTACAGACGAGTGTGAGTTTGACGGCTTTCATCAGCAATATCAATTTTGTCCCAGCACCAGTTACCAGCAACGTCAGTGGTGGTTAGTTTGCTGCAACTTGTGAGTTAACGCACTTTTGTGAGTAAGGAGCAGAGGCGCCGGAATATGTTTTCCTCGGAGAGAGGAGGGAGGAGGGGGTGGGGATCCCACTTTGAGGATCATGAGACTTTACTGAGAAAATGTCACTCAAACTTGTAGGCGCACTCATGCGCGCGCGCGCACACACACTTACGCACTCGCGCACAAATATGCGTGTGCTCTGGTGCGTACGCCCGGCACTGTTTATACTTGTTTTCATATGCATACCCATCATAAAAAGCATACCACCACTATGAGCGCCACCACAGACGTTGTTCGTGTTCTTTCAAAGAGAGTGTTTTTCAGTATAATATCAGCTCTGTGCGTCTTCGTGTCCCTGGTAGGCCTACGTCTCGCTGTCACCCATGGTAAACATGTGGTTTGCCTCGGTAAATACTGTGCCTGTAGGCTACAAGTTTGAGTGACATTTTTCACCATACACCAGCGTGTCGTAATACGATTGAATTAATATCGTCTCTCTCTCTAACTCTGTCTCTGCCTCTCTGTGTCTGAATTGAATAAATATCCTCTCTTCACTGTCGCCGCCTCTCTCTGTCTCCTGGTGCGTGCGTGCGTGCGTGCGTGCGTGTATGTGTGTGTGCGTGCGTGCGCGCGCGCGCGCGCACGCTTGCGCGCATGTACTTGGACAGAGAGAGAGAGAGAGAGAGAGAGAGATTGCACGGTAGAGCGGACACTCACTGTGATAATCGTTGTGTGCTTGAAGGTTTGTGGCGTTGACTGTGACAGAAACAGTGGTGATTGTCCTCCTCGTGCACTTGACGTTATAACATTAACAACGGGAACTGATAAGCACTATGTTGTCCCTCCTAAATCACTTGGATGTCAGAGCGCTGCTCTGTACAGTACTTGGTACACCCTGGTCCTTCTGGTTCCTCAGATGTGTTCCTGTCTCCGATGACCTCAGACTGGCACCCCCGGGGCAACTGCGAGTGCTTCATGCAGTACAGCTTCCAGTTCTTCGGTAAGTTTATGAGTCGCTCAGGGTAGATTGTTGTCATCACCGACCTCTCCTCACCATGTTTCCAGGTGAAGGCCACAGACCAGAAAGATCAAAAGAAAAAAAAAAAAGAGAGAAAGAAAATTACAATAGAGATACGTCGCGTTTGGACCATGGGTCCTATGTTTTTTTTGTTGTTTTTTTTTTCAGTCTCTTGTTGGCTCGGACTTGCTCAATTGTAAAAACTCAACGACAAAAACTAAAACATACAGAAAAAAAGACGAAGTGAGTGTAAAGATAATGCATTTGTCCCTAAACAAAATCGCTTATGTAGGCCTACTCTCTCTCTCTCTCTCTCTCTCTCACAACACACACACACACACACACACACACACACACACACACTCGAACACACATTTGCACACACATGTGCACGCATGCGCGCGCGCGCACACACACACACACACACAAACGTGTGTGTGTGTGTGTGTGTGTGTGTGTGTGTGTGTGTGTGTGTGTGAAAGCATATGAAAAGACAATACCACATCAAGCCAAAAAGAAATAGTTAAATGGAACCGAAGCACAGTAAGTGCCTTCTGTTGCGTTTTGAGAGAGAGAGAGAGAGAGAGAGAGAGAGAGAGAGAGAGAGTGTGACAGACAGACAGACAGACAGTGTGTGTGTGTGTGTGTGTGTGTGTGTGTGTGTGTGTGTGTGTGTGTGTGTGGTTGTGCGTGTGTGTGTGTGTGTGTGTGTGTGTGTGTGTGTGTGTGTGTGTGTGTGTGTGCGTGCGTGTGTGTGTGTGTGTGTGTGTGTGCGTGTCGCACAGAGAAAACTACGTGATGACCACGTGCACCATTTCTCTTCGGACAGATCCGCAATCGCGCATCATGCCAGTGCAAGGAGAATGCACGAGGGTGGCGGGACGTTTCTGGTGCCAGACCTGCTGCCGGTGGAGGCGCTTCAAACTCAAGCCGTGGGCACTGGACAACTACGGCACCAGAAATGAGCCCTGACGTAACCTGAGATGTGACAGATGATTTCCTCTGTGGATTTTGTTCATCCTTGCCAGTGAAAGCGCGGCATCTTCAGCAGCAAGAATGGATGCATGATTGTGTTGTCTCTTTATACTTTTGTATTGTCCCTTAGTTCATCTGGACAACTTCAGGCAGTCGCAGCGTATCATTCACCTTACTTTGGTTGTCTTCCGCCATAGTTTTTTTTTTTTTTTCCCCCCACTTTAAAAGTAGTGCTTCAATGGTGCCACATGCTGACGTCGCCTTCTATGGATTCATGCCTACTGAGCTTCTGCCGAGGTGTTGCAGGTGTACTTGCGTCGTTTCCCTGTCCCCGTCTTCACATGGGCTTACAGCTTTTGCGTTTTAATTTGCCGTGGATTTTAGACTTTATTGCACAGTTTTCAACAGGCCTCCAACAACTATTTACTGGCTCGTTTCCTGTGCTGTAGAATCAAACAGAGAAGACCAGGAAAGCGCTGGACGCCCCACCATGGACTTGAGCTGGAAATTCTCAGCGTATGCTAAACGCCTCTGCAGTAGTCACACAGCGGGGGTGTACTGTAACGAGTGGCCTTGTGGTGGTGACCCGACTTCTTTAACTGCTGGTGATGGGGCAGTGGCAGGTCGATCTGGGAGTGGAAACGTATGGAAAAATTGGGACGGACGGCAATGGAAGCAAATGTGTAGGATAAAAAAAAAAAGAAGCAGGAAAAGTTTTATTTATTTTTCCCCACCACTCATTCGTTTTAAAGTGTGTTCCGACCCAGTGTCTGAGCTGTGGGGTAGTGTCTATGGGGTAAATCCACATGCATTAGCACCCTGCTGTGAAAGCTTGCTGTAAAAATAATGTGACATTAAATTTTGCTTTTCATTCAGGATTCTTTACAAATGTGACCAGCATTGAATGAATTTTTTCTGTTAGAGTTGTACTCATGAACAGTTTAATTCACAATAGTAAAATACCTTCTAAAGAAATAACATTTCAGTCTAAACACTACTCTACATTTTCTGATATGAATGTCACTTCTTAAATAGGCTGTTATTTCGTAGCTTGGGATTAGATCAATTTACGATTAAATTGTTGCTTCTCTCAAGTGGTCCAGAATTTTTTTTTCCATTTTAATATCTTTTTGAATAGATTTTTTTTCTCGGTGACTGAATACATAGATCTCTCTTTTTCCAATTTAATGTAACCTGAAAAAGCAAAATGAAGAGAGAGAGCAGATACAAACATTAAACATTTAGTGTAAATAAAATTGCTAAAAAAGAAAAGGGGGGGGCGAAGGAGATCAGAAATTTGTCCCATCTGAATTATTTTCAGAAGAGTTTTCTTTTTCACTCAGAAATTGAATACTTGGACCTTTATTTGGAAATTGAACTTAACCTGAAAAGGCAAAATGAGGAGAAAGTGCACACATACAAAACATTTAAAATTTGGTGTAAAATAAGCCATTAAAAAAATGCGGGCAAAGTTGATGGTATTAACAATATTGCCTTCATATTAAGAAAAAAAATTCTAAGGAGCCCATTATAGCACTTGGTTTTTATTTTGCTTTGAATGAAAAGATTTTAGATGGGGTTTTGTGTGTGATACAGACAAACTGTTAAAGATCGTGAGGAAAAACTTTAAAATTTGATGATTTTAAAAGCAATTTTGTTTTAATCCACTCGGGAGAATTAGTGAAAGTAGGCAAAAAAAAAAAAAAAAAGAAACGCATATAGGTCAAGTCAACTGATACACAGGTGTTGTCTGCTTAATAAGTTGTACCACCAGAAGAAATTAATTCCGATTTTTAAAGGAAAAGAAGAAAAAGATAATCCATAATGGATCAGTAAAGAAACATTCATCAGAATAATGACAAAGTATTTTGGAAGGTGATAAGTCATGTAAGAAAAACAGAGGCACGAGATGTGATCTTTCTTTCATTGCAAACTAACTAGTTTTCTACTGTTTGAAACATATTGCAGATCCAGGAGAAAAGAAATACAGATTGGTTGGTTTTAAAGTGCAGTTTCAGTTGTTTTAATTCACAGGAAGATGATTGGTGAGACTAAGCCAAAATTACGATTCATCAGAATAATGACAAAGTATTTTGGAAGGTGATAAGTCATGTAAGAAAAACAGAGGCACGAGATGTGATCTTTCTTTCATTGCAAACTAACTAGTTTTCTACTGTTTGAAACATATTGCAGATCCAGGAGAAAAGAAATACAGATTGGTTGGTTTTAAAGGCAAGTTGTTTTAATTCACAGGAAGATGATTGGTGAGACTAAGCCAAAATGAACAAAGATTCCAAATGTAGGCATTGTCCGCTAAAATCAAATTATTTAGAAACAGGAATGCATCCACATTTTAAGAATGATCAGGGGATTACTAACAATACTGCCTGCAGGTTATGACAAATCATTTCAGGGGGCGGGGATAAAGGAAAGGGGGGGTGGGGGAGGGGAGCGTTTGTACTATAGGCAAAACTGAAAAGAGAGATTTGGTTCATTCATTGAAACTGTATATAACTTATTCTACAATTTTAAATATATTGCACTGCTGGGAGTGGGGGGTAGGGGTGGCAGGAATCGATCTATAATCAGCACAAACAACTGAAACAAATCAGTTTGTATCATAGAAGTAGTACACCAACTTTGTCATCATACACCCTGATAAAGACCATGATTACACCATAATAGTTTTCATCCTTAACTGACAGTTTATTTGTTTCTGTGTATAGGAGTGGTTCCTTGGATCAATCTTTTGTGTGAAAAATACTTATTTATAATGATACGAAGTGATTTTTTTTTAAAGAAAGAAACAGCCATTTCAGTACAAGGTGAAAAAGTGAATATACTGCGTGTCATTCACTGTTTCAAGTTGCAGATGTATGCATCTCTGTCTGACTGTCTCGTTGTGTTCTGTCTCTCTCTCTGTCTGTCTGTCTGTCTGTCTGTCTGTCTGTCTGTCTGTCTGCCTGTCTGTCTGTCTCTGCTCTGTAGATGTTCATTCTTGTCTAATATCACATAACGTTGAGAAATGACATGAATCAAAGTACTACTACTACTGCTAAAATGTTCAGGCATGTTTGCATCTTCAGTGCAGAAAACAGTGTTTCATGCTCATATAAGCCTTTCCAGATCGCTATCGAATTTCAGATAGTATTTATTAATGTGATGCAGGCAACTACATGGAGTTGACTACCGGAACATGTGTGGTGGAGTGAGTGAATCAAAACCAACCACCCAAGACGTATTCAAACTGATCCCTGTGGGCCCACCATGGCGTGGTGCGTGCCGGCCAGCAGTACACTGGTGAAGTGAAGCAGAGATGAACTATGTTGGCATCAGGCTCACAGGCTATGGGACCTACTGCAAGGTTCATGGTTTGAAACAGTGGTAGTTTTGTGTCTCGAGGGTTGCCTCGAACTAATCATAGACACATCAGACCCCATTCAGAAAAAGTTTGTGTGTGCAGGATGAATTATATGCCCCACATATATGCACTGCATCATAGAATTATGGGTAAATCTGTTCCCCTACGGACTGCAATGTGCATGGAAAGTTACAGGGCAGAACCCAAATACTACGAGCACTGTGCTGAAGACTGTTTTAGCATCTCCCTAATTTCCTCTGACCGGCTACAGAAATTAGGACGAAGCAAACAATAAAACAAACAAATAAAAAAAAAAGAAACGAGAAAAAATAATTCATTTCACGACCGATGAGATACAAAAGAAAAATGTGCATTGAGCCATGTGCAGTGGAGGAGAACATGTGAGCAGCAGAGGATGATGACACGCATTATAGTTCCACCACTTTTCCACACTGGCAGCATGCAACCAAGAGGAGCCAGGAGGTACACAGCCTGTGTTTCAACCAGTTTGGTCTGCCTATGCCCTACGTCTCCCGTTCTCTCACCATCCCTTCTGTCGCACAGTGGCTGCTGTTTTCACCCAGTGACACAATCTCCTCTCTCCATCCTCCTGTCCCCATCCCTCGCCGTCCGTGTTGGAGATGGTGCACAGGCAGTCCCCGACTTCTGCAGCTAATTCACTCACTAACTGCCCCATCCCTTACCTTAATTTCTGCCCCCATGTCAATTCATCCTGCTCCGTACTCTGCCCTGCCCCTCTCCTCTCCCCGGCAAAACACGACATCCATCTCAGTCACCAACAGCCTAGCCATGGACGATGCCACAGACAATGACAATGCTTCAGTGACAGGGTACATGCCATCAGCGTGTTGTCACAATGACGGTGTGTCCAGGCCTGAGTTTTGGCAAACAACGCAGTCCCTGCAGGCTGAAATTCCAACCCTTTGTGCAGCCTTTCATGAAGCCAGACAGTCATTTAACATTAAAATACATACCATCACCATTCAATTACTGCACTTGCAGTTCAAGAACGCAAAAGCACCCATACCCCACCCTTCAGATCACAAAACTCCCAAAGACTGCAAGCCCTCCCCACCCCCCCACATTATCCTCCCCCAAAACACTGATCCTCTCTAATGCTACTGCCAGACGGTGATGCTGAAAGTCGATAACAGTGCAGGCAAAGCAGACTCCACTCCTCCAGTCCTAGTCAGCAGACCTTTGCCCCTTACTTTCTCCAACATGTCAGCATCACAAAGGATACTACTACATTCTGCTGGGCGGATGATGTAGTTAAAAGCGTGGATCTCTCCAGGCCCTCATCTCCCAGCATTAAGTCCTCAAAACTGTGTTGTCAGTGACCTGACAGTGACCAAACTGACTGTGTGGCTCAGTGGCCAGATACCGACACTGACGCTAACCTTGGGCCAGGTTACAAGTCACGTTGGGATCCACAACTGCACTTGAGTCCTGGCCTCAGCAGACAGTGCCATTAGCAAAGATATGTGAAAAGACCTTTCCCAATGCCGGAGGGTCTCTCTCTCTCGGAATTTCACTGCTAGCGTCTGCTGTCCTGCCTACCAGAGGATGACAACAGTTCAACTCTCTCCTTCATCCCAGAAAAGGGAATCTGCAACAGGTGTGTGATGGCAAAGATGTGCTACAGGGACCACACTGCTGTCATCACCAGAAGTGGAGCATCCAAATTGGCTTCATACAAAGATGCTGTTCTGCCCCCAAGGAAAGGGACATTGAGCCTAGCAGAGAATCTGCTGTGAAACGGGCTGACAGAATAACGACAAAGACACCATGGACCTCGCCCTGCTGGACACTTCTCCACTTCCCTCTCATTGCATCACTGCTCTGTTTCTACCCTAGTCCAATCATTAACTTAACAGATGCTAAGAATGTGATGGATCTTAAGCCCATCATGTGCCCATGTCCATCCGAAGATGTACCCGATGATGTCATGTATAAGTCCCCTAAGAAAAGGGGGAAGGTTCCTGCCTACATGAGACAAAGACTTCGTGCTTGAGGCCAGCGCTGACAGAGAAATCTCCCCCATCCGTAGTTGGCACATGTAGAATAAACCCTGAGAATCTAACCAGTTGTATTCCAGGAGTTTGTGTGTGTATGTCAGTTATGTAATGTAATGGTAGTCACCCACGAACATGATGAAGAACGCAGAACATGATGAAGAACGCAGTCTAAGAATTGCATGTCACAATTCTTTCAACCTGATGGCCCTTCTTTTGACCCATACAGCTCAGAGGCCTTTTCTGCTCTCTCTCTCACACAACCCTCAAACCGCTTACCAATCGCCCCTATGACCCGACAGCATTACCATGTGGCAGACAGACCCACATGGTGATACACACTGCTGGTCTCCACCACAGCCACCACCACTGATTCTGATATCCCAAGCCTATTAATTTTTGACTATCGCTACCCTTAACCTCCGTAACTAATGTTACTACTCCTTATGCCATTTGAAGGAGACAGGAACTGGGGTATTGATGGAACTGATGGCAAAATTCTAAAACTTCCAGCTCTCATCATATTTGAAATGCAACTTGTGCATTGAAAAAAAATCACTTTCCAACACAGTTCAAAGTTGCAAAAGTCATTCCCTTTTACAAATCAGCTGACAAAGCTGAACCAAACACTTACAGACCAATATCTATTTTGCTTACAGACCAATATCTACTCTGCAAGTTTTCCAAACCCTTACAATAGCAAATAAATAAATAAATGCATTAACAATCAGCTTGAGTCGTATTATCTGTTAAGTGATAGTCTGGTTTCAGGAAAAATAACTTATGTCATACTGCTCTTACAAACTTAGTCGATCATGGCATATAAACATTAATGTTGTGGAGCAGTTTATTTTGCAAAGGCTTTTGATGTCATAGACCACAACTTATGCAAAAATATTGTTTGACATAACAGAAAATGCGCTCCTTTCATTTCATCATTCCTAGACATTCATCAACAATTTGTCTTAATTTTTCAAAATCAAACATATTACATGTCATATATAGAGTACCTAGGGCTCGGTTTTAGATCCTCTCCTGTTTTACAATCATGTAAATGATCTCTCTTTTAATATTGAAATATCTTGTGAACTGATTGTGGCGATACCACAATTTATACCAGCATCCCTGATTTCATTCTGGGTATGCATCATTACAAAAATTTGTTGACATCTTAAATAAATAGTGCAGTGTAAATTATGTACAATTAAACTCTTGTCAGACTAAAGCCTTGCTCATAGGAAGTAGACATTGATTGTGTTCTAGGCGTGATGATTGAGAACAACCTTTCATGGATCACCCACATCAAAACCATGTAAACCACTGTTCAGACCTCCTTTTGCGTACACAGGCTGATACTCCTAGGGACACTCCCTGTAAAGACAGGCAAGTATTAAACCCATCTGCCCAATGAAGGGAGTGGAGTTTTGTGTGCATGACCGTTTTTTATCCCACCATTATTAAGGCAGCCACACTCCATCTTCGGGGAATCTGTTCAGACCAATATGCGATACATCAGTTGCGCAAAATTTAGCATGTTTAGAACTTTTATGCCAGAAAATAATTCCTGAATGTATCTACACCCATCAGTCAGTCACTGTTCAACATTGTTGACTCAGCTAGGCAAATTCAATGGAACCTTTATCATCATTTTATAAATGTGCCCTTAACGCTGTTCTGAAATCTCCAGCTTTAGAGAATTGCATCATATTCAAGTTGAAATTCTTCCATTTAGGGGCATGCTTGCCATCATTAAGAGAATGTTCATATGTCCTGATTAATTTTGCAAAATATTCAATATAAATTCAGCATGAATTCTGGAAATTGTACAAAATCTCAGGGTCCCATACCTAGAATTAACCAATTCAAAACAATTAAAAAAAAAAAAATGGTCCTACTACTATTATTGATATGCTATGTCAGCCCATGCAAACGTCAATATGTGAAAGTTTTATAATGTACTCATGCAGTGAATATGATACAGCCAGAGTACTGCTCATGTAATCATAATTATGTACTTGTTCTGCAAGGATGGATTGGGCGGATAATGGTGTTACTTTTTTCTTGTCCCTTTCTCTCATTTTTCTTCCCCTCCCCCCCCCTCCCTCTAACGCATCCTACGTCATGCTTTCTCCAGTGTGTGTGTGTGTGTGTCATACAGTTTTAGTGTGTATGCATGCTTTCTTTTATGGCAGCTCAGATGGTCTGATGTGGGTGGGTGGGGAGTGGAGGGGGCCATCTAGTAAGGCAATGAAATGGCTGGCCATACACAACGTGGATTAGCTGTACGACCATTCCACCAGTAACAGTATGGGGTAGTCTGCACTGCCTTCCATGGACAGAATGAGTTAGCCTAGACTTTCCACTGCACAGAACAGCCTGGGTAAGGTACAGTTTGGGCTGTGAAATGTGTGTGTGTGTGTGTGTGTGTGTGTGTGTGTGTCCCTTCACTATTACTATTCAGTTAGCATGTAATCGAGTAACATTTCATGTGTAAACCCTTACTGTTTAACCTGTGTGCAGAATGTGTGTGTGTGGGGTGTGCGTGCGTGACCTGCACTCGCATGTGCATATATATGCATGCGTGTATGCATGTAACTGACTTGAGAAAAAAAAATGTGAAAGAACAGAGTGTGACACTCTAATGAAAATGAAAGAAAAAAGGAAAAGCCGAGTTACATCTGAGCTTCTGCCATTCAACTGCACCTCACTGGGCATTCACACATTCCAAGCACGCCTTCTGTTTTCTTCCATCTTGTTTTACTTTCAGAATTCATCTGAAACATTACACCACAAATTCATATATTACAAAAAGAAGTCATCCCTGATGAATTACATTTCATGTATATAAAATGTTTCAATATAAACTTGATGTTCTGTCACAGGTATCAAATTTAATAACAGACAAAACTCAAGATACAATTAAATGATCATCCATATGCCATAACCATCTGCTTAAAACTGAGATTATTACAAAAATTCATAAAAACTGAAAAATGATTCTTGGTATGTTGCACTCATGTGTTAACTGAATTACATTTTATGTAAACTAATGTAAACAAAAGATTGTCCAATATATAACTCGATGTCCCATCACAGGTATTCAAATTTCATCATAGAAATAAAAATCAAGATACAATAAAAATGATCATCCACATGCTGTAGCCATCTGCTTAACAGAGAGACAGGTCTTGGTGATCTGTCCCTGTGTCACTGTTCCAGCCAAGACCTGTCAGGCTCAAAAGGAGATCTTAAATGAGGCAAGGAAGAGTTGCACAGTTAATAACGAGCAAATAGCGTAACTCATGCTCCCATAATGAAATACGCACGCACACCTGTGTCCAAACAAATGCTGGTTATGACACCAAATCGCCTAGCAGAAATGACAACACAGAGCACACTGAACAAACAAGGAGACCCCCCCCCCCCCACCCCCAAAAGGACGTTCCAAGCTTTTCCATATCCCTTGTCCCTGACACATGTACACAACAGCAACAACTGGTGAAACGAACAACCCTAAATTACGTTTGTTGTTAAAAACTGGCACAGCCTTTTCAATCTTGGTCAAACAAACACATGGACAAACAGTAACAAATACAAGTTACCTAGGTATGAAAGGAAATCTTAAATGAGGCAGAAGAACAGCAAACCATAAATAACAAACAAGTAACAAGTAGGGTAACTCGTGCCCCCATGATGAAATTAAGACACACACAAGGACATCTCCAAGTGACTGCTGCTAATGATGCAAGCACCACAACCCTAGCCGAAAGAATGTCAGGTTAAGAATAACAACGCAAAGGACAGATAACCAAGACCTGTCAGGCCTGTCAGATAATGATGCAAGCAGATGACATACAACACTGTCAGATTAAGAATAATGACAGGCCTATCAGATTAAGAACAGGACAAGCAGAGGCCTCTAAGATTAAGAATAATGACACAAGGACAGATGAGCAAGGCCTGTCAGATTAAGAATAATGACGCAAGGACAGATGAGCAAGGCCTGTCAGATTAAGAATAATGACGCAAGGACAGATGAGCAAGGCCTGTCAGATTAAGAATAATGACGCAAGGACAGATGAGCAAGCAAGGCCTGTCAGGTTAGGAACATGAACTGAGAAACAGGTTGGTTAGACCTGCCGGTCAAGTTGCGATGAAACAGGGACAGTGTAAGACCTGACTGCCAAGCTGGTACAAGCTGGCCTAGTAACCTTATTTTTTTTTTTTTGCTCTTTTTTTTGGCTGTGCCACTCCACTCCAAAGGTATTAACCCCATGCTGCTCATTCCAGTAGCCCTGTACAGTCACATCCTGGCTTGTACCTTTGAAACCCCATAACCAGCAACCCACAGGGAGAGTCCATGTCAAATTGTCATGAAGCAACCCACAGGAAGCGACACCGCACCACTGTCGAGTCACTACAGTGGTGTTCAGTGGTGCCTGTTCTGACCAGACATATGCAGGACACCACCTACTTTTAGCCTGCTTGACAAGAATACTGGCCAAGTCATGGAACTAGGGTGAGTGAGCGTCCCCAACTGGACAGCTCCACCTTGTCTGTCCAATGATTGTCCCTATGAACTCGCTGATATTAAGACCTTAACAAAACTTACCAAGGGCATGTCAAAAGGAAGTTGAATTTGAGATCATCATGAGAGCAGGGCATGAACGCCACAGAATTTCTGACTTTCTAAGCTAATCAGTGAGAATGAGGATAATGAAGATGATGCCATGGAATGTCCATTCTAGTCTGAGACTGCATGACAGGACTGTACTCGATGCTTACTTTCATAACATTTCTCATTGTCAGCCAGGCCCGAGTGATACAGACACCTGCAGTGTTGGTCAGGAAATAGGAGCACTATTGTCAGAGACACATCCACTAAGTGGCTGAAACTTGACTGTGTGATTCTCTTCCAAAATGACCCCATAGCAACTCAACTCTGAGCAGAAGCCAGTCAGTGGCCAAAAAAATCTCACAAATTTTACTGGCTCTGATAGGAATCGAACCCATACCTTCCAACTGGGAATCTACTACACTAACGGTCAGGAAAAAAACTGTTAAAAGTTTTAGCAAATATGAGTGGCACAGAAACAGAGAGAGACAAGACTTGACAGACCAGAAACAATGATACACCTACAGACACGAAAGAGCTGTCAGGTCTTTCCAACTGGTACAGGGACAGCCAAAGAAGACCTGTCAGTCTGGGAACAATGCCACAAACACCGAGGAAGACCAGTAAGTTGGGGCCAGTGGCACAGGGAAAGATAGGGATGACCAGCCACGAACAGTGGTACAGGGACAGACCTGTGTAAGTAAGGTCAGGACCAGTGGCACAGGGAAAGACAGGGATGACCAGCCGGTTGTTTGAACTGTGGTACTAAGAAAGACTTGGAAGACCTGTTACAATAGGAACAGTGTTGTGGAGACAAATAGTGAAGACGACCTTCGGACATGAAAAGAAAAGGGAACCCGAGCATAAGCTCGTGGTTAAACTCAGCAAGTGTGTGCCGTCTATTTCTGAGAATATGTGTGGACAAAACACACATATCTCCACATCTCTGTGTTTCTGTCCCTTTCTGTCACACACACACACACACACACACACACACACACACACACACTCAAGAATAAGCATGCAAACACACACACACACACACACACACATACACACACACACACACACACACACTGATATTGTTTCGATAGACACACATGCATGGCACTCCCAAGAGATGCACACCCCTGTGAATATGTGTTCTGATGTTGTAGACTGTCTTCCCTGCTTTTAAATCGTTCCTGCTTCCTCCTCCTTGTTTAGCCGAGTGATTGTCACAATCATTTGTAGTACCTGTGTGACCTTGAATCCAGTAAAGTCGCCTGAGAAAGGTGAAATGTGCTCGCCAAAAAATTGGGAATCAACGAAAAAGCCAACAAATCATGCTTTTCATGTTTCTCTCTCTCTCTCTCTCTCTCTCTCTCTCTCTCACGCACACACACACACACACAAACATGTACACACACACTGCCCTCTCTCTTCCATCTCTCGACTGTTGGCACACAGCTGCTCCTGGCTAGCAGTAACTGATACTTTGATTACACACCAGTAAAGTCATAAAACACAATCTGATACAACAATGTCTTGATTAATGACCAACTGTCCCGTTTACATCATACACAATACCTCCCAACAATAAAAACATCAAACAAGATGTAGCATTTACACTCTGTAAATATAGCAGACTAGTATTTCATGTAGCAGGATACAAACTGGAATATTTGTACATCAGGAAAAAAAAAAAAATTTGATCGACTAGTATCTCATGTCAATAGGACACAAACTGGACTTCTTATTAGAAAGAATACTGCCGACAAGAATCTAATATGAACAGGATACAAGTTGAAAAATGTACACAAGGGAAGGGCATGGCTGCACAACTGTTTTGGCATGGCTGAATACAATATAGTACCTCAAGGTATCTCCAATGCTTGGGCTGAAATGATGTGGACCTTCACCATTCTTGCCTTTAATTTGTAGTCCCAAACACAGCATGCATACTTCTTTCCCCTAACTCCAGGGGGCAGTCATTGGGCCACCACACTGAAGAACACCAAGTTCCTCTAGTTCTGTTAGTTGAGTGTCAAGGTCTCTGCTAAGGTTTTCTCTGTCCATTCTGCAATTTTGCAGTTCCATAGAACATATTTTCCCCCTGTCATACTATGCACAAAACACGCTTGACGGCATCAATGGAGTTGTCCCTTGCAGAATTTAGTAGAAAAACACGCTCTGACAGATTTGCACAACCAAAAGGGTAAAAAAGGAGGGGGGGGGGGGGGGGGGGGATGGTACAGAGGGGGGGGGGGGGGGGGGGGGCGAGAGTAAGTGGGGGTAGGTGCAATAAAGAAATGAAATGCTTAATGAGGGGAGAGCAGCCTGAACTTTACACACATCTGTTGTGATGAGAATGTCTGTACAATATATTAAATGATATGTGATCAATAATCAGTATTCTGCTATCATACTAGTACAAATCACAGACAACTGCTTATTAACAGACAGCATGCACAAATGATTCACAGCATTGCTGTCTGACAGCGAAAAAAAAAAACCTCAACAGATTCAGTGAACTGTGGAAAGAGCACACAAGGCAATTTTCGATTGGATTGGTCCAGTCTCCTTTCACAGCTCCACGAACCAAGGTGTGATTGGTCCATTGTCTGGCGTTTCAAACTGCACAGAAATATACACACACACACGCACGCACACACGCGCGCGCACACACACACACAGTGTAAATTTATTTAATATGAAACAATTGTATTAATTGAACTCAAAATAAACACAGACTCTCTTCCTCTCTCTTTTCTGAGTGTTAAATACCAACAATGACTGATGTGTTACTCAGACCAACACTGACCTGGTGCGTTACTCAGACTAACACTGAACTGATGTGTTATTCAGACCAATACTGTACTGATGTGTTATTCAGACCAACACTGACCTGTTGTGTTACTCAGACCAACACTGAACTGATGTGTTATTCAGACCAACATGACTTGATGTGTTACTGAAACCAACGCTCACTCATGTCCTGTTTCATGATAACAAGTCCAGGGGCTTACTCCAATGGCAACTCAGTTAAGTTCTGCTTCCAATAATTTTGCAAACTCAGTAAAACCTGATTCAGAGGCTCCTCTGCTTTGGGGGTGGGGGGGTGGTGGTGGTGAGGGGGGAACAGAAAGATAGTTTTTCCCCCAAAAAAGTTATACAATCAGTGACAGACCATCTTTAATGATCCATGAAGAGAAGGTATGTTTCCTTTACTTCAAGCCAGTTTTTGAAAATGCCTAAAAAGTGGCATCAAAATGGTTGTCAAAATTTGAAAAAAATACAACAGGATTTTTTTTTTAAAAATTCCTGCTGTCTTGCCATCCCTGCCCATTCCTTGGCATTACTCCTGCTCCACTCTCCATGCCAGTTTCCACATGCATTATATAGGCTGTCTTGTGGAAACCCACCTAAGGAGACACTGCACAGCTACTAAGTCACTTTGGTCCATGGAGCCTGCATGATCCAGCACTTGTGTGACACCATCCCCTAAGCCCACTACTGAAGATAGCAATTTGAGGCAACCCACCGAAGGAGACACAGCTCAGCTGCTAAGTCACTTTGGTCCAATGTGTGCCTGGCTGATCCAGCACTTGACTGGCACAGTCCTCTAAGCCCACTACGGACGATAATAATTTGGTAGTCGTAGAGCAGCATGTTGTGCATGTCCCTCCAAAGGAAGACCACCTCCACAACGATCCAAGAGCTGCCCCGTGAACTTACCAACACTGAAGACTTATCTAAACTCAACACAGGTGTAAGTGCACAAGACAGCCACCATTTCATCCACACGCCATCCCCTTGAACTTACAGATGCTGAAGATTTACACATACTCACCAAGAGTGAAGACACCTGCCAAATCCATTCCCCATGAACTTTAAGACAATGATGATTTTAACCCACACGTTCCACAGGCATGGAACAGAAAGAAAAACATAAAACTGAAATCGCAAGAAGAGGAGAAGAGGAGAATTTGAAGGGTCACTGAATTTGTGACTCTTGTTTTGGGGAGTAAATGAGGAAGAGTCTGATGGAGATAATGCTCAAGAGCAGATCAACAACGTCTCCACCAGAGGGCTGCGTCACAAAGTCCTAATGGCTCCCTGTGGTCTGTAGATGCTGGGGCTGTGACCTGATAACTCTGGGTGTGATTGTGTGAGTGGTCACTGTGATGAGCAACCTGAAAGTAAAGAACTATTGCCATTGACAGGCCTTTCAGTGTCAGTTTCATCAAGGAGATGTCACTGCGTGAGGACCAGTTCATATACACTACACCACGTCTGCTGAGTTTCCACACCACACTGCATACAATTTAAAGCTGATAGATAAATGAATCAATGACTAAAATGAGAAAAATTTAAGAAGAGGGTCTCATGGCTACGACTTAGCAGATGTCTGACCTACACATTAGTCCAACACGCTGGTCAGACCTTGGGCTGTTCCAGAGGAGTCAGAAAAAAAAGAGAGATACCTCAGAGTTCACTTCTGGTCTGTGATAACAGACAGGACTGTGCTCTAACTTCCCTGTCATGCCCTAGCCCAGACTGTTCTGCCCTCTGACCTGTTTGGGTGAAGCTACCCACACAGCCCACAGCCCACACTGTTCTGCCCTCTGACCTGTTGGGTGAAGCGATCCACACAGCCCATACTGTTCTGCCCACTGACCTGTTGGCTAAAGCTATCCACACAGCCCACACTGTTCTGCCCCCACTGACCTGTTGGCTAAAGCTATCCACACAGCCCACACTGTTTTGCCCTCAGACCTGTTGGGTGAAGCGATCCACACAGCCCACACTGTTCTGCCCACTGACCTGTTGGGTGAAGCGATCCACACAGCCCACACTGTTCTGCCTACTGACCTGTTGGCTAAAGCTATCCACACAGCCCACACTGTTTTGCCCTCAGACCTGCTGGGTGAAACGATCCACACAGCCCACACTGTTCTGCCTACTGAACTGTTGGGTGAAGCTATCCCACACAGCCCACACTGTTCTGCCTACTGACCTGTTGGCTAAAGCTATCCACACAGCCCACACTGTTTTGCCCTCAGACCTGTTGGGTGAAGCGATCCACACAGCCCACACTGTTCTGCCTACTGACCTGTTGTGTGAAGCTATCCACACAGCCCACACTGTTCTGCCCACTGACGTGTTGGGTGAAGCTATCCACACAGCCCACACTGTTCTGCCCTCTGACCTGTTGGGTGAAGCGATCCACACAGCCCACACTGTTCTGCCCTCTGACCTGTTAGGTGAAGCGATCCACACAGCCCACACTGTTCTGCCTACTGACCTGTTGGGTGAAGCGATCCACACAGCCCACACTGTCTGCCCTCTGACCTGTTGGCTGAAGCGATCCACACAGCCCACACTGTTCTGCCCTCTGACCTGTTGGCTGAAGCGATCCACACAGCCCACACTGTTCTGCCCACTGACCTGTTGGCTAAAGCGATCCACACAGCCCACACTGTTCTGCCCTCTGACCTGTTGGCTAAAGCTATCCATAAAGCCCACTGTTCTGCCTACTGACCTGTTGGGTGAAGCTATCCACACAGCCCACACTGTTCTGCCCACTGACCTGTGGGCTAAGCTATCCACACAGCCCACACTGTTCTGCCCTCTGACCTGTTGGTGAAAGTTATCCATACAGCCCACACTGTTCTGCCCTCTGACCTGTTGGGTGAAGCGATCCACACAGCCCAGACGGATGCAGTCGGCTGTGGCCGGGGTGTGGAAGATGGTGAAGGGGGGCAGGCCGGCGTCACGACGTGCGGACATGACAGCGTCCTGAACAGCGTGAAGTGCAGAGGCCGCGAGGAACAGGGGAGGTTCTCCTACACCCTGGAGGACACAGCCATGGTGTGATAGTTTAGTGCTAAAGTTAGTGGTAGTGTTAGTGTTAGTGTTAGTGTGTGTGTGTGTGTGTGTGTGTGTGTGTGTGTGCGTGTGTAGTAGTGTGTGTGTGTGTGTGTGTGTGTGTGTGTGTGTGTGTGTGTGTGTGTGTATGTGTGTGTGTTAGTGTGTGTGTGTGTGTGTGTGTGTGTGTGTGTGTGTGTGTGTGTGTGTGTGTGTGTGTGTGTGTGTGTGTGTGTGTGTGTGTGTGTGTGTGTGTGTGTGTGTGTGTGTGTGTGTGTGTGTGTGTGTGTGTGCTTGAATGCGTGCGTCCGTGCGCGCGCGCGCGTGTGTGTGTGTGTGTGTGTGTGTGTGTGTGTGTGTGTGTGTGTGTGTGTGTGTGTGTGTGTGTGTGTGTGTGTGTGTGTGTATGTATGTGCATGTGTGAGTGTGAGAGAGAGAGAGAGAGAGAGAGTGTGTGTGTGTGTGTGTGTGTGTGTGTGTGTGTGTGTGTGTTGCATGCGCGCACATATGCATGTACACGTGTATGAGTTGTGTGTGTGTGTGTGTGTGTGTGTGTGTGTGTGTGTGTGTGCGTATGAATGTCTGTGTATGAGGTGTGTGTGTGTGTGTGTGTGTGTGTGTGTGTGTGTGTGTGTGTGTGTGTGTAGTGCGTAGTGTGTGTGTGTGTGTGTAAGACACCATTAAGGACCGAAGGAGAAGTAGAGTAGAATTAGAATCGTAACAGACCGCCTCAGTGTGTGGGGCAGAACCTTAGAGGAGAAGATGGCCCTGGGGTTGTTGCTGTGTGGCGGAGCAGGGAGACGTTGAAGACCTCAGGGATGTTGCCCAGGGAGGGGATCTTGTAGGCCCCTGGACCCTGGTCAGCAGCGTGCCATCCGGCCGCACCTTTGTACCGCTCCAGCAGCATCACCGTAACCCTGGCAACCAGAGTGTGGTGGGTGAGTATGAGTCTGTTTGTGTGTGGCACACCATACAAGCACACATCTATTCAGGTGGGATGGAGCGAGGGGACAGGCACAAAGAACTCCAGGCAGGTCTGGTAGAGCAAACACTTTGGTGAGATACAACAAAGATGAACAAATGCACATCAGCTGGAATTACATGATCAGATTAAACCTCACCCTGGGGGCTGGAATAGCCTAGTGGTAGAGCACCAGACTCGTAATCTTGGGGCTGTGGGTTTGAATCTCTGACGGGCCATTTCGGTATATGGGGATTTTTCCCTTGGAGTTAACATCGGTTCTGACTCCATTTCCTATACAGTCCATCGAATGAGACTATAAACCAAGGTTCCGTGTGTGAACGCATGCATAACATCTTGCGCACATGTAAAAATCCCATCACCAACTTTCAGAAGAGAAGGCAGTTTGGCCGTTGGTATGGGTGACATGTTACACATAGCATGCACCTTTCCTGAAGTTGGAGTATGGCTGCCTTAATGGGTGGGATATAATACAGTCATACACACAAAACTCCACTCCCTTTTTGTTGGGTAGATTGGATTAATCCTTGTCTGTCTATATAGGGAGTATCAGCCAGTGTATGTGAAAAAAAACAACAACAAAAAAACACCCTCACCCTGCACAAATGAAGGCAATATAGAGCAAAGGAAAGAAGAGAGATTAAAGGACTGAAAATGAAACACAAATTCTGGAAAGAAAGATCATCAGATACTGTAAAAAACACTCTATTTCTGCTCCTGCACCCCCTCTCTCTTTCCCACAACAAATAAGAATAACCACTTTTCTTTGCGTGGTACTCTTTGTCTATAATCAGATTTAAGTCGTCACACAACACTGCTATCTGTCTACGCATAGCATTATAAAGATTCCTTTCCTCCATTCTCATTCTCACTGATGGCTTGACTACAGCCTGGCCAGTCATACAGGACTCTGTCAGGACTGCCACTATGCCCAAAACAGAATAACGCAGACAATCATGTCATCAAAAAGAAAAAAAAAAAAACTTTTAACAACAAATTTACATTAATTTAATACTTTATTTCAACTGTTGCCATCTTTAAGCCTATAATTAATGAAATTGTAACTTAACTATTGCCGTCCTTAAGTGTTATACAAAAAATACCAGGCTGGCATGATCAATTCTACTCAGTATTTTACCCACAGATTACCACAGAAAAAAGAAAAACTATCTATCGAAACATCTTAAAAGAATGGACAGCAAGTTGCTGTCCTTGAGTTAACAATCTCATCTGATGATAACAAAGTTACGATATAGCTTACATGTTTCATCTCGTACCCCAGCATTGTATTGTATTACATCAGTGAAAAGGGTTGACAGAAAAAAAAGCCTAGATTTATGACATCATAAACCCCATCTGGACTGAAATCCAGTTTTGTTCCCCAACTAACACTAAAGCTGGGGTTACACAAACAGATGTTTGATAAATTCAAGTTTTTTTCCAAAGATGTTTCAAGGGTAGATTTTGACATTTCAAGAACTGACATAAACATGGGCACGCACATGAGTGAGACCTGTAAACCAATTGAAAGAACACAGTTAAAGCACATCTCTAGAACAGTTTTTCAAAGGAGCTCTCAAAGGTCATGCTTTCATCCCTTTTCAAGAGGATTCAAGACCCTAAAAAGATCAAGCAAGTTTCAACGAGATTCAAGAGACATCATAATCCAATGATGTTCACCAGGCTTGGCAAGCCTGAACCTTCGTCATCACTCAACCTTGAACTGCCGCTTCTTTTGCCCATCCTCCAACTCTTCAATCTTCTCTTGACTTGAGATGGATCTCTGTCTGAAATGCCCCTCTCACCAGACCCCCTTTATGCCCATGTTTTCTTCAAAGGGATCATGTCAGGAACTGTGTCTAAGTTGCTAGCAGTTTTATATGTTTATTTGCTGCGGGCATGTGTTGACAAGAAAACATGGATCCCTTGTGCCAGCTATCAGTAAAAAAAAAAAAAAAAAAAAGAATTTTTTAGTCTTGTGTCTGCACTCTTCTGTTCAAGAAAACCAAGTAGCATGCATGCAGAGCTGTGAACAGAGAACTCAGGAAGATTTGTTACCTGAAGGATGTGGAGTTGAAGCAGAGAGAGAGAGAGAGAGAGTTGAGAGAGAGAGAGAGAGAGAGAGAGAGAGAGAGAGAGAGAGAGAGAGAGAGAGAGAGAGAGAGAGAGAGAGAGAGAGAGAGAGAGAGAGAGAGAGAGAGAGAGAGAGAGAGAGAGAGAGAGAGAGAGAGAGAGAGAGAGAGAGAGAGAGAGAGAGAGAGAGAGAGAGAGAGGTCAATGAGAGAGAGAGAGAGAGAGGTCAATGGCGCTTTGGAGACAGCGAGACTCCACAGCAATGCATGCCTTAAAGTTTTCGTCAAATACGCAGGAGGTGTCTTATGAACTTGTAAATTGAAGGCCTCAGCTGGCCCATAGTAAGAAAACCATCAGGTAAGTGTGATGAAGAAAATGAAAAGTCAAACAAAAATTCTTTAAAGACTATGATAATAACATATTTTTCTTCTTCTTTCAGGAACTTTCTCCCTGTATTGAATACAGCTATAGATTTTTTTTTTTTTCGTCTTGAGAGGCACAAACACAGTTTTGTGGTTTGTTTTGTAAGTTTGGAGTAGTAGCAGAGAGTGGAAATTGGGAAAGAAACACTCATAGGTCTGTCAGGACCAGGAAACTTTGTTTTTATGGAAATGATCATTTGTGTGCGTGGCACTGTGGGTGCAGACTTAAAAAGAAAATAAAAAGGATTTTGTTTTAGTCCATAAGGACTTGTTGATGCACTTTTGAAAAATTATGTCTAATTATTTTTTTGTGAAAACTTTTGAAAAAATTTGTATGCAAACAGTGAAAAGTTTAGTTGTCAATTAGAAAGGGGAACTCTTTAGTTTGGTCTGACTGATGGACTGTCAACGTTGTGTGAGCAAGATTCTGACAGATCCATTACCATGAATGTGTCTGAAATCATCACCCCCCCCAGACCACTGGAGATAGCCTCTTACCTGTGTGAATGCACCCTCTATCTGGCCGATGTCAATGGTAGGATTCAGGCTCTTCCCAACATCCATCACAATGTCAGTCCGCAGAACCTGGCGATGTCATCACAATATGTTAACTCACTGGCATGACATCACACAACATTTATATGTTCTATGTCATCAGTCTTAACGTTTCCTGCTGTCTGTCCTCTTGCTCATAGATACAAACATTTCACTTCAGTAAAGTCTTGTTCATAGCCTAGCTGATTGCTAAAGAGCTATATCAGGGCTGTCACACTCCTCATAGTCACTCTTTACACTGATGTTCAAACAAACAAGCAAAAAAAAAAAAGAAAAAAAAAAAAAAAGAAAAAGAACTGCTATTATGACAATCAGAAATATTGAAGTGTAAAGACAGAAACTCTCTATCACAACAAGTCAGTTTTCGTCATTAAAAGAAAATTGAGACAGAAATACATAGAAAGGAGGGAATGAAAGAATGAGTGAACAAAATGCTAGGCTTTGAAAAAAAGTTTGAGACAGAACAAAAACAAAAAGGGGAGAGGGGTGAGAAGAGACATCAAAGACTGGGGGAAAAACAAAGAGAAAAGAAAATGAAAGAGGATGAGGCTGAAAAAAGAAAAGAAGAAAAAATAAACACAGAAAAAGAGAAATGGGCGGATGAAAAGAGAAAAGAAAAGAAAGCTGGGTGAAGGAAAGAAGTTAATGGGAAAAAAAAAGATAGATGAAAAAAAATGTTTTAAAGAAGACATGGGAACCAGAAAAAAAAAAAAAAACGAAGATCAACAGGAAGAAAAGCCCCCCCCCCCCCCCCCCCCCCCCCCTCCCCACCCCTCCAAGAGAAAAATAAAAATCAAAAGTCAACACACACAAAGAAGCAGATGAAGAACAGAAAAAAAAAAATGGACAGGATAGGGATAGAGTAGAATGGGCAGACAGCAGAAGAAGCAGAGAGACAGAAAGAGAAAAGGACAGGTAGATGAAAAGAATGGTTAAAACAAAAAAACAAAACAAAAAACAAAAAGCAAAACAAGCAAAAAAAAGAAGAAAGAAAGAAATGAAAAGGAAGGGTAAAGAACATAGGAAAAAGAATAACAATAATAAAATGAAGAGAAACAGAGGAAGTTCAAGGAAGGAAGAGGTAGGTGGGATGATGGAAGGCAGCTGCATAGCAAGAAAAGGAGAACATAAAGAGAATAAAGCAAAAAGACAACAAGATGCAAAGCATATAAACGTACTCCCCCTTTATCTTGAATACAAGTACTTTCTGAGATATTCCATAAAGAAAAAAAAAAAAAAACCGTTTTGGGCCATTACAGCTGTTAGTAACGGCTATTCTGGTAAAATAAAACATCGGGCATCATCCATGACCCATAATGTACATACATCCGTACAAATTTTCAGAAAGATCGGCCCAGAAGTTTCATCTGGAGCGAGTGGAACACATTTTGACCATGGACAGACACACAGACAGACAGAAACACAGACAACATTTCTTTATTCCCATTGTAAAATGCTCCCTGTTCTATAGAACTGGGAGTACATAAATGGAAGGAGGAAAGACTCCGTTAACTCTCTTGACAATCGGGCGCCTGCTAGAGCCCAACCGGAAATCATACAGCCAAAACGCTGAACGCCTGCCAGCGCCCGGTAAAAACACATGGCAACAATGGGCGCCGCCATGTTTCTCGTAGAAAAAGAAGTTTTCACGAGAACGTGATTTCCTTCTTCCTGTAGCCATTTTCTACCGTCTGCAAAAAAACCGCGAGTCGATGTGTGTCGTGGTTCTCGAGTTACGAATTTTTAAAGTTTTGAAAGTCGAAATGCTGTTTTTCACCATGGCTAACCTTGATTTCTGCCGTTCTATAATGAGATTTAGTGATGGAGATACTGTGATTTGTAGAATTTACGGCATAAGACTTAGTGAAAGTGCTGGGTAATGAAGCTTAGAGTGACCTAGATTTCGACTGGGATGAGGTTCCAGGTATGATGACAACGATTCGGAAGAAAGTTCTGAAGAAGAAGAAGAAGATTTTTTTTTTCCCCCGAGTAAATGGCTCATGTGACATTCTTCAAACTTACGATATAGCAACATATATATTTGTAGGATTTTAAAAATTATTTTCATTTCATTCTTTCCTTTCCTCTCTTTTAAATTATTTTTTTAATTGAGTAACCATGTTCAAATTACCTATCTTGCTGATGGTTTTTGGTGTAACTAAGCTCAGATAAGTGCATACTGAAGAGGGTTAAAAGAAAAAAAATAAGAAGAAGCAGATGGAAAAAAAAAAAAAAAATATTGGATGAATGGAAAGAAGATGGATAGAAGAGGAATGAAAGAAGAAAGATAGTGGGGGTAGGGGTTGGGGGGGGGTGGGAGGTGGGAGGTAGGAGGGAGAAAATGGTAGCAGAGAAAAATCGTAAAGAAAACAAAAGGTACAGAAAAAAGAACACTGGCAAACGAAAGGCAAGAAGAATAACAACAGGGAAAGAAAAATTGTGCAATGGCAGACAGAAAGTGAGAAGGTAGCAGAAAAATTATGACAGACGAAACAAAAGATGAATGGCAGCTGAGAAACAGAGAACCAGAAATTAAGACAAAAGAATAGAAGAAAGTGAGAAATGAAAAGAAGAAAATGACACCAGAGGTACGGAATAAATAAATGTATATGAGGAATCCAAAGAGAGGAGAGTAACAAAGCAACAGAGTGGAAATGAGCATCAGTCTGAGAGAAGATGAAAGAGGAATGGAAACAGTTAAAAGGAAAACAAACAGTAGCGGAGAAATGAAAGAGAATATTGGCAGACAGAAAGATTAAGGAATATAACACTGTAAAAGAGGACTGCTACAGATGAATGGACGGAGGAATAAAACCAGATGAGAAACAGAAAAGGAAAGATGACACAGAAACAAAGACAGAGACAGAGATGGAAACTCTGACAGTATTTGGGAAATGAAAAGAGGAATGTAATATAAACAGGAATCATAAGAATGATGAAAGCAGCAGCAGTAGTATGAAAAATGTGGAATGTGGTAGAAGAATGATAGAAAAAGTGGAATATAAAGAGGAATGCTAATTTGTGAGGAAGCTGATAGAGAATTGTAGCAGAGGAATAGTGAGTGAAAGAGAAATGGTAGAAGACAAATGGAAAGACAACAGGAAAAAGATAAATGACAGCAGAGGAATGAAAAGACAAAAACGTAAAAAAAGTGGAATGATAGCAGACAAATAATTAAAAACAGAAAAAGTAGCTGAGAAATGAAAAGAGGGAAGGTAAAAGAGAGAGATGGCAGAGGAGGGACAGAAAAGAAGAGTAGTAAAATAGGAACAGTAACAGAGGAGTGGAAAGAACAAAGGTAACAGAGGAACTGACAGAGGACTGATGAACAGGAATGGTAGCAATGGGATGGAAAGAGGAATCATAACAAAGAAGCGGAAAAAAAAAAAGATAACACAGCTAAGGTAGGAGAAGAATGGAAACAGACAAGGTGAAAAAAAAAAAGGAATGGTAACGGAATGGTACGGAGAAATGGAGAAGAGGAATGGTTAAAAAATGAATGGTAAGAAATGAAAAGAGGAAAGATAACAAAGAAATGGTAGAAAGATCCATATTTAGTTTATAATTTTTATGATCATAGCCCAGCCAGCCATGCAGGGTTTTTACAGGGCCACATTCTAAAAAACGTCTCAAACAAAAAAAAAAAATCATACAAAAAAAAAATGAACACATGACAAAAACAATGAAAAAAAAAGGTTGATAGATTATTGACATCCTGAAGGCCAACAAGATCTGGCCTTGTTGAGACCACCAGCCGTTGCTGAGGAACGAAACAGAGGAGCGGTACAAGAGGAATGGTAGCAGACCTTGTGATCTCCGGTCAGACAATCCACCTCCACTTCAGAGCAGGCGGTTCCGTAGCTGAAGTAGGCATACGCCATGCCCGAGTTGGTGGCAAAGTCATAGTTTATCTCTGGTACTCTGCATACAAGTACACACACATACAGAGAGAGAGAGAGAGAGAGAGAGAGAGAGAGAGAGAGAGAGAGAGAGGAGACAGAGAGAGAGAGAGAGAGAGGCTTTTCCTTTACTGTGGCACAGTCAAGGTCAATCTCACTCCCCACCCTAAACCTCTTCCTCTCACCACCCTGACCCCCATCCCCACCTCCCTGCAGCCCTATCACCACCTAACCTTCCACCCCCCAAATCCTCTCCCTGACTACATCCAGTTCTCATGACAAACTTCTTTACACATGCATTTGCTCCCATACACATACCTTTCACCTCACTGCCCTCTCCCCCTCTTCCTTCACCTACCTACCTCCAACCCCTCTAACCCCTCATTGCTCCACTCTCCAGCCGTTTTTCCACCACGCACAAAAAAACAGCTGAAATAGCTCTTAAATAAATGTTAGCAAACCACCAAGAGAAACATGGACAAAGGAGTCACAAGACAAAACACTTCGTTTTTGTCTTTTGACTCGTTTGTCCACGTTTCTCTTGGCAGTTTGCTAACATTTATTTAAGATTTGTTTACATTTCCGCCTGCAGTTGTCTCCCTTTGCAACTAGCTGAAATAGCCTCAGCCTTCCCCGTCATGGTACTGGCAGCAAATTTACCTGACAAAATGGTGTTGCATGACACATACGACAGAGTGATACAGTAAAAATGACATGACAAAAAGTGGCACTGCACGATGGAATGACACTATGTGAATCACATGACAAAATGGCAATGCATGACTCATATAATGGAATCAAACTGTACAAACTCTCATGACTAAGTGGCATTGTATGATTTGTGTGACAGAGTGATGCTCCATGAATCACCTGACAAACTGGCAATGCACCACTTGTATGACAGAGTGTCACTTTATGACTGGCATGACAGAGTGTCACTGCATGACTCACACGACAGAGAGAGAGAGCTGTACTCACACGAGAAAGGCACACTGATTGATTAAAGCCTAGCAAAATGAATCACCCCCAATGACAAGAAGGATACAGTACATGACTCGCATGCCAGACGGACACAGCACTGGACTCACATGAAGAAGCCGTAGGCAGCCAGGTTGATTCTGGCTGAGTAGGCTGACATGACCAGCTCCTTCCAGCCCATGCTGCTGTCACCCGCACTCTTCTGGTGATCGTCCAGACGCTTGCGCAGCTGTTCACAGGCATCCTGCAACATGCCCACCACCCCTCCTGTCACTGAGATGGTAAGATTCTCAAAGCGGCCCTGAAAGAAAGTCCTTCACCCTTGAACACCTCCACACCCAGTTCCCCTAAGACTTTCTTCTCTCATGTCTACACCAATGGCTCTGCAGCAGATGCCATCCGAAACAGAGGGGCAGAAGTCTATGTTCAGTATCCAGGAGGCAGAGAAGAAAAGATCTGCCTTGCAACCGGCCTGTACTCCACCAATTACAGAGCCCAAAGCAGAAGCCCTGAAAACAGCAGCAGCCCACATAGAGGTCAGCCCCTACGCCAACCATAACGTTGTCTTCCTGACCAGCGCCCTGTCCATCTTGCAGACCCTTCAGTCTAACAGAGATCCAGAGCTCAACAATCTGTCCTCCTCTCTCGCCTCCCTCTACACAAGTCACACAGTCACCCTGCAGTGGATTCCCTCCCACTGCAACATGCTTGGCAATGAGACTGGAAGCAGCAGCATCCACGCCACAACAGAGCAGACCCGTACTACCTGCTGACTTGTCGAGAGCAGGTAGCCATTTTCATGCTCAAGATAGGCCACAACCGCCTGAAACACCACCTTTTTACCAAAACTCCATACCGGCAACACAGAGCAGTGCCCCTGCAGAACAGGCAGCCAGGCAACAGAACATCTGCTGCAGTCCTGCCCGCTCCACCAGCGCTTCAAGAGAAAACCTGGCCCAACCCAATACCAGTGGCCCGGAAGCTCTACGGAGGACTGGAGGACCTGCGACGTACTGCCACATTGTTGAGGAGACGGGGTAATCCATCTGACAAATGACGAGCGAGACAACAACAACAACTGAGAGGGTCCTCTGCATTGAGGCAGTCCTGCACTGAAATGCTTCAGCAATGTCAAGATACTCTCCTGACTCTCACATGCTCTGTACTCCAATACACTCCCTGCAGTACATCCTTGTACTGATGCACTTCCTGGAGTGCATCCCTACACTGTTATACTCCTCCCTCCAGTCTACCCCCTGCACATAAACATTCTTACAGTTTATCCTTCCACCAATACATTCCGGCCTATGTATCCCTGTGCCAATACACTCCCTGTGGTGTATCATTGCACCCATGCTCTCCCCACAGGGTATACCTGTACCAATACACTCCCCATTGTGCATCCTTGCACCAATACACTCGCTGTAGTGTACACCTACACCAACAGACTCCCACCTGTGCATCCCTGCTGCCCAAATGCACTCTGCACAAGATATCCTTGCACCAGTACACTGCATGAAGTGTATCACAGCTGCTCAAATGCACTTTCTGCACCAATACACTCCCTGCAGTGTATTCCTGCACCAATACACTCCTTGCAGTGTATTCCTGCACCAATACACTCCTTGCAGTGGATCCGTGCATTGATACACTGCTAGCAGCACATGTGTGTAACAAAATAGTCCCTTCAGGGTGTTGATGCACTGACACTCTGCCGTGTATCCATGTACCAATACAGCCCCTGCAGTGTATCACTGTACTGATACACCCCTCGAAGTGTATCCCTTCATCTGTACACTCCATGCAGTGTATCCTGACACCAGCACACCAGTGTGGTCCTGCTCTGATAAATCCTTGCAGCGTTCTCCTGCACCAGTGCACTCCCTTCAATGCATCCCTGATATGCTCCTTACTGTGTAGCCCTACACCAATACATTCTGCGCAGTGTATCCCTGTAGTAAAATATTCACTGCAATGTATTACTGCATCAATACATTTTGTGCAGTGATTTCCTCTACTAACACATTCACTGCCGTATCTCCCTGCACCAATATATTTTGTAGCAGTATATCCCTATATTAACACATTCACTGCGATGCAACTTGTACCAGTACATTTTGTGTGATGTAACTCTGCATCAGTGCACTCCCAACATTATATCCCTGCAAAAATAAAAACTCCAGTCGTTGATCCCTGCATCAATACACTTCCTTCACTGATACATTATCCACACCAATATGATGAGGTTATGCCCTAAATAATGATAACGAAGATGGCAAGGAACGCAAGAAAACAAACGAATCCTATGATGGAGAAAACAACGCTACCTTGACTGCCTGTCCGTAGATGTCAGAGGACATGCTGGCGGCAGTTGGGGTGCTGTTGGGCACAATGTTGGTGCTGCTCTCTGCGATGTGGATGATGATGTGGGGACTCCCAGTATACGACTTGCCACCTGTCACATACACACCTCTCTCTGTATGCACTGTGGACGATGCCTGTCACACACATCCATCTCTACCTGTATGCAATGCATTTGACACCTGTCACACGTCTTTCTCTAGCTGAGTGCTATGTGGCTGACACCTGTCACACGTGCATCTCTACCTGTGCGCAATGTGGCTGACACCTGTCACACATCAGTCTCTGTCTGTGTACCAATCTGTCTATTTTTGTGCAATGTGGCTGACACCTGTCTCACATCTGTCTCTATCTGTGTACAATCTGTCTCTATTTGTGTGCAATGTGGCTGACACCTGTCACACATCAGTCTCTATCTGTGTACAATCTGTCTATATTTGTGTACAATGTGGCTGACACCTGTCACACATCAGTCTCTATCTGTGTACAATCTGTCTCTATTTGTGTGCAATGTGGTGACACCTGTCTCACATCTCTCTAGCTGTGTGCAATGTGGCTGACACTGGTCACACATCTGCCTCTATATATGTGCAATGTGGCTGACACCTGTCACACATTTGTCTCTATCTGTGTGCAATGTGGCTGACACCTGTCACACATCCATCTCTACTAATGTACAATGTGGCTAACACCTGTCATATGTACATCTTTACCTGTATGCAATTTGGCTTGATGCCTGTCATATATCTATCCCTCCTTGTATGTGATGAGGCAGAGATTCCTGTTACACACCCATCTACACCACACACACAATGTGACTTACATCTGCCATGCATCCATCTCTACCTGTATGCTATGTGGCTGACACCTGTCACAAATATATCTTTACCTGTGTGCAATGTGGCTTGATACCTGTCACACATTCATCTCTATCTGTATGCACTGTGCCTGACATTTGTAACACATCCATCTCTACCAGTAGACAATGTGGCTGACACCTGTCATATATCTACTCTCTTCGTATGCAATGTGGCTGATTCCTATTATTAACATCCATTTCTACCTGTACACTTTGTGGCTAACACTTGAAACACATTGTAACACATCCATCTGTACCTTATGCAATGAGAGTTACACCTGACATCCCCCCCCAACACACACACGCAGACAAGCAGACACACAGACACAGACAGACACAGACACACAGACACACACACACACCTGTATAATTTTGGTGTGCAGACCTTGCCCCATCTCCACCCCTCCGTGTGAGATCAGCACCGACCCATCAGTGTAGATATGTACCAGGGCCCCACCCTGAATAACAACAGGCCATCATGTCAGTAATGCCGGCATCCTATGGGCAATCATGACAGCAATGTCAGTATCCTGCAGACAATTATGACAGTAATGTCTGTATCCTGAAAACAATTATGACAGTAATGTCTGTATCCTGCAGACAATCATGACAGTAATGTCAGTATCCTGCAGACAATCATGACAGTAATGTCTGTATCCTGAAGACAATTATGACAGTAATGTCAATATCCTGCAATCAATCATGACAGTAATGTCTGTATCCTGCAGGCAATCATGACAGTAATGTCTGTACCCTGCAGACAATCATGACAGTAATGTCAGTATCCTGCAGACAATCATGACAGTAATATCTGTATCCTACAGGCAATCATGACAGTAATGTCAGTATCCTGCAGACAATCATGACAGTAATGTCTGTATCCTACAGGCAATCATGACAGTAATGTCAGTATCCTAGAGGCAATCATGACAGTAATGTCTGTATCCTGAAGGCAATCATGATAGTAATGTCAGTATCCTGCAGACAATCATGACAGTAATGTCTGTATCCTGCAGGCAATCATGACAGTAATGTCAGCATCCTACAGGCAATCACGACAGTAATGTCAGTATTCTGTAGGCAATCATCACAGTAATGTCAGTATCCTACAGACAATCATGACAGTAATGTCAGTATCCTGCAGACAATCATGACAGTAATGTCTGTATCCTGCAGGCAATCATGACAGTAATGTAAGCATTCTGCAGTCAGTCATGACAGTAATGTCAGTATCCTGCAGGCAATCATGACAGTAATGTCAGTATCCTGCAGGCAATCATGACAGTAATGTCAATACCCTGCAGTCAATCATGACAGTAATGTCAGTATCCTTCAGGCAATTGTCACATCATGACAGTGATGTCTGTATCCTGCAGACAATCATGACACTGATGTCAGTATCCTACAGGCAATCATGACAGTAATGTCAGTATCCTGCAGTCTATCATGACAGTGATGTCTGTATCCTGCAGGCAATCATGACAGTAATGTCAGTATCCTGCAGGCAATCATGACAGTAATGTCAATACCCTGCAGTCAATCATGACAGTAATGTCAGTATCCTGCAGGCAATCATGACAGTAATGTCTGTATCCTACAATCATGACAGTAATGTCTGTATCTTGCAGACAATCATGACAGTAATGTCTGTATCCTGCAGACAATCATGACAGTAATGTCTGTATCCTGAAGACAATCATGACAGTAATGTCAGTATCTTGCAGACAATCATGACAGTAATGTCTGTATCCTGCAGACAATCATGACAGTAATGTCTGTATCCTGCAGACAATCATGACAGTAATGTCTGTATCCTGAAGACAATCATGACAGTAATGTCAATATCTTGCAGACAATCATGACAGTAATGTCTGTATCCTGCAGACAATCATGACAGTAATGTCTGTATCCTGAAGACAATCATGACAGTAATGTCAGTATCTTGCAGACAATCATGACAGTAATGTCTGTATCCTGCAGGCAATCATGACAGTAATGTCAGTATCCTACAGGCAATCACGACAGTAATGTCAGTATTCTGCAGGCAATCATCACAGTAATGTCAGTATCCTACAGACAAACATACCAGTAATGTCAGTATCCTGCAGACAATCATGACAGTAATGTCTGTATCCTGCAGACAATCATGACAGTAATGTCTGTATCCTGCAGGCAATCATGACAGTAATGTAAGCATTCTGCAGTCAGTCATGACAGTAATGTCAGTATCCTGCAGGCAATCATGACAGTAATGTCAGTATCCTGCAGGCAATCATGACAGTAATGTCAATACCCTGCAGTCAATCATGACAGTAATGTCAGTATCCTTCAGGCAATCGTCACAGTAATGTCAGTATCCTGCACACAATCATGACAGTGATGTCTGTATCCTGCAGACAATCATGACACTGATGTCAGTATCCTACAGGCAATCATGACAGTAATGTCAGTATCCTGCAGTCAATCATGACAGTGATGTCTGTATCCTGCTGCAGGCAATCATGACAGTAATGTCAGTATCCTGCAGGCAATCATGACAGTAATCAATACCCTGCAGTCAATCATGACAGTAATGTCAGTATCCTGCAGGCAATCATGAAAGTAATGTCAGTATCCTGCAGGCAATCATCACAGTTATGTCAGTATCCTGCACACAATCATGACAGTGATGTCAGTATCCTACAGGCAATCATGACAGTAATGTCAATATCCTGCAGTTAATCATGACAATGATGTCAGTATCCTGCAGGCAATCATGAAAGTAATGTCAGTATCCTGCACACAATCATGACAGTGATGTCTGTATCCTGCAGGCTATCATGACAGTCATGTCAGTATTGTGGAGGCAATCATGACAGCATAGAAACATCATGTAAGAGCCAATATAAACCCACATATTTGCCAACATAAACAAAGTGCCAAATAACAGAAAAATATACACAACAAATTAATTGAATTATTGCGGATTTTATGTACTACACAAAATAAGCATGTAAATTTTCAAGAAATATTTTTGCTTGAGACATTACCAACTTTAAACAAAAATGCACAGATCTCCCTCATCAGCAGTCATCATGAGAGTGACCTTGTCACCAATGTGCGAACAGAGTGAAGAGTCAAGAAAATACAAGTAATTTCATTCTCTCTCTCTCTGTCTCTCTGTTTCACCCACCCACCCATTTTCACACACACACACACACACACACACACACACACACACACACATGCACATTTACTTCATTCTCTTTTGTATCTAATACATGAAGATGCATTCTCTCTCTCTCTCACACACACACACACACACACACACACACACACACACTCTAAGATACAAGTGATGAAAAACTCAGCCTTAGCTGGATCTAAAATTTGGTTAAATTCCACTTTCTGACAGCACATTATTCCCAGAGCAATTCCAGAGCAGTTATTTCCAGCTCACTGGTAACGACCCATTTTGATCCCTGCGCGGCCGACAGGCAGGCTGACCTAACACGCCCAGAGCAAGGAAGCCTCACAGACCTGATTCATATCCAGCTTGTTGAAACTTAGTCCAAACTTGGTGGGCACTATGGCCAGACCACGCTTCCGCCAACGGTTCTCACTGCAACACACAGACTGGGACTGAAGCACTGACACAGTCACTTAAGAGTGAAATGTGTTGAAATAGTACTCACTTGTCCTATGTTCTACTGCATGCACCATTCAGCCTACTTTGGCCTGCTTCCGGCAGGGCAAAACTGTAGAGATTGTTTTTGGAGATCCTTCTTGTGTTGATTCAGGGGCAAGGTGATAGTTACAAAAAATGAAAAGAACCAGAAAGGCAAAAAATAGTCACACAGCTTGATTTATTTTCTGTATTTCCCCCTGCCTGCAGACCCCCCCCAAAAAACAAAAAAAAAAAAAAAACAAAAAAAAAAACAAAACAAACAAAAAAAAAAAAAAAAAAAACAAAACACACACACACAAAAAACCAACTAAACAGTAAAGATTTCATGCAACAAAGAATAAATGGAAAGGTAAGCAACTCTTTCTAGACTTTTTCAATTAGTGGTCTGGTGCATTACATTCCCTTGTTGACTGTTGGTATGAAGCAACAGCAGGTCTTCTGGTAAATCTGATTTTGCCTGGCAGCGAAAGGGTTGTATGACATGTAGAGATCAGTTTCTATAGCAGAACTGGAAAGGTGGCCACCTGGGATCACATTCACCTTGGAAGGGAGAGAATTCCTCACCTCTGATACCAGTCTTATACAAGGTGTTTCTTTCTTTCTTTCTTTCTTTCTTTCTTTTCTGGTCTTTCTCCCCTTTCTTCGTTCTTTTGGCTGGTACTTTGAGGTTTAACACTGGTTAGATTTTTGTGTGTACATGATGGTTTTTTAACCCCACCATTAAAGTAATAAGATTCTTTCTTCTCATTGTGACACCAGCATGCACCTATTTTACTTTCACATCATCCATTCCACAGGCACATGATAACCTTCTCTTCTTCAAAGGTGGAATGAGATTTAACATTAAGGTTTAATAAAAAAAAATCTCTTTATTGTAGAAACAAGCGCTCAGTAATCTATTATGACTATAAAGTTATGCATTACAACAAGATACAATCCAATCCAATAATTTTCAATGTCACAAAGCTGGACATGAAACATCAAACTACTGGTGCATGCATCACTAAAACTGCAGCCTCTCCCATTCAGACACCCAGGCCACAGCTACTATGACAGAAAGAGATGAAGGGAGGGTAGGAAAAAGAAGGAAAAGATAAGTGCTAACTGAACACATTCCATAGGCTAGAACATGCTATGAATTTTTACTTTTTCTCTCTCTCTCTTTTTTTTTAAAGAAATTATCTCTTTTGAGAGCTGACTTACATGATATAACAGCCATTTGCAGATGACTGAGCTATAAACAACATAATTCAAACATATTGTTAACCATATACGACTGCGTAGCAATGCATATGTTTTCAAAAGGATCACAATAAAATACATTCCTTATGCACAGAGTATGTCCCTTTTCTGCGAATAAAAACAACCACAAAAACAACATCACCATCAACTTCACAAATGTAAACTACTTCCAGTCTGACTGCCCTTGACCCTGAGGGAACCCAGCAAATGTGCTTTGATAACAATGCTAATAAAGCCCAAAACCTACCCAATGTGCTTTGATAACAATGCTAATAAAGCCCAAAACCTACCCATGTGCTTTGATAACAATGCTAATAAAGCCCAAAACCTACCCAATGTGCTTTGATAACAATGCTAACAAAGCCCAAAACCTACCCCCAATGTGCTTTGATAACAATGCTAATAAAGCCCAAAACCTACCCAATGTGCTTTGATAACAATACTAATAAAGCCCCAAACCTACCAAATGTGCTTTATTTAGAATTCTAACTGAGCCCACTGCCCAGCAAATGTGTGATTAATGTGTAGAGTTTCTGTTACTCAATCATTTCACATATTGTTGAAATTTTGCTGTGAACAGAAGTAGAGATTATCATACAAGCTTCATATGAGCTTCCCCTTGACAAAGCTTTGTGTCATTTCACATACAGCTGTTGAATAAAATGCATCAGATTGGTGCATACTGTGATCACATTGCCTTGCTGGCTTCTTCGCCATTTGTTCCAGCTCTGAGTCACTTCATGAGACTTAATCTGCTTTACATGATTATTGGTTGAAATGAGGAGCTTTCTCTTGTCTTGCTAAATTCATGTTAACTGAACTCCATTGTAGTCTCCTTGTCAGTTGTCACTTCTCTCATCACCTTCCTCATTACCTGCCATCACCTGGTTCTCATCCGCTGTCTCACCTGTTGAACTGATCCACCTGGCGACGCCTGGCACTGAAATCACTCTTCTTCAGACATTCCTGCCAGCAGTCCTGTAGCTTCACACCCTCCAGAATCTGGTTGTAGTGAGTTCTGTCCCCTTCTTTGTAAAAATTCAGCTCTCTCAACTGGAAGGAGAAAAAAGTATGGACACTGGAAAATGAAACATATCACGGCCACTGAGAAAAGTCATAGTTTTAGCGAAGCAAAACAGGGCACGATGATAACAAATTAACGTGGTCACTTGGAATAAGATGCACCACAGTCAATACAGATGAGAAATAACACAGCTAATGTAAAGCAAGTCATGAAAACAAACTACAACAGAAATGTACGGAAGGAAGGTGAACCATGGTAAACATCTGTGGTGTCCACAAATTCATGGAACTGTCATTGGGATGGATATGACGGCATCTTTCAGAGACCGTTGGTCACTCCTGCTCACTCTGCCCCTGGGCTACTCTTGTCTGTTGCGAATTTAGTACGTGATGCCTTGCAAATGTGTGATCTGAACGGGCACCACTGAACACAACCAGAATGACTTGGCAGTACTGTGGGGTCTTCTCTGGTGGGTTGCCTTATGCTGTCATGTTGAAGGTGCAACAGAACGATACTGGGTGTTGCTGTGTAGAAAAGAGCTGGAATGAGGGAAGTGGAAATAATGGCACTGAGCAGGTAGGGAAGATAAGATGACAAACACAAAACAAATAAACCAAACATATTCAAAACGGTCATATTGCAGTATTTGATAACACGGTGTAACACGTACACAGAAAAAAACAAGGTTTAACAGTCTTTAAAATCAAAGATATAAACAAAAAAAATTGAATGAAAAACAACATGGATAAGCTTCACGTTATTACACCCAGTCTCTAACTTACAGAGAAAAAGATGGAAAATCACATGTTCACCAACAGTCCAATATTGTACTATAGCAAAATACATCTTTTGCTGGAAGTAATTCTTAAAGCAAATCATGCACCATTCCACAAACACCGTTGTCACCATTACATGGATAGGAAAAAAGAGTACACTATGGGAACCACAAAAAGAGCCAAAGCTGATAGTCGTGCAATTCCTAACTTTGAAAACTGATAGGAACTGCACCTTTCTTGAGAAATTATCAGAGAACAAGTCTGACACTTACTTTTTTTCATTCATTCACAATAGCTTATCTTCAACAAATCATCCACATGAACAATCCTAAAATCACAACTGTTACATATTTCCCTGAGTGTCAACTCCATCCAACACATTTCTTCACTGAACCAACATGCCGATACCAAAACAGAGTCATTACTCCTTCCCCTGCCATTCACACATTACTGACTCCTCTCCCTACAATTCACACATCACTGACCCTTCTCCCTGCCATTCACACGTCACTGACCCCTCTCCCTACCATTCACACATCACTGACCCTTCTCACTGCCATTCACATATCACTGACCCTTCTCCCTGCCATTCACATATCACTGACCCTTCTCCCTGCCATTCACACATCACTGACCCTTCTCCCTGCCATTCACACATCACTGACCCTTCTCCCTGCCATTCACACATCACTGACCCTTCTCCCTGCCATTCACACATCACTGACCCTCTCCCCCTGCCATTCACATATCACTGACCCTTCTCCCTGCCATTCACATATCACTGACCCTTCTCCCTGCCATTCACACATCACTGACCCTTCTCCCTGCCATTCACACATCACTGACCCTTCTCCCTGCCATTCACACATCACTGACCCTTCTCACTGCCATTCACATATCACTGACCCTTCTTCCTGCCATTCACACATCACTGACCCCTTCTCACTGCCATTCACATATCACTGACCCTTCTTCCTGCCATTCACACATCACTGACCCTTCTCCCTGCCATTCACACATCACTGACCCTTCTCCCTGCCATTCACATATCACTGACCCTTCTCCCTGCCATTCACACATCACTGACCCTTCTCCCTGCCATTCACACATCACTGACCCTTCTCCCTGCCATTCACATATCACTGACCCCTCTTACTGCCATTCACATATCACTGATCCCTCCCCACGCCATTCACACATCACTGGGCCCTCCTCATGCCCTTCACACATCACTGGGCCCTCCTCATACCATTCACATATCACTGGGCCCTTCTCATGCCATTCACATATTGTTGCCATCTTTCCCCGTCGTTCATTCATCACTGGTCACACTGACCCCTTCCCTTGTCATTCAGACATCATTCAGCTCTCCCCTGCCGTTTACCCATCATTGCCCAGGCCCCCCCCCCCCCCCCCCCCCTCCTCACCCATTCAGACATGATCCTTTCTCTTATTTACACACTGACCCCATCCCTGCCATTCAAACATCACTAGCCCCTCCTCCACCTCTCCCACATTGTAGATCCCTCCTAACCACACTTAACTTACTCTTCTTTCTGACACTCATTAATTCAGTGAATATCACCTATTCCTGTCACGCTTCATTTATCCCTTCCATTCCAGTCTCTGTCTTTACATTCTTTCCCACCCCTTTGACCACTCCCCATGTCATTCACAGATCACTGACCCCTCCCCGAGTCATTCACACATAGCTGACCCTATCATCAGGTGTCACTCAAACATCACAGACAGTTTCTCTTTGTATTCACACATTGCTAGCTTATGCCTTACCATACATCACACACATCCAGCTTACATACTAAAAATGCACCAGGTCCCAAACCCTGAACCCCCTCCTCTCTCAACTCTCCTCCTCTGCCCATCCCCTCCCCACCTCTACCCCCCATGCTCTCCCTGGTCCATCCTCCATCCCTCACTGGAACCACACTGGGTCCACCCAGGGTGGGGGTGGGGGTCTGACCTTGTCAGGAGCCATATCCAGGAAGGAAGCCCACCTGGGCGATGCAAGTCTCAGTGACCAGCATGGCCTGCGGTCCCCCAAAGCCTCGGAAAGCCGTGCAGGATGGGAAGTTGGTGTGGCACATGCGTGCTGTGGTTCTCAGGTGGGGGATGTTGTAGCAGTTGTCCACATGGAACAAGGCACGGTTCATCACCTGTCGTTTAGGGAACAGTTTTGTCCAGTGTCAGTAAGACAACAGGTCCTCTACAATATCAGGAGAGAACGATTTAAGACATTTCCAGGTGCAATGACTTTTAATCAATCAAGTTTTTTTTTTAACAATGGTTGGACCTGTTTGTGTCCAGAACTTCAATTTCTTTATCATTCACATAACAATGACAAAGCTGTTACCCATCCAGATCACATACACAACAGTGACATGCCTGTTATCTGTTCACAGCATCCACACACCAGTGACGTATCTCTAACCCGTCTTTATTGTACAAAAACTATGATACTCCCATCACCTGTCCATATCACATACACTACAGTGACACATCTGTTACCTTTATTGTACACAAAATAGGATACTCATATCACATACACAACATTGACACTCCCAGCACCTGTCCAAATTACACACAGGTGACAATCCTGTTCCCTGGCCATATCCAACATATCAGTGGATGACCTGCTATTTTACAATTTCTTGAAACAGTGTACCCATTCAAAGACACTAGATATATGCAAGAATGACTTGGATCTCAGTATATCCAACAACACGCAGCTGCTAACTGTCTCCAAAATCACCTTTATGAATACTGCACCAATGCTATGCACTAAAAGCCTTCCTTCAAAACATGTGGACAGAAACAGAATCACTTACACATCTATCTCTGCCCAGCTTCCAGCCATTCTGTCATATGTGGAGAGGAAGGGGGACAACTCACCCCAATACTGAGGTCAGTGGAGTTGCCGGCATTGAGGTAGAAGTCCACGCTGAGGGCTACCAGGCGGCCTGCCGAGGTGAAGCCCACTTTGTAACGGGCCAGGACGGGGTGGCGGGTACCCGTCATCCGCATGTCCTCGTCACGATCCAGCATGCACCTGACTGGACGCTTCACCCTGTCACATGTCAAGGCTTCAACTCAGAGGAGACTGGTCCAAGACGGCTCTGTCCAAGACATCTAAAGGGTACAACAGAGGGTAGAGGCAGACTGTAGCAGTCTCAGACAGGCATTTTTATAAGACATCTGTCCTGCTGCATATGACCATGGACAGTCAGATGGCTGTGGTTGTCCCCTTGTATCCCCTTCAACTCTTTCATCCCTACAACCCGGTTTTTCCGGTTTGCAGAAATCCTACCCTTTCTTCCTGCAGCCTGGAAACCATGCAGCACAAAATTCCTCTTTTCATTCCTGCAGCCCGGAAAATCGGTTCTCGCAGTAAGCGCTTTGAACTTCCCCTGAGTCGCGTCATTGGTACACGTCATGACCGGGTCGCTTACGCGGCACTGTTTATGAATGGAATGGATGCCAGATGGCCCCTACATCGTGGGAAAGTGGTCGCCACTCTATTCTGGCCAGTTTGCTGCTGCATACATGGCAGTTCTCATTACACACTTCTTTTTTTTTCTTTCTCTAAATCCAGGAATGAAGGGAATACTCGTATTATAAGAATCTAGGAACAAGAGCAAGTAATGGTTCATAGAAAAGTAGGAATGAAAGAGTTAACCTACGATTAAGAAAATTTTGAATGGAATCAAAGTAAATCCACTAGGTAACAGGGACAAACAAACTACAGGACAAAACACAATGCGTTTCGACCTTTAGGTCTTCTTCTTCAGCAAGATAAACAACATTCAAGACAATTAAAATGAAGAACTAGCAGTCATTTCTCTTTTCAAATTCAGCACAAGATGGGCACTGAATACTATTCAACACCCATCTATTCAATGCCCATCTTGCACCGAATTTGAGAAGAGAAGTGACTGCTTGTTCTTCATTTTCATTGTCCTGAATGTTGTTTATCTTGCCTGAAGAAGACCTACGAGTTCAAAACGCATGTTTTGTCTTGTAATTTGCTTGTCTCTGTTACATGGCAGATTCACTTTAAATTCCTTTTAAAATTTGTTTCTATTTACACCTGCAGTCACCATTTTTTTATTTACACCTACAGTTAAGGGACCATAAAAAAGCAGTGAAGGGGGAAAAGTGTAGGTAAACTACTCTTCAATCACTTTGAAAAAGGCTTGGCACAGACTCTCAACACCCACTGTCTTGGAATCCAGTACTTCCCACCACAAGCTGATTCATCCAGTCATTCTCTGTAAAAGCTCATAACCATCAGTATTGAAGCAAATCTCTCACTGCTTCTGGTTCAGCCAAGAAAAAAATTATCAGCTTGCAAGTCTGGAATGTTGGGTTTGCTTGCTTGGTTTTTTTTTTTTTCGTTTTTCAAATATCTTCTCCTCTCTTACATCTAAGGGGGCATCTTTTGGGCAACACACTGGAGATATTCAGCAGATTCCTCTAGTTCTGTCGGTTGTGTGCGAAGGGCTGAATCTCAGCAAATGTTTTCTCTGTCCATTTTGAAATGTTGTCGGTTCATCGGGTTTTCCCCTTAATCCCTCCTGCAAAAGTTCCCTCGAGGATTGTCATATTAAGGCCACTGGTTCTTATTTCAAGGCTGCACCATTGTGGTTTTTGTTTCTTATGTCAGTAGATCTCCATTTGGTCTAATGCACCCTTGATGGCTTGATGTGCTTGTTAATTAGGGATATAATCAGTATATCTGACATTTAGTTTTCCACAGGAACACCTCATTTCCATGGCTTGTATTCTCCTTTATAGATTTCTAGTAAGAAGCAAATTTCTTTTTTTTTTACAGAAGAGTCCCTCAGGTTTGTGTTTAAATGTGATTTTAGATGAAAGCCTAGCTGAGTATAATAAAAACACTAGTGCCTGAAGAGCTAAAAAAAAAAAACGCAAACACACACACACACACACACACACACACACACACACACACACACACACACACACAGAGCAGTAGATGTCGGTACCATGCTGTTTCTAATCTAGAGGAAAAGCTGAGCACACTTCAGATCAGTTTCATTTTCATCAAGGAGGCGTCACTATGTGTGGACTAGTCCATATACGCTACACCACATCCGCTAAATTCTGAGACCACACTGCGCATGATTTAAAGCTGTTAGATAAATGAATTAATAACTAAGATAAGAGTATTTAAGAACAGGGTCTCAGGGTTACGACTCACCAGATGTCTGACCTATGCATTAGCCCAACACACTGGTCAGACCTTGAGTAGGCACACTGCTATGAAGGACTAATGGCAAAGGGTTTCAAAGAAAGACATTGTGCTGGACAAAAGTTGCTTTCATTGGCATTTTTGGACAAATGTCATTGACGAATTAAATTAGCACTTTTGTAAGAGATTTATGATAATGGCAACATCAAACAAATGACTGACACAGCTGGTTCACATCACAATGTACAGTGATAGACTCATAACACCAAATTATAAGCACAACCTTATCTTATCATAACCTTGTTTTTTAGGCTTTAAAGATAATGAAGTTTCACATTCCTTTTCTTTTTAAATTTAATGACTATGCATTCATTTACCGTCTATATGTAAAATCAATAGCTGAGCATCATTCAGAGTAATAACTAGCAGTGTGTTGTGGGCCTTTTATGCAGGTGTGTGGAAGGTAAAGAAGGAGTGATAAATTATTATGGCGACATCATAATTGAACATACAAACAGAGTCAATTAAGTTTAAAACATATTCCTCATTCACTTTGGAAAATTATTTCTGCAGTGACAGATGTTGATGATGCCAGTCATAATTGCTGCTGAAAGTCAGCTGTCACTTTGCTACTGAAAAAAAATTCACCCTTCAACATGGACCTGATCCTCTCCCCTGCCAACTTCACCTCTCATGCAAGAAGCTCCTGGATAATCTTGCAAAAAAGAGAGAGAGATGACAGACAAGAAAGGAAAGAGAGGGGTAAGAGAGGCGAAGGAAAAGGGAGACAACACAGCAGAGAAGTAAGAGAGGGGAGGGACAAGGGAGACAACACAGCAGGGAGGTAAGACAGGAGAGGACAAGGGAGACAACACAGCAGGGAGGTATGACAGGAGAGGACAAGGGAGACAACACAGCAGGGAGATGAGAGAGGAGAGGGGCAGGGGAGGACACTGACTTGTGAGCTGCCACGGCCAGAGGAGCTGTGAGCACGTTGCTTCTGGTCTCCTTGCCCCCAAAACCACCTCCTGTCACACACACACACACACACGCACGCACGCACGCATGCACGCACGCACGCACACACACGCACGCAGGCAGACAGACAGACACACACACACACATGCACACATGTGCACACACACACTTTACTTATCTTTTCATATCTGTTAGCACGCACTGAAAAAACAATTAAAATACCTAATGCATCACTGCAAAACCAGAAGGCAAATCAAAAGGAAATCATTTCTGCAGCATATGAAACGGTCATACAGTCCCTCAAAGAAGTTAATTCCATTTACTGAACAAACATGAGTAAATCAAAGCTAAGCATGGTAATATACAGTACCTTGAAAGCATACAATCTTTCATTTCTTTTTTTTTTTTTTTTGTTTTTTATGAAGATTACTCTACACCCATTTTTCTGTACACAAAAAGTTAAACAATTTCTGATGAGTAAATGCTATTTTGTTCTGATGATTTTCATAATTTCACTTCTTTTATTTTACTTTCAAAAGCCTTTTGTTTGCAGCCAAGCTGACTGTAAAAGCCAGATTATTAAAGTCACATTTCAGTTCAAAACTTTAGTCATCATCATCATTATCACCATTTTTCACCATAATGAGTATAATCATCAGTATTATTCTAATGGTCAACATATCCATTTATCATCATCGTTATCACTGTTTTCATAATCATGGGCATAATTATCATTATCATTGTCATAGTCACACATTCACACATCACAATCATCATTATCGCCATTTTCATCACCATGAGTACAGACATCATTATTATTACCATGACCAACATATTCATATCATGATTTTTTTTGAAATTATTGATGACTTACTGTAGTTTATGTTGGTTTTGTGCTTTTCTTTAGAATAAGGGTCAATCAATATAGTTTGATACCATATGGAACGGTTTAAACTGACTGATATTTCTATGAACAAAACATAAGCAAAGAGAACACATACCACACATGAAAGAATGAGGAACAGAAATGACATCAAGACAGAGAGAGGCGCAAACAGAAATTACAAAGAGACAGACTTTATGACTGCAGAAATGGCACAGTAGCTTAGACACAGAACAACAATGACATGAATAAGAGACACACACATACAGAACACATCTGTCCCAGAGACACAAGACAGAAAACAGAGGATACAAATGTGCAAGGACAGAGACACAGACAGTGATAAAGATACGGAACAGAAATGACACACAGATAAAAAATACAGGAGCAAAATGAGATACAGATAGAGCCAGAGACTCCCCAACCCTCTTTACTTCCTCTGTGTTCCATCCTACATCCCACTTCTTACAACATACAGACACACTCAGACACATACATATGTAACAGAAATGCGCAGAGTTGATGCCCAGATCTCCCTCTCCCCATCACCCCCAGACACAACACAGAAACCACACAGAGCTGCAGAGGCATGACGAGGAAAAGCAAAAGAGAGGAGAGAGACAAAAACTGTTACACAGAGGAAAGAGAGAGCTGAACAAAGAGAAAAGGAGAGAGACCGGAGAGAATGGAGGATGCAGCGGGCACGCACACATACCAAGTCTTTTGGTTTTCACCACGATCTTGTGCTGAGGAATGTTCAATGCCCCTGCTATGCTTTCCTGGCAACACACAGCCCCTTTGTAAAAAAATCTCTACACATAGGTGCATGCTTGTGCATATGCACTTGCACGCACACATACACATGCATGCATAAATACAGCCTTATACATGTCACACACACACACACACACAGCACTGCAAACGCATGTGTGATATACATTTACACTTATGCGCACTCATGCACATACAAAAATCTTTACACATGCTTGCACGTAACTCACATGTGCGCATGCACACACACAGACACACATCTTTATATATCTAAATCGATGTACATGTCTCTAACTTACGCAGTTGAAGCAAAGGCTGTATCAGGTTTGCAACCCTCAATCCATGAAGCAAAGGCTGTATCAGGTTTGCAACCCTCAATCCATGAAGCAAAGGCTGTATCAGGTTTGCAACCCTCAATCCACCCCACCCCTTCACCCCTTCCCACCCCTCACCCCTTCCCCCACCCTCTCTACCTTCCCATGCCTTCTTTCCCGCATCCTGCATCTAGTCTTCACACACATGGACACACTTAGACACACACCTGCACAAGAGCGATGCCCTGAGTGGATGCCCAGATCTCCATCTCCCCATCCTCTCCAGGCACGGCAATGGCGGCGTTGGTTTCTAGGTAGAAGTGCTCCTGGGCTTCGATGTGAACCTCACCCTCTATCACATGATCTGAGGCCTGCCAACCGGCTGTGACGTCACCTCGTTGGATGGTGTTGATTGGTTGAAAGAAGGCCTGCTTTCTAATGGCATCCTGCACATAGAGAGTTCATCTTTCTCTCATTCTTTTTTGTTTCAAACTGGGCTACTTCACACTGTAATGAGGAACACCACCAACACAGCCCAAAATACCTCTCTCTGTACACTGAGAACACTAAAGTCACAGCACAGCCTCTCAAGACACTCTCAAAGGAGACTCAATTTTGGCGTTTCTTTTTCATTTTTTTCCCCTTTTCAAACACCTACAAAACACAATGGATCAGTTTTTACAATCTTTATATCATGATTCATAAGATTCTTCATTTTCCAGCGCAAAGTCAGCAAACAAATCTACATCATGACGTGACCAAGGCAACATTTTGTGCAGTACCGTAATGCTCACAACGTGTGGCAAACCAATGAGATCTACTGCAAACATGGTCGTTGCATATGTTGAAAACGTCACTGGAACAAAACTGCAGATAAAAAAGCAAAATAAGATGCAGTTAAATTATCCATTTAAAATCCTCCACAGAAACCTGCAGTCTCCTTTAAACACCATTTTCACTGGAACATTGTTCTCCATGTCTTTAAAGGTTCTAAACTTATCTTAAAAACTGTTAAAGACAGGATGGTTATAACATTAAAAACTGTTAAAGACAGGATGCTTATAACATTAAAACTGTTAAAGACAGGATGGTTATAACCAGACAGTCTGAGACTGAACGGCAGGAAATTTCTGAGTTTGGCAGCAGACCTGGAAAATTTTCTCTGGCCAGGTTGAGTATGATTACAGAAGAGAGAAAAAAAAAAGATGTGATTTTTGGCAGAAGGGCCAAGACAGCATATAAAGATTTAATTCTATATCTCCACATGCTGCTTTGATCCTCTGCCCCAAATCACATCTCTCTCTCTCTCTCTCTCTGCATGCATGCGTGTGTGTGTGTGTGTGTGTGTGTGTGTGTGTGTGTGTGTGTGTGTGTGTGTGTGTGTGTGTGTGTGTGTGTGTGCGTGTGTGTGTATGTGTATGTGCGCATCTGTGTGTGTGTGTATGTGTGTGTGTCTGTCTACCTGTATGAGTGTGAGTGTGACTCTGTGTGTGTGTGTGTGTGTGTGTGTGTGTGTGTGTGTGTGTGTGTGTGTGTGTGTGTGTGCGCGTGTGTGTGTGTGTGTGAATGTGTGTGTGTGTGTGTATATGTGCGTGTGCGTGTATGTGTTTGTGTGTGTGCATGTGCGTGTGTGTGTGCGTGTGTGTGTGTGGTTCATACCCTGATGGTAATGATTGGTTCCAGAGGTTCATATTTCACACGGACAGTGGCAGCAGCACGCTGAGCTATGGCCTGCGACTCAGCCACCACCACCCCCACTACTTGTCCCTGGTAAATCACCTGCACATATCAAGAATGACATGGTCATCACTTTGTCAAGAGAGAAAGCTGTTACCTTAATAAAAGACAGAGAACAGGAAGACAGAAAAATAGAGAGAGAGAGAGAGAGAGAGAGAGAGAGAGAGAGTCACCATCTTTCTGACAGAGAACATCCTTCGACAGCATCATGAATTTCACACAGAGAATTTAGCTGTGAAGGTGAACTTAAACATTACAAATACAACTGTGACGCAGCACTTCAAAAATCTACTACACTACACATGGAGGACAGGCAAGTCTCCTCGATTATACTGGGCATGTTGTTGAAATTCTACTTGTAGTCAACACATTAACCAGGCCTTCGGGGGAAAAACACTCCACAACAAACAGATACATCATTTCATCACAAACACATGCAGAGCGTTTACAAGGATAGACTTCATGTCTATAATTTTCATCTTTCTTTTCATGATTCAGTTTTTTGTTTTGGTGTTTGTATGTATGTACAATCCTTGAAAGAACTGATAATTTGTTTGTATTTTGTATGCTATTCTTAAAGTACCCACTGTCTATTGTCTGTGGTGGTTCATAAATCTACCTTGAAATAGAATTCAAATTTCTGTGTTGATTTGCAAATGTGCCTTTAAAAAGAATTCATATTTCTGTGTTGGTTTACAAACGTGCCTTGAAAAAGAATCTAATTTCTGTGTCGGTTTACAAATGTGCCTTTAAAAAGAATTCAAATTTCTGTGTTAGTTCACAAATGTACCTTGAAAAAGAATTCACATTTCTGTGTTGGTTCACAGATGTGCCTTGAAAAATAATTCATATTTTGAAAACATATTATCTTGTCACAAACGCAAGCAAAAGGCTAACCAACCCAGACATCACCTTGTCACTAAGAACAATAGAAACAAAGACTTCACACAGGAACGTAAATCACTTTGTCAGAGGCAAAGATCGGATCTCCCCCATGGCCCCAGGTGTTCTTGCCCAGTACGTCCTTGTGGCTGACAAAGTCCACCACACCTGCCATGGCCAGGGCAGGGGCTGGGTCCACCTCCAGCAGTCTGGCATGAGCCTGGGTACTGAGCACCACTCCCAGGTACAGCTCACCTGTTCAAATCACAGGCGGCGTTTGGGTTGGTAGTGCACCTCTAGCATATCACCAGGTACAGCTCACAACACATGTGTCTGGGTTGGTAGTGCACCTCTAGCATATCACCAGGTACAGCTCACAACACATGTGTCTGGGTTGGTAGTGCACCTCTAGCATATCACCAAAGCTCAAACTGAACCTATCTGGTCAGATCACATGAGTCTTTTATAGTTAATATCATTATCACTAATTTACTTGCCACTTCAGTAACTTACAGTTCACCTGAGACGCATTGAATCACTGAACCAGTCTGATCTTTTCCTACTTTTACTGCTGCTTTCCCCTGCTTTTGCTATCGTTTCTTGTCACCCCCCCCCACCCCCCCCCCCCCTGTCCTGTCCATCCCCCCTCCCAGTCTTTACCACTTAGTTCTTTTTTCCAACTTTTTCAACCATTCATTTCTTCTTTTTTTTTTTTTAACAAGCTTCTAGCTTCTTTTCAATTTATTTCTCTTTTTACATTCTTTGCTAGCTTTTCCAGCTTTTCTATATTCTTTATTTTTTCATGCATTTTCCATCTTTTCCTGCATTGGCATATGAACATGCCCTCCAATAACATTTATGACTCTTTTTCAATTTGAAAAACATTACACTTAACCCCCTAAACCAAATGTTAGTTAACACAAAGAGCTTCATTGGTCTGACAGCATTTCTTAACAAAGCTGAAATCTGGTCTATTCTTAATTCAGCTGGTTGAAAAAGAAAATCTTGACTGCTTCAATTTGGATAAAGCGCACTCTACTGTATCTTTCTACTGCACTCAATGTGTTGCAAATGTGCTTACATACACCCCTCCTTCTCCCTCTCCATGAAACAAAAATTGCTGAAGTGCCAAAGCTCAACAGCAAAATATTTTGTGAAGAATCTTTGGGCTGAGTTGAAGGAAGTAAAAGAGCCAGGAAATCTGGGGCATGGAATTTGTGGAATGACAGACAGAAATCCTTCCCAACCAGGCAGAGTTGGGGACTCCTTTAAAAATCACTTTCCTTTTGCTTTCCTGTGAGGCCACTCACCAAAACTAACACCACAAACGCCACTCACATCTGTTCTGCATCAGTCTATGAGAGTCTGGACCATGGGGTCAGTAGTCTGAGATGAGCACACAAATCTAAAACATTATAACATGCATGTGATATTATTTAGCTCTAATGGTTCTGTCTGTGACACTGATGCTAAGCCTATGCCACTATCACCTTCATTTCTCAACACCGTAACCATAATACAGTCCCCACCTTTACCCCCCTACTCCCATGAGCTTCACCTTGCAGAGGTGGCATGTCGTCGAGGTAGATGGCCTCTCCAGTGACCTGTTTGTAGGCAGACAGGTGAACTACGGGTCGATGCACGGCGTCTTCCGGGGACTGGTCAGGGCCTGCAACCTCAAACAGCTGGGTGCCCTGGGGCAACTGTCGCTCCTCGTGTTTCACTGCACTCAGGTAGGACTGAGGCAAGGGAACGTCAACGGCTTTGTTCTGGGAACATGGAAACATCACCTCAGGTAGGACTGGGGCAAAGGAACGTCCACGGCTTTGTTCTGGGAACATGCAAACATCACCTCAGGTAGGATTGGGGCAAGGGAACGTCCATGGCTTTGTTCTCGGAACATGCAAACATCACCTCAGGTAGGATTGGGGCAAGGGAACGTCCACGGCTTTGTTCTGGGAACATGGAAAGATCACCTCAGGTAGGACTAGGACAAAGGGAACATCAAGGGCTTGTTCTGGGAATATCTGGGGCTATCCGCTTGTCCCAGCATGCATACCACCAGAATTCCACAGGCACAAATTCAGAACAACAGACACAACTAACATCAGTGATGCTGTATAATGATGAAGAGGATAACACTCTTAGCAAATATTATGCTAAAGGAAGAGCATTTACAGCAGCAGCAGTGACCTTTTTCCTCATTTACAACTTGTATCTGTGTACATATTGAAAGAGAGAGAGAGAGAGAGAGAGAGAGAGACAGACAGACAGACAGAGAGAGAGAGAGAGAGAGAGAGAGAGAGAGAGAGAGAGAGAGAGAGAGAGTGCCTATGTGTAAGCTCACCTGTTGCTTCAGACATTGCAGTATTTGCAGGTAAGCTTTAAAGAAAAAACTGACAGTCAGGGAACGTCTGTACTGAATCATTCCACCAGGTGCCTCAGCACTCAGAGGTAGGTGTCCTCCGCCAGCCGTACACAGGCCTCAGACAGTAAATCCTCATTCCACTGCCTGACGAACAGTCAAGAAATAAAGTGTTATCATGTTCTGTAAATCAGCTAACAATCAATTAACAAACCAATTAAACAGCCAGTAACATGAAGTGAGATTCGGTCTTGGTAAAAACAAGACAAAGACAAGAGAAATAATTTTTCATTGAACACTCTCTCTCTCTCTTTCTCTCTCTCACACACACACACACACACACACACACACACACACACACACACACACACACTCACACACACACACACACACACACACAGGATAACTAGCATGAAAAATGGTAGTATCCATTAATTAAAGCATATACAAAAACTAACACAAATTCCTATTACAGGCAAAAGAGACAGTTAATGTGACTTCAGGTTAAAAAAAAATGTTAAAAAAGTGGGTGAAAACAACTGTTAAAAAAAAAGGTAAAACATGAATTTAAAAGATATTCATCTCAAATGTGTAACTTTCACCAAAACCGAAAAACAAAACAAAAAACCTGCACCAAAAACAAAATAAAACAGAACATAACAGAAAAGACTGAAAATCAGACAGATCTGTACAGGAAGAATAAAGCAGAGTTGAAAGGAAAAGGACTGAATAAAATGAACATAAAAGAACAGAACAGATTAAAAAAAAAAGAAAGAAAAAACACAATAGCAATGAAGAGCACAACACAGCACAGCATGTCACAGCAAAATACATTAAAATACAGTATAATACAGTACAGCATATTACAGCACAGTAGTGTTGAGCACTGTAGAGCACAACACAGTACAGCATGGCACAGCACAATACATTATAATACAGTACAGTACATTACAGCATATTACAGCACAGTAGTGTAGAGCACTGCACAGTATAGTACAGCTAAGCTCATTATAGTACAGTACTACATAACACCGCACAGCACAGCACAGTGAAATACAATATATAGCACAGTACTGTATAGCACTTCACAGCAGAGCACAGAGTACAACACTATACACTAACTTACCGTCCAATGAGGGAGCGCGCAGTGGCGGGCGCCATGACAGTGATGGGAGCCATGCCCCCAAAGGCCAAGGCCGTGTCCTTCACTGTGCAATTGTCATCCAGCAACACGCGCACTCCTGCGTTCACAATGGAGATGTCGTCCTCTTTGCGGGTGGCTTGTTTGTACCCATAGAAATACTACTCGTTCTGTGTATACACACACACACACACACATATGTGAACACATGCACACATGCATGCATGCACACACAAACACACACACACGTACATACACACACACACACAACACACACACACACACACACAAACACACACACACACACACACACACACACACACATACACACACACACACACACACGCACACACACACTTTAAAATCAATTCACTGAGAAATTCTTTGGTACAGTCATTCATAATAACAAGACATTACTTTCTTATGGACTACAAAGGCTCTCTGCTTAAAATAGCTTTGAAGAACATAAAGTCATATCCACAAACGCCCCTAAAAGCTGAGATACTTTCTAAAGGAAAAACAAAACTCAATAACTTCACTAGCAAATGACCTTGAATGCTTTGATTGAGTACTTAAACATTGTCTTCAGATCATACAATGTTCCTCAATTATAGACTTTTGAAACCCACATATCAGTCTCTTATGAACATAAAGAAGTATCCACAAAAAACCCTAAAAGCTGATATACTGGTTAAAGAAAACACAAAATTCAATAACTTCATGGGCAAATGATCTTGAATTCTGTGACCGTGTACCTAAACATTGCTTTTAGATCATGTAACGCACCTGAACTATAGACTTTTGCAGGTATCTTCGAAACCTACATATAAAAAATCTCTTACCCTAAAACTTAAACTTAGAAGCTGCTCCTCAGTTCTGATGTGTAATCCTAACAGATCCTATCAACGCTAACACTGCCAGATAAACAGTTACATTTTCTTTTCATCACAGTCCTCCAAAAAGGACTGACTTCAACCCGCACTGTAGTTCATGGGTATTCAGTGACCCATAGACCTGATGTTCACTTGATAACTGAGTCAGTTTCTAAGCTACTTCCCATGAAAGTTGATCATTTTGTCAATAAAAGTGGCCCTACATCTTATCCAAAACATGTTGCTTTTGTCAACAGAAAACATCAAATCTGTGCTCTTATATGGATAAGGGATCTGACGTACTACAAAGACCACCATTCACAAACTGCAGACATTCATTAACAGCTGCCTGCGAAAGATCCTTCACATCCACTGGCAGAGACAATCAGCAAAAAGAGCTGTGGGAAAGAAGTAACCAGCTGCCAGCAGAGCAAGACATCCATAAAAGAAGATGGCAGTGGATAGGACACACTCCGAAAGCCCCTGGACACCACCACCAGAAAAGCCCTAACCTGAAATCCTCAAGACAAGAGGAAGAGAGGAAGACCAAGAAACACCTGGAGGCGGGACCTGGATTCGGACACCAGGCAGATGGCTTACAGCTGGGGCGAATTAGAAAAGACTGCCCAGGACCAAGGTCATTGGTGTGCAGTTGTTGATGGCCTATGCTATGGCAAGAGCAATGGGCCTAGTAAAATTTGTCGACAGAAAGAAAATAGTAAACAAAAAATGAAACCACAGCAAGACTTTATTCCTTTAACAAAGTTATGGGTCCCTGAAGACCCACGACATGTTGCACAGCTTTATTCCTTCTGAAAAGTTACAGATCCATGATGACCCATGACATGCGACCCATGACATACAAGCACAACATTATTCCTTTACAAAAGCTTGGATCACAAGAAACCAAAGACAGTTGGCAAGGCTTTAGTCTTTCACAAAAAGCATAGTCTCTGGGGACCCATGACATATGGCAAGCTTTGTTCCTTCAGGAAAAAAAAAAAATCGGTCTCTGGGGACCTGTGACACATGGCAGTACGGGAAGACTTTATTCCTTCAAAAAAAAATATGGATTTCTGATAACCTAAAATGTATGGCAACGCTTTAATCCTTCACAAAAAGCAGAGCCCCTGAAGACCAACAACATATGGTGTGGCAAAATTTTAGGCACATACTGCAAAGATTTACTTGTTCAGCAACTGCTCAGAAAAACAACAACATTTGTTTTTTTTGAAAAACACATTCTTTCAGCTTTGCCCAAGTACTGTGTTTATTAGTAATAAATCAAATTGTTATATTTCTGACGGTAAAATCTATCATCATGATATACTCCAGACATACGAAT
>JADBJO010000252.1:767500-775000 GCA_016801955.1 Conus betulinus | reverse complement strand
CAAGACTTTCAAAAGGCAACAGCCAAGGGGACACTGTTTTGACACTGATCCACAACCCTATGCACAAACTGGGCTCTTCCTGGATTGTTTTATAAAGACAACACACAGCCAGGTGAGTTACAGCACTTTACAACCATAGAGAAAAAAATCGTGAGATATAGCACTTTACAACCATAGAGAAAAAAAAAACCCAGTGACCTGCAAAGCTGAAGATCTTCACTCCAGATAGTGAGCTTCATTCAGTCTGTCTTCTAACCAACACAGTTTTTATCATGAACACCTGTCTGATTTCCTATTTCCTGGATAAACACAAAACTCAAGTTTTTATATATATAGCCTATTACATTGATAACACAAAAGAAATACAGCCAAAATAAGCTGCCAGATGTTTTGTAATAGGCTTTTACATACACGTTAATGATACACTCTGCCATTAAAAATCAAAGCATTCAGAATTTATCATAATGTTACATTCTCCTCTCAGGACAGCTGAAGGTCATGAGTCTGAATCACTCATGCAGCTGGATTTTGTCAACTGGAAAACGCTCTCTGTCCTCCCAGCATTCAACGAGTACTTGATTCAGTTCTGTGAAGGTTAAAGATGGCGGAAGGAGAAGAAGGTATTCTGCCTTCCATGATGCCTTGCCTTTGACATGGTAAATTTCTGACACACTTTAAAAGAAAAAATTATTATGCTGCGGAATGAAAGAAACAAACAAATTACACAACAAACATAGCATGTTTCAACCTCTTTGATTTCTTCAGGCAAGACAAACAACATTCAAGGCAAGAAAACAAAACACAAAACAATCACTTATCTCCACATTCCTTTTCTGCCCAATTTGAGGACATACATAAAAATTAGGGCAAAATTGTAAGGGTAAACAGGTCCGCACACACACACACACACACACACACACACACACACAGAACCAGTGACATTTCTTTCCCCTCCATGGAACTAATAGAGGCAGTAAATTTCCCACCTGGCATTTCCTTCACAGCTTCCTTCAGCACCTCCTGCAGCATTGTCAAAGTGACGGAAGCTCCAAATCGGATGCCAAGGTCTGTCTGCTCCACCGCCAGCAGCTCCGGGACGTGAGTGGCCGCCACCAGCGTGCGGTACCACTGCTTCTTGAACTTGGTTTCAATTCCTGACAGGCCGGTGTCCATAGCGTCAGTCACTTTTGATTCACTCACAGCTGGGTGCAGAAGGTAACTGTCAGTCTGTGTTCTAGTCTGTTATCTATTTGGTCCCATTACTTATTCAGAGGGTCCATCTGCTCAGCATGGTAACTGATAACAATAGACGGTATCGGAACAGTGCGAGCTTGGAAAACATTGTTGTCGAACTTACCGGAAGTAATGAAACTGTAACTAAGGAAATAACTTGGCAACAAGAGAAGCGGAAACGAGCGGAGTGTCGACGAATCTGTACGAGCCGAGGAGACAACATTATAAGTACATTTATAGTTTAACTTTTCAGTAACTGTCAGTCTGTGTTTTAGTCTGTCGTCTGTCTAGGCCCGTCATTTACTTAGAGGTTTTCTATCTGCTCAGCAAGGCAACTGTCAGTCTCTTTTAGGTTGTCACCTATCTGGTCCCGTCACTTACTCAGAGGGTTTCTATCTGCTCAGAAAGGTAACTGTCAGTCTGTTTCAGGTTGTCACCTATCTGGTCCCGTCACTTACTCAGAGGGTTTCTATCTGCTCAGAAAGGTAACTGTCAGTCTGTTTCAGGTTGTCACCTATCTGGTCCCGTCACTTACTCAGAGGGTTTCTATCTGCTCAGAAAGGTAACTGTCAGTCTGTTTCAGGTTGTCACCTATCTGGTCCCGTCACTTACTCAGAGGGTTTCTATCTGCTCAGAAAGGTAACTGTCAGTCTGTTTCAGGTTGTCACCTATCTGGTCCCGTCACTTACTCAGAGGGTTTCTATCTGCTCAGAAAGGTAACTGTCAGTCTGTTTTAGGTTGTCACCTATCTGGTCCCGTCACTTACTCAGAGGTTTTCTATCTGCTCAGAAAGGTAACTGTCAGTCTGTTTTAGGCTGTCACCTATCTGGTCCTGTCACTTACTCAGAGGGTCCATCTGCCAGCTGGTCAAACACCAAACCGATCAGCCAGCCAGTGAGAAAAAGTAGTGGGTCCATTTTTCAAAAATAGTTCATTTTACAAATCTGTTGATAATCCGCTTGAAAGCTGTTGGTTTATCTAACAGCTTTACTGTCTCTATGCATGGTTTCAGCCCTTGGTGACCACCATAGTTAGCTGGGCTAAAAAATGATATAGAATGAATGAAAGTAATCTGAGTCATAAGTCTAGTATCTGACAAACCAATTTTAAGTCATCTTGACTCAAAGATCAGTCCTAAATATGGCTGTCAATAAACACATCCTAAACTTGGCTGAGTGTTTCTTAGACTTGTCCCTACATACCAGTACACATCCTATGTCTGGTGGAATGCTTAGAAGACTTATCTGAAATGTGATTATCGGCAGGCACATCTGTAATCTGGCTGAACATTTAGTAGCCTTCTTCTACATGCAGTTGGCCAGCAGACTCTCCTAACACTGGCTGACTGATTAGTAGACCCATGACTGGTCATTGATACATCCTAATTCACCGACTAATGCACAGCAATTGCATCTTACTTCCATTCCACAACTACAGGTTTTGAAAGAAAATTCAGATACATAATACACATGTGAACGTTTTCTTTTTATAGATTGAGGCAGTGTATAAGCAGTTAATGACATTCCTAAAAACCCAATAACATTCTTTTACACCAGTAAAAATAACAACTTAAAAAAAGATAGGTTTACAGGATATGAAGGGTAAGTAATTCAATCAAGGCAAATCTAATCACACATACAACACAGCTGAATCAACAGCAGATGACAAAGGGAAGAGCACTGACCAATTTCTGTGTTACCGTTGACCAGCTTACAGTCAGGGTGCTGTTTCTTGATGTCCAGTAACTCAGACAGTGACGTAGGTCTGTACCACATGACACGCTCATTGCAGAACTGCAGCGACTGGCTGTGCATACGTGGACCCTCCATCTGCAGATAATACACCATGTAATGTTGACTCATTAAAGTATTGAGCACCACATTCATGAGGGTGTTTATTACAGCATTTCAGTGGACAGTGAGACATTACAGCATTTCAGTGGACAGTGAGACATTACAGCATTTCAGTGGACAATGAGACATCACAGCATTTCAGTGGACAGTGAGACATTACAGCATTTCAGTGGACAGTGAGACATCACAGCATTTCAGTGGACAGTGAGACATCACAGCATTTCAGTGGACAGTGAGACATTACAGCATTTCAGTGGACAATGAGGAATTTTCTTGGTGAAGGTCAGCTCCTCTCCAAGTAATGAAAATGAAATGGGGCAGGGAGCAGTAAACAATAAACAGTAAATAAGTTGGGTAACTTTTGCACAATAAACAGTAAATAAGTAGGGTAACTTTTGCACAATAAACAGTAAATAAGTAGGGTAACTTTTGCACAATAAACAGTAAATAAGTAGGGTAAATAAGTAGGGTAACTTTTGCACAATAAACAGTAAATAAGTAGGGTAACTTTTGCACAATAAACAGTAAATAAGTAGGGTAACTTTTGCACAATAAACAGTAAATAAGTAGGGTAACTTTTGCACAATAAACAGTAAATAAGTAAGTAGGGTAACTTTTGCACAATAAACAGTAAATAAGTAGGGTAACTTTTGCACAATAAACAGTAAATAAGTAGGGTAACTTTTGCACAATAAACAGTAAATAAGTAGGGTAACTTTTGCACAATAAACAGTAAATAAGTAGGGTAACTTTTGCACAATAAACAGTAAATAAGTAGGGTAAACTTTTTGCACAATAAACAGTAAAAGTAAGTAGGGTAACTTTTGCTGTGCCAGTCTTGAACGTCTTACTCTGTGTAAGATTTTTATTACGCGAGCAAAAGTTACCCTACTTATTTACTGTTTATCCTCTCCAAGTAGCCTGGTGCATGCTGTTTTTTTTTTTCTTCCTTAACCCATCAAATTCTGGAATGGATGTGAGTTTCTGAAGTGTTTCTGCAGCATTTCCTCAAGGACTTGAAGCACTGGCAGACCTGTACGTAAGCTTGAATTCCACTTTGCCCCCAGTTTAAGGTGATAAATGACCGCCTGTTTGTGCTTCATTTTCATTGTCTTGAATGTTGTTTGTTTTGGCTGAAGATGACCAAAGAGGTCGAAATGTGTCATGTTTGTTTTGTAATTTGTTTCTTTTGTTTGGAGGCATAATAACTTTTCTTTAAATTTTCTCTGACAGACTGAAATAATCCGGCTTCACCATTCTGCACTTCTGGGATTCAAACCAGTGAAACCTCAGGCTGACAGATCTGGACTCTTAATTTCAGAGTCATGGTTTCCAAGGAAGAGACAGATGGTTCAATTACTAACAAACAAACAAACAAAACTCTCAAAGAATGGAAGAGATAGGGAAGAGGAAGGACAAGAGAAGGGAAGAAACAGGCAGACAGACAGAGAAAGACAGAAAAGAGAGACAATTAGTACAGAAAGTGGTGGGCCTGGAATATGGTGGGAAAGAAGGAAAGAATTCTCACCTTGAGAAAGGGAGGAAATATGGGTTCCTGTGTTGGATCATACAAGGCTTTCTCCTCATGGTCGGCATCACCACTGATCTGTTACACACACAAAACACATACATCCATACATACACAAATGTGCGCACACATGCAAACACAGATACATATGAATACACCAAAGCTGTGAAGATAAACACAATGTCCAAGCTCACTAAAAAAAATGTTCTCAAAGTTAAAACAACAAAAAAACATAACATTGAACAAATTTTACTTGCACTTCTGTCTATTTTCAAACATATCCAACATCATCTTCTAACTCCTCCCCCCTCCCCCCAACCCCACCCACCCACCCCCCTCCCCCTCATCCCATTTCTTACCCCAAAACATACCCCTCGAACCCCTTCCCCCCCTGTGTTCCCTATCCCCTTTCCCCAATGCTTCTTTCGTCTGCGTAGATCTGTTTCCCTTTCATTTTGTCAGCCGACATAGTGTTTATCTAGTTCTTAAAAAGACAGACACAGAGAAGGGAGATGAAAAGAACAGAACCGCCTTGAGAATACTACGCCTGCAGTCAAAGAGACAACCAGCAAAACAGGCAGCAAGAAATTAAAGAAGCAGAAGACACGTTTAAAAGGACCTTAACATAATCATAATAATAATAGCGATTACTTTTGTTATCTCTACTGAAATTTTTTCTTCAATAATGTGAAAATCAGAAGGCCTAACAGCAGTCTTGCATTGTTAACAAACAGAGAAACAAGCATCAAACACTAGACTCACAACATTCAACATAACGTATACAATATCTCAAATTCATGTTCACATCGAGCTGACATGCATCTTCTGGCAGGGACAGACAGGGGCAGTGACAGAGACAGGAAGGAGAGGGAGAGAGGGGAAAGTGTGAACAGACCAGAGGAGAGGGTCACCTGTGTGTTGTCTTCACAGCCGTTCGTCACGCCGTTCTGTCCTGTGCCTCCGTTCCTGCAGCACTGCTCTCCCAGACCACACGGCCCCTGCAAATCAGTGAGTGTGTGTGATCATTGACGTGCACACAGGTTGGCTGGTTGCTTGCTAGGTTTGTCTGGTGAGCTGCTTATTTGTGTGTGTGTGTGTGTGTGTGTGTGTGTGTGTGTGTGTATATTATTTGCTTGCTTGGTTGATATCCTTGCTGGCTTACTGGCTGCATGGCTGACCATTAGAGAGGTTTCTTTCGTGCTTGGATAGCTGTTTGACAGGTATGTTAGGTCTACAACTGTCTGTCTGTCCATCTGTCTCTCTTATTCATACAAGAGTTTGTCCAAAATGGATCACATGCCCACCTGCAGGAAGGATTTGTAACCTTGAATGATGGGCCGGTATCCAGTGCAACGACACAGGTTCCCTGTGGACAGGTACCATTAGATGTCAATACACATACTACTGACAGCACATGATTTACTTATCAACACACCTTAACATGTTACCTGGCCTTTCCTGCCCACACACGTTTTAGGCACAAACAGTAATTAGAGGCTGGATATCTGTATCTAGTGGGCCAGCCACCAAAGATATATGTATAGCAGATTATAAAATGATGTGTGTTATCTTTTCATGAATACATCTCTTGTGTCCCTTAACATTCTGTGTTGAAACGTTGCACATTTTCACTGATGCCAAATCAATTAAAAAAATTTGATCACATAAGTATCAATCTGTTCAAAGCACATAGGGTACTCAACACAATGAACTGCACATTTGTGAGCCAAGATGAAACACATCCAACCGCACAGCATCAACTGAGTGAAGGAAAGTCATTGTTTTGAAGTGGGGTGATTGCCTGTAGAAATTGAAACAGGAAAACAAAATTGAAATTACTGAGCTGCTAAACTAAGGAACAAATGAATGACAAAACAGACACAATGCGTTTCAACCTATTGGGTTTCCTTCAGGCAGGACAAAAAACATTCAAAACGATGGAATGGGATCATTCAAAGTGACAAGTGTCTTGTGTGCTTCTCTTGCCATTGTTTTGAATGTTGTTTGTGTCCTGCCTGAAGAAGGCCATATTGTATGAACACATCATGTCTGTTTAGTAATTTGTCCAGTCCTTCATTTAACGGCTGAGTAATTCTGTTTCTGTCTTTTTGCAGGACAGTGATGTTATTGAACCTGTCCAGGTGTGCCACTGATACACTAACCCAGTAAGGGTCAATGCTTGTAATGGGATTGTGATGACCTTACAATGTTTGCAAGGGCTGGGTGCCGGTCTAGATGTCAGTAAGCTCATCCTTTATGGCCCTGATACAGCATCATACACAGTATATGCCCACACATATCAAAACTGCCTCTCAACAGGCTCATTAGGCCAAGCACATGTTGCCTGCTACAATGCGCTATGAGCCAGCTTGCATATAATCTGTCATTAGTCATACTGCCTGACAAGCTACACAGCATTATGGTCCCACAGCAACCGCTATAAACTTTATCATCATCCTCATCCATCTTTTTCATAGACCACAAACAAGAGGTAAACAAGCCATTAGCTTCCTGTTTCTACAGTCACACTGTGTTTTAAATGGTGTTAAGGACAGAAGGGTATGATTTAGAAAGGCTGTTCACAGGTTAGTGTTCATATGAGTCAAGATAATCCTCGTTTACCATCTTGTTCATTGTCCTGAGAATACTCTCAAAGTTCAGAATATGTACCATTCTCATCATGACAACTCTCCTCTTCAACTTAAAACCACTATCATCCCAATTTCTACACCCTTAGTATCAAAAGCGATCCAAGAAAACAAAATGAAACTTTTGGTGTAGCTCTAGTTTGCAAAACCCCATAGCACACAGCATATTTACTAAGACTCTTCATACCACTGACTTTATTTTGTACTGCATTTTATTCACGTTCTTGAGGAAGCTTGG
>JADBJO010000252.1:740000-762500 GCA_016801955.1 Conus betulinus | reverse complement strand
TGTTGTTGAAAGCATACTTGACATAACACCGATGGCCTCTTCCAAACCATATCACCAAAAGGAAAAGAGGGCAAGGTACTCTGATTTTTTGACCGCTAAGGATGGATTAAGTAATATAGAGTATGCCTTCTGCATGGCCACACACCGAAACAACGAGAATATTCATTTGTGGACACGCACAGCAGCTACAGATGTAAGACCCATTCCATGTGAGCTGAATCAGTCTAGCATTAAACAGTTTCTGACATGTTTCAAAACTCTTAAGTTACATGATTTGAAAAAAAAAAGCTTTGATTCATTTCAGTCCTATAAAACTGCCAGTACTAAACCACCTTTTTGTTTGTTTCAGCTGAAAATACCTGATTAGTTTAAAACATAGCACAACAACTCACTCTTTTCTTATACACCCTGACACTTGAACTGTCCTATGGATTTTCCAGTTATCCTGTTGATTCTCTTTGAGTTGCAACATACGTCCTAAGCTAGAATTTTCAGACGAAATCCTGCTAATGTCAAGATTTTTCATGAAACATCTGCTCTCACACATGTACAGAATGGATTAAATGTTTCTTGCTGCTCACACTCAAGTTCTACACATCTTTCTCTCAAGCATAAGTCAATGTCATCAGCAAAGTGAGAACTGTAAATGGGTCATTCTCCAATAGATGCCAAAGAGCTGATATCCTGAAGATCTGCCTTCAGTCATTTCAGATGCAGTAAAGGTTTTGTTTTGTTTTGTTTTTTTTAACTGATGTAAACTCACAGTGACCTGGCTCTGACTGTTCCAAGAGGGCTGCTGGGTGCATGCACATTGGTAAGACATTCCTTGGTGGGGCCGTGTATTCAGAAATAACAGAAACTGGTATGGGCATAACTGTACACAAAATAGAGAGCAGCTAAAAAAACTCCAGAAGAATGAAAAAAGGTTACAAAAACCTCATGTGTATGAAGGACCGTCCTATCGAAAAGGAAGGTAAAAAAAATAACTGAGGTTGTTTAACTAAAAGAGAAAGACCATACTTTCTGATTCTGGCATTTGTGATCACGACAATGCTCTTCAGCCAGGTCAGTCATGATATTCTTGCTGGATCAAATTACGAAGTGGAGAAAAATATATAAATAAATTACACTCACACTGAATAACACTTTTTCTTTACTCAAAAGTAAAAAAAAAATGAAATGCTGTAAAACAAATCTCTTGCAGAATGAAGCAGTCCTAGCCTGCTGGGGCACAAACACTGACTGCACCTCCTTTTCTTAAAGCAAAAATCTTCTTCAGCATTTTCTCACTCATTTGACGGTATTTTCATAACCCCCACTGCTTCTTTTCTTATCTTTTTCCTTAAATCTAATCTAAACAGACTCCAAGTGTCGAGTTAACAGCTGCTGAGAATTTTATGTGCTGGGGTGGGTCAGGTACTAAGGGTGAGAGGGAGAAGGGGGAGGTTCAAACTGAAGTAGGCTGGGTCGCAGGAACCTAGTAGCAGATCTTGTCAACGAGGGAAGGGGGGGGCAGAAGGGTGGGGGAGGGATGATGGGTGGGGGGGGGGGGGGGGGGGGGGGGACAAGATGCAAATTTCACAAAAGCAGGGAGGGGAAATGGCAGAAGGAAACAAGGTGAAGATTTGTTAAAACAAGTATGGGGGTGCAGTGGGGTGGGGAGTCAAAGCACAAATCAAGTAAACACAGAGCTAAACAAGATGCAGAGTTTGTAAAAAAAAAAAATAATAAAGGAAGGGGAGGGGACAGGGGGGTGGGAAAGTTCCATCACAGTAAATAAAGCGCAATGGGAACTTGTCTTTGAAGATAACAATCATCTATCCACTACACATTTGAGATATTTCTTTTCTCTTTTTTTATGACTGGAGGTGAGGAGAGGGGGTCAGAATCTCAACCCCTGCCACCCAAATCCACTGATGATTACTGACTCTACAAAAAAAAAAAAAAAAAAAAAAAATCCGTCATTTTCTTCAGGAGAAGACAGTCGCATTTCCATTCTTCTGAACAGAAGAACACACAGCAAATAAGAAACAGTTTCTGCTGTTATCAAAATAACAAAGATACAAAATCATTCAAGCCACTAACCAAATCTAACAAGGAGAAAAGCAAATGAAAATGTTTACAACTGCCTTTCTGTAGAAATATCTTAGTAACACAAAATAAAGCATGTGAATACAGACATTTGAAAAATCGAATCTTGAGTTAATTGAGAGTTTTGAACACTAACATAACGTGACAGGGGAAAGGGACAACTTCTTTATATGGCTGAAAACAAAAATGCCTTGAAAAACCAAATGCGTATATGCACACATTAATAATGCTCTTCCTTCCCCTCTCCTTCACTATACAGACATCTCAAAACACACAGACACACACACACATGCACATGCTTGTGTGTGAGCACACACACACACACACACACACACACACACACACACACACACACATGCACATCCTTGTGTGTGAGCACACACACACACACACACACACACACACACACACACACACACACACACACACACACACACACACGTACATACCTGTGTGTGCACATACACATATGCACATCCTTGTGTGTGAGCACACACACACACACACACACACACACAAACAACACAACACACACACACACACACACACACACACACAATCACCAGAGTAAAGGATACTTGATGTGAGGGGGGTGAGGGTGGCAACGAGACAGCATGACGGTGCAGGCGCCACATCCTCCCTCCCCACAGCCCAGCTTGGTGCCTGTCAGAGACGTACTGGGCACAGTCAAGGAATTCAGGAACCAAGTTCTGCAGACCAGAATGAGAGAGAGAGAGAGAGAGAGAGGGGGGGGGGGGGGGGGAGGGAGGGAGAGAGAGAGAGAGAGAGAGAGAGAGGAGAGAGATAGGAAGGAAGGGGAACAAGGGAGAAGTGGAGAGAGAGAGAGAGAGAGAGGTGGAGAGAGAGAGAGAGGAAAAAAAAAAAAACAGAGAAAAAGTGAAAGAGATGAAGGATGGGTGGGGGGGAGGAGGAAGAGAGAGAGAGAGAGAGAGAGAGAGAGAGAGAGAGAGAGAGAGGAAATTTCACATAAACCACAAGTGTGATGATGAGAAAGTAAGTACACCCGAGCACCTGTACCAGCAAACTATTATCTTATTCAAATGAAAGATAAAACCAGTAGCATGAGGACAGAAGAAACCTGCGCATAAAGCAATGTGAGAAGGAACATATAGATAGGAAACACAAACTCCACACTGGGTCATGTTAAATTGATAACAGAGGCCATAAAAGAACTGAAAGCAAATCAAATTTGATTTGAGTCCGCACAGTGACTCACCAGCCAGTGACGCTGAAGACAGACAGACAGACAAAAAACAGAGAGAAAAAAAGTGCAAAAGAACATTGCAATTCTGAGGAGGAGACTGAGAGAAAAAGAAACAAGACAGACATACAAGGATACAGAAAGAAGTATATAATGGATAAAGTTTCATATGGACAATCAACTGGAAAACTGAAAGTTAATTTCAAACACAGAACTAATTCCTATTTTGAGAGAGAGAGAGAGAGAGAGAGAGAGAGAGAGAGAGAGAGAGAATGTCATACAGAGAAGAGAGCCTTCAAAATGCAGTCCATCTTTCCCATAAAGCAAAAGCAAGCAAAACACACCAACAGATACTGGGATACTGGGAAACGCGGAATGAAGCGACTGGACCAAATTGTTTGCAAAGAGACCTAGGGGTGGACTGGAGATACCTATGACCTACTTGTTACCCAGGATGAAATAAGATTAAGATTAAGATTAAAATTATAGTCCCGTCAACAGCAGAGTTTATCTCAGGACTGTCACCACATTCCAAACTACCACGTATATATGTTAAAAAAAGATTAAAAGCAAACCTCTCCCAACCCATTATAAAACAGATTAAAAGAACCTATCCTAGGATTAAAAACCAACACATTGAAATAAGATAAGACAACGTTGCCCACAGCCCAGCCGACCGCAAAGGGCCACACCAGGGCCGTCACCACGTTAAAAACAACCCACAAGGCAGTCATTCACACAATTCTTTAAAATATGTCCAAAAACACATCCAAAAGTTTGTTAAAAATCTTTCCACTGTAAAATCTCAGATCCGATGAAAAATGTTAATCTCTTTCCTTGAATCACTGAGACAACGACAAGACATCGTCATCAAACCAGCAGACAAGGGTGGTGCAGTGGTGGTCTGGGACAAACAGCTGTACATAAAAAGAAGCACAGACAACTGTCAGACACAAATTTCTATACACCACTCACAGTATCAACCCCCCCCCCAACACCAGAAACTCATCTCAACCACAGTTAAACAAGAAATCAACATAACAACTTACCGAAGACAGCCAAACTCCTCATAATGACAGACACCAAACACTACAGAACACATTTCACAGTATTTAGACTCTCTCCTCCAACCCATCGTACAAGGCCTCCCCACATACCTCAAAGACACTACACACACACTCAACATGATTAATTCATACAACACAGATCCCACTTTTCAACCCAGCCTCCTCCTCTTTACTTGATGTCGTCTCTCTCTACACTTCCATCCCTCATGCTGATGGACTGAAGGCCCTCGCATTCTTCCCTTAACAAACGGCCCCCCAAACCAACAACACCCTCCCACAGCTACACTGGTCAGACTTGCAGAATTAGTCCTCACCCTCAATACTTTTGAATTTAACAACCATACATTCTCACAAATCAGTGGTGTTGCTATGGGAACCAAATGGGACCATCCTATGCCTGCCTCTTCATGGGACACCTAGAACACCGCCTACTAACCTCTTACACAGGCCCAACACCAGAGCTCTACAAAAGATACATAGATGATGGATTGGGAGCCACATCCATGCCAGAACATGACCTCCAGAATTTCCTCAACTTTGCTCAGACCTTCCATCCATCCATCCAGCTGACCTACACCATTTCTCAGTCAGTTAACTTCCTGGACATCACTATCTCCCTCAAAGATGGACTGCTTCAAACCTCAGTCTTCTACAAACCTACTGATGCGCACTCATACCTGGACTACACATCTTCCCACCACCAGTCCACTAAAAACAGCATTCCATATTCTGAATTCCTTCGCCTACGCAGACTCTGCTCTAGCGAAGAAGATTTCACTATACACAAGCAACCAAAATGTCTGATTTTTTTCACAACCGTGGCTACCCTAGTGCCGTCATCAATGATGCTCTCAGTCGCACTGCAGCTAAATCCAGAACATCTACTCTGGAAACTAAACCTCCCAAAGAGACAGACAGACCCACTGCCTGCCTTCTCTTCCATCCTCACAATCTGCCCATCTGCAGGATCCTGAAGTCTAACTGGCACATAGTAGAAAATCATAAACCTGCCTTTGAGACCAAACCAATGATCACTTTCAAACGTGACAAAAACCTCAACGACCTACTGGTGCGCTCTAAGCTGAACAAAATATCCACAACTAAGCCACCAGGTACTTTCCCCTCAAAAACCCAACTGCAAAATCTGCTCTCTCACCAAACACCAGACACCATCTTACATGGCCCCACGGGCTCTTTCACTATTAAACGCACTTTCTCCTGCCAGAGCCACAACATTGTGTATGCCATCCACTGTCAGCTGTGTGGTAAGATCTATGTAGGTGAGACATCTCGCACACTTGACGCGCGCATCTCTGAACACCTGGCCGACATCCGCCACCACCGGCCCAAACCAGTCGCCCTACACTTCAACCATGCCCAACACAACATCAACCATGTCAAAGTCTTGGCACTTTGGCAATCGAAGAGTGACAACTTGGAACGCCTTATGCAGGAATCTTATCTCATTGCCAAACTGGGCACTGTCCATCCTCATGGCATCAACGTCCAAAAGTAGTATGTACCATTCTACCTCTGCAGCTCCAGTCTAAAATATCCTCCACCTACACACACCCACACTACCCTACCTCCCACTGTTTACCTCAGACATAGGTTGCAGCTATCATCTTTTCCCTTTTCCTACACTCTCCGAGTCTCACCATTTGCTACGTCAATCGACTTACTCCCCACTCCCCCTCCCCCCTGCCCTAGTAATGATGTGTGTAGGGGTGTTGGTAGGTATGGCGGTTGCTGGGGGTGGAGGCGGGGGTAACCAATGAACAAGGCTGACATTACTAATGGAACACACACACACACACACACACACACACACACACACACACACACACACACACACACACACACACACACACACACACATAATAAATAGAATGCTAGCTCCTTTATCGCTGGTCGTTCCCTCTCCTTTCCTGGCGCCTTTATTTCCGCTAGTGTTACTGCACTTACCACCGCTTTAAGGTGTTGATGGTAAGAGGTATATTACTTAAAACCTTTATTACTTTATCACTATCATCTTATCATTACCTTTACTGTTCTCTTCATCAACATCATTACATCACTACATTTAATTTACAACAACACTGATGTCATTGTTATTACCGTCAGTCATTTTCACCTTTATGCTTCTAAGCATTTATGTCCTATTATCACTAATCCCATTGCCGGCCATAATTGTAGAATTAAAATAATGATAATACTTAGAAACAATAACTTAATTTTTAGAGAGAGAGATAGAGAGAGAGAGGGAGGGGGGGGGGGAGAGAGAGAGAGAGAGAGAGAGAGAGAGAGAGAGAGAGAGAGAGTATAGGTGTGAATATGTTGCCCCCCCCCCCCCCCCCCCCCCCCCCCCAGTCAGTATATAAACCCATCCCCCTTCTTCCCTCCACCCTCTTACCATCAACACCTTAAAGTTACATGTACCAACCCATCACTTCAGTCTCAGCCCACAATATCTTCCCACTACTACACACACATATTACCATATATCCCACTATTTACCTTATACATAACTTATAGCTATCTTCCTTTCCCTTCTCACCACACCCTCTCTATTTCTCACATCAGTCTATTGTTTATTCAGATACTTGTCCACTCCATTTCCCTCACTTCATTTTTGGTTTTCTTTTATTTTCATTCACTATTTCTTTCAACACGTACTCCTGTTCCATCTTCCCTCTTTCCTATGCATATGTTGTGGAAATGTTGATAACCACACACACACACACACACACACACACACACACACACACACACACACACACACACACACACACACAACACACACACACACACACACACACCCCACACACACACTCACCATCGCCTTAGCCTCCGGGACTGTTGCCACGGCACCCCAGCTGTTTAAGAATCCTCTAACCCACTCTCCTTTCTCCCATACCTACTTATTGACACCAAGACTGGTAGTAATCTTTTCTCTCTTTTATTTATATATATATATATATATATATATATATATATATATAATTTTTTGACCATTATTAGTATTCCTATCAGTAATATTATCATCATTACGACTTTGACTCGCACATTATTTCCCTTCCAACAGCCTCGTTTTCATTCAACGCCTTCTTTCTTGCGCTGAACACAGAAGCGATCAAAGCTAAGTGCATTTTCGTTTATTTGTTTCTTTGTTTGTTTTGCACCTGAAGAAGACCTAAGAGGTTGAAACGCGTTGTGGTTGGCCAGTGTGCAGCCGGCACAGAACTGTTTCTTCTTTACGACCACCAGACGAAGATGGGAGGAACTCCTTTAGGTTTGGATGGATCTGAAAGAGTTTGTTATCCGTCTGTGTATTCCAGTCCTCCTGCCAGAGGTCTCTGACATAATCGTTAATTTTGGGTTTCAGATCTGAGCAGGGGATAGGTGTGTTTGACAGATTCTCTCTTGTGGCATTCTTGGCCAAACGATCAACCATTTCGTTCCCTCCGATGCCAACATGACCGGGAACCCAAGCCAGAATAATATTGTAACCCTCCACTTTCAACTTGGTCAAAAGTTCAAAAAGTGTAAGAGTTCGGGATGCTGAAGGTTTCGGCCAGCTATGGCCTCCAAAGCTGACAGTGAATCCGACAGAACCAGAAAGTCCTTCTTCGTAGACTGTGAGATTATCCTCAGTGCCAGAACCAAAGCTGTAAGTTCGGCAGAGTAAGCAGAAGCGTCTGAATGAATATGTTCAACCGTATTTGAGAAGGAGCACCAGGGCAATAGGCTGCACAGGCCACTCATCTTCAGATTTGGAACCGTCAATGAAAATTTTCTGATAGGATGGGAATTCTGAACAAAGGTCAGCATACAACGCCTTGTATGCCAGAGAGCTGGTACATTGTTTGCGAAAAGCTGCAAGATCAAAACGGATCTCTGGTGTGAAAAAGGTCCACGGAGGTTGATCTGGAAACTTAGAAAAATCGGACACAATTCCTAGGTCTAAACCTGCATTCCGCGCGTGAGGCTGCATACGAAGACAAAACAGTGGAATACAGTTAGGGTTCTTTTCGAATTTGCTTTGGAACTGAGGGTCAAAGACACAGTCATAGGCAGGGTTCTCCGGTTCCGAGAGCAGTCTGATATCAATAGTTCAAGGACAGTTTCAGCCTGCGGTTGGACAGTGAGGGCTCACCTGCCTCTGCGTACAGGCTGTACACAGGGGTGGTGCGGAATGCTCCAAGACAGAGACGAAGACCCTGATGGTGAACTGGGTCTAGGACTTTTAGATATGAGGCTCTAGCGGCGCCGTAAATGATGCTGCCGTAGTCCAACTTGGATCGAACTAACGCCCTGTAAAGATGGAGAAGTGTGCGTTTGTCTGCACCCCCAATCCGTATGAGCCACTACACGGAGGATATTCATGGCTTTGAGGCACGATGTTTTCAACTTCTGAATATGGGCTTTAAAATTTTAACTTTTGGTCAAAGGGAACACCCAAAAATTTGGCTTCTGTGACAGCAGGAATTTGAGCCTTATCTATGAAAATTTCTGGTGGTGGAAAAGTTTGTCTGAAATTGTGAAAGTGGATGCACTCTGTTTTAACTGATGAAAACTTGAACCCATTTTCGACTGCCCACTGTTGGATTTTATAAACACACAACTGGAGTTGGCGCTGTACACCAGCGAATGATTTCCCAGATGCATAAAGGGCGAAATCATCAACAAAAAGAGAGCAATCTGAACCTTGGTTGACAAAATTGACAATTTCGTTTATTTTTATACTAAACAGGGCTGGAGAAAGGATACTGCCTTGTGGAACACCCATTTCCTGCTTATGAATTTCTGATAATGTTGTCCCCACACGGACCTGGAAGGATCTGTCTGCCAAAAACTGCTGTATGAACACTGGGAGATTGCCACGGAAACCCATCCGATGGAGGTCTGACAGGATTCCATACTTCCACGTCGTGTCATAGGCCTTCTCTATGTCGAAAAAAAAAAATGGCAACAACATGCATGCTTTTTCTCTAAAAAAAAGAGTTTCGAATGGTGGTTTCCAATCTGATTAAATGGTCCATGGTAGAGTGATGCTTTCTAAAACCACACTGTTCCATGGCTAAAAGCCCATCAGTTTCCAATTTCCACATGAGCCTACCATTTACCATTTTTTTTTCCATCACCTTACAAACACAGCTCGTTAAGGCTATTGGACGATAGTTGGTTGGGTTTGAATGATCCTTCCCTGGCTTCGGAATGGGAACAATTACGGCCCTTTTTCCATGAAGCTGGGAAAGACCCAGACGTCCAGACATGGTTATAAATTTGAAGCAGAATGTTAAGACCTGAGTCAGGAAGGTGTTTAAGAGTTGATAATGTATTTCATCAAGACCAGGAGCGGAATCGTGACACGCCTGCAAGGCAGACTTCAGTTCATTTAGATTAAAGGGCAGTTGTAGTCTTCTTGATTGGGTGAGGTAAAGTCGAGCTTCTTTTTTTTCTGCTTGCGTTTTGATCTTTAAAAAGGCGGCGGCAGATTTTTGACTAGAGGAGGAGTTGGTTTCTATGGTGGAAGCTAGCAAGTTAGCCACAGCTTGTTTTTGTCAGTGATGAGTGTATCATCAAGTTTTAAATGGTGGACTGAAGGGCAGCTGTTCTTGCCCCTAATTTTTTTTACAACTCTCCAGATTTTTTTCTGGGAAATGTTTGATGTAAGCGAAGAGCAGAAATTTCTCCAAGATACTCGTCTACTTCCTTTACAAACAAACCTCGCCTTTGCTTTTTTTTCCTCCGATAAGACTGAACATTCGGGGCCACAGGATGCTGAAAAACTAAACGTTGGGCCCTCTTGCGAACATTGCAAGCATTCTTACAATCCTGGTTGTACCATGGCGTACCAGGTAGTTGTGCACCTGGTTTTGTGAGTGGGATGGTATCTCTCGCACATGATAAAATATTTTTGTAAAGGACCGCTGGGTCTTCTGATCGGAAAACGATTTCAGCATCTAGCTTATCAGTTACGGCTGAATGAAAGAAATCCCAATTGCCCTTTTAAAGCAAAAATACTGAGGAAACGAAACAGGTTCCTTCAAAATGGAGAAAGTATTACAGGGAAATGGTCACTCCCGTGCAGATCATCGTGAACTGACCAATCATAGTCTAGAACTAATGAAGGATCGCACACTGACAAATCCAAACACGAAAGGGTACCATTTGAAGAGTGCATGTATGTTGGTGATTTGTCATTTAGACAACACAAGTCCAGTTCATTAAAGACCTCTTCCAGCATGAGACCCCGAGGTGAGGAATGTGAGCTACCCCAAAGGGGGAAATGCCCGTTGAAGTCTCCCAAATGAAAAAAAGGACGCGGAAGCTGATCTATTAGATCAATGACTTGTTGCTTGGATATTGTACCAGAAGAAGGACAATAAATTGAACAGACAGTTATTGTTTTACTGAAAGTAATCCTGGCCGCAACAGCTTGTAATGGGGTATTTAAGTTAACTTGGCTGAATAATAAAGATCGGTGAATAAGAAGGGAAACACCCCCAGTGACACCATGGCCAGTATCTGTAGGTAAAGCAGGAAAACCTACTGAACTAAAGCCCGCCAGTGAAAAATGTTTTCCTGGTCTCAACAATGTTTCCTGCAGCGCAACAACACTAGTTTGAGGCCAGAACACAACTGCTGGAGTTCCTCATATTGGGCATTAATGCCTCTTATATTCCACTGAATAAGGGCCATGACAATAAAAAAGAAAAAAAAAAGAAAATTACTCCATCTCGTTGTCCTCATCACCTTCTATCTCCAAAGGAGAAAAGCGATTGGAAGAAGGCGATGGAGAACCACCTTCCTGGCTGACAAAGGACGATACTTATTTCCACCCCCAGATGGACGAGGTGGAAGAGGAGGCTTCATCAGAGGTCGACTTTTGGAGTGTTCCCCAGGCAAAGAGGCTACCTGTGCAGCCTTCCCAGAGGATCTGGGGTTGGAGGAAGGGGGCTCAGACCCTCGAGGAGTCCGGGGGGAGGTGGATATTGAGCCTCCACCCAAGGCACTGTTTGCATTTTGTTTTCTTTTTTCACTTTCTTTCTGTGCACGCCGAAGCTCCTGTTGCGTCTGTCGATCATGATGCTGAGAGCCAGCCTGAAGTTGAACAGTCTCAGTCTGAACACCAACACTGACCATGCTCCCCTTGGCGACATCAGCATATGACTTGCTGAGGGAGGACTGTCTCTTCTCCACAAGTTTTCGTGCCTCAAAGAACGAGATTCGATTCTCAGTGCGTACCTTCTGGATCTCAGACTCGGTGCGCCAAACTGGACAGTCCTTCGAGAAGGCAGGATGGTTGCCTTTACAGTTGATGCAACAGGGCGGACAATCACACGGACCTTCATGCATCGGTTCTGAGCACTTGCCACATGCCTCCTGTTCTGTACACCGGTCCTTAATGTGTCCATACTTCTGACATTTTGAAGCATCGCAAAGGTGAAGGAATGTACGTGGCCACGGGAACCCTCAAATATCCGACCTTCACAAACACAGGGAGAGTTTTGGCGTGCAGAAAGTTAGGAAAAAAGTATCTGTTGGCACTCGGTCTTGGTCTCTTCGTGCTAAAGCCCGGTGGACGTGGGTCACACCCTGGGAAGCCAGTTCGGTCTTTAACTCTGAAACACCTCTCAAATCACCGCACCTGATGATGCCCTTGCTGGAATTCAATGTCTTGTGAGGTGTCACTCTGATTGGCCTGTCAATCAATGTCGTCGACTTGAGAAGCAACTCAGAATGCTTTTGCTTTGCACATTCTATCAAAAAAGAACCGTTTCTCAGCCGTTTCATCGATTTGGGTACACCAGAGAGTCCTTCTACTCCTCTCGAAATTGTGAAAGGACTCAATCCATTCACCCCACAGAGTGGACGAGCTTCGTCCACGCCTTCCATCACCAACCAACAAGGCCAAAATCCTGATACTGTCCTTATCTCATCATCCGAGTCCGAGTCTGATTCTGAGGAACGATTTCTTTTTCTTTTTTTGTTGGGAGTGAGCCATAGTTTGAGTTTTTTTAAAGTTCATCCCTGCCTACCCACCCACCATGGAGTCCAACAAGGGGCCAGGATCAGGGGGAAACCAACTCTTGACCCCTTCCAGTTTTCAGCAGGGATATACACCAGATAGAACGTAACTAACCTATTCCACAAGATCATGACACACCGCCGGGGACAGACGGTGAACACTTACAAGGTTTCCAAGGCCAGCCAAGAACTACCCAGTTTGACCCAACCTCACGTAGAGGCAGCCGATTGACATACACGGGCCAATGCATGCCACCTGTCTTAGAGGAGGTCCGAGCCAAAGTGATGTGTTGAGAGCAGCAGGCTCTCTCAATCACCAGGATCTCATTCCCCCCCACTTACAGGATGCACCGCACGGCAAACACGGTGGGTCTGAAGAAGACCGCAGAGAAAAGGAGAAGTGTTCCAAAGAAGGCTTGTAGGTATAGATTAAAGTACAGATTAAAGAGCCGGGTAGGTAGAAACTAGACGAAACAGAGGCTGCAGTTTCTGTGGGGAGACTTTATGGGGGAAAAAGAGATAGTAAAAGACACGGTAGGCAGAAAAATAGGAAAGATAAGAAAAAGAGGTGGGCTCAGTTTAGTCGAGAAACACACCCCACCCCCCCCCCCCCGGCCCATGGGAGCCCCCAGGATGAAATGGAATGCAGACTGACACAGGGAGAGGAAGAGTGAAATACCCATCCTATCTCACCTCTTCCACTACTCTCTCTCTCTCTCTCTCTCTACCCTCTCTCTCTCTCTCTTCTCACTCTCTCTCTCTCACACACACACACACACACACACACACACACATACCACCAACTCTCCCTCCTCTTTCACCGGTGGCTCTCCACAAAGATGATGAGTTTTATCTGCCAAAGGACTAAAGATCACTTGGAATGATGCCAGATTTACTGGCAATGGAATGGAGACCCTCAGAATGACGTAACTGACCAAAGGGAATTAGCTGGAGCTGGACAGGAGGAGGCAACAAAGGATGTTCACAGGCCAAAGGAAAATTAATGTTGTAGGGATGGACTGTGGAACACAAGGAATAATGATGACTGGATAAGGGATAAGGATTAGGGTCACTTGACATGTATTAGGGCAAGACAGCACACAAATGAATTAGGGTCACTGGACATGTATTAGGGCAAGACAGCAGACACAAAGAATTAGGGTGGCCTGGACAAGGGAAACGTATTAGGGAGGGATTGAAAACACAAAGAATAAGGGTGGCCGGACGAGGGAAACGTATCAGGGAAGGTTTGAGGACATACGGAATCATGGTGACTGGACATGGGAAATGTGTTGGGGAAGGGTACGTGGGATGAGGATGAATGGAACAGGAAATGTGTAGGGGGATAACTGGAGAACTTCAGAAAGGATGCTGACAGGCAAAGGGAAATGTATTTGGGATGGACTGAAGAATACTCCGAATGATGGTGATTGGGTTAAGGACAAAAGTCGGGTATGGACTGAATAACACTGGATATAATGGTGATCTGTCATGGAAAATGTGTAGAGGAGGGATTGGAAAACACAAAGGATGGTGACAGGCCAACGGAAATGTATTTGTGAAGGACAAGAGAACCACCAGGAATGATGTGACTGGCCAAGAGAAATATACTTCAAAGGGATTGGAGAACACAAGAAAAGATTGTGATTGGACTAGGGAAATGTATTTGGGATCGACTGGGTAACACAAGAAACGATTGTGATTGGATAAGGGAAAGGTATTGAGGAAAGGCTGGGGAACACAAGAAAAGATTGTGACTGGACAAGAGATGTGTTGGGGATGGACTGGGGATTGTGACTGGACAAGAGATGTGTTGGGGATGGACTGGACAACACAAGAAAAGATTGTGACTGGACAAGAGATGTGTTGGGGATGGACTGGGCAACACAAGAAAAGATTGTGATGGATGAGGACCATGTGCTGGGAAACAGAATGGAGAACACCAGAAATAATGGTAGCCAGCTGTGGGGAAAAAATGTGTTGGGTATGGATTGGACCACATTGGAAATGATGCTGATGAGACAAGGGCATGAAGAGAGGATGAACTAAGAACTCTTGGAATGATGGCGAGTGGGCAAGGGATATATGATGAAGGTCAACTGGAGAACACTTGGAATTACGGTGACTGGCCAAGGGACATGAACTGGGGATGGATGAAAGAAAAGTAGTGATTAACTAATTAACAACAGTCAAATAAATTGATGCTGAACTGGGAGGCACATGGCTGCATGTTCACTTCAAACAAGGCTGCAGCAAGGTCAACTCACCAGTTCTCAGACATTTCACACTGCTTCCCATCTTGGCGTTTTGTTTTGAAACAATTAATAGTTTATGATGGAAGCTGTTATTAAACACCTTTACATCACATAAATACATACACACATATTCATACACACACACACACATGCACGTACACGCACACGCACATGCACGTGCGCACACACACACACACACACACACACACATGCATACGCGTATATGCACGCGCGCGCATGCACGCGCGCGCACACACACACACACACACATTATACAGATTCACAGGATACAGTGGCGACGTAGGTATTGAAGCAGAGTCGTCTCCGGGTCGGGATTGCATACCTCCACCTGCACACACATACAGTGTTCGATATAAACTCATACTGGGTGATATCAACAGAGATCAGGAGAATGTTAGCCAAAACCTTCGAGGGCAAAAAGAAATAGTTGGCAGAAATATGTCTACCGGCAATCTGATGAAGAAGTTCCGCACAGTAGCTTGGCAGCGCGTTCCAGACACATGGTGCTGAGAAACTTAAATTTACCGGGAGACAACCTGCCAGGCATGGGGCAATCTGGGCTGGGACACCGGTTGTTTCAGTTCCAAAGCGCAAGCCTCTCTCTCTCTCTCTCTCTCACACACACACTGCTGCCCCCCACGAGCACAAAATTACCTCCCACCATGACGTCCTTTTTGTTAATTTTGTTGTTTTTTTGTTGTTGTTTCCACCGACCGAAACCGTTTTCGCCTCCCCTTTCTTCCTCTCCCTCTGGTGCATCATCGCCCCTCCCTCCCTACCTCAAACCTCCCCCACCCTTCTCCCAGACTCCACGGCATATTGACACAATCAGCCGCGGGAGCCTAATAAGAAACAGCTAGGCTTCGGTAAGTCTTCTCTGTTTGCACCTTTCGTGTTCTCTGTGCGCGTCCAATGTACTACAATAACATTGGCTACATGTCAGCCTTGATGTGATTGCAGGCAGTGCACTGCAATTCAAAGGCGGGTTGCCAGTTAGGGACACCCGCTGAAATCCACGCGGATTTTCAGCGTGAAGCCACGTTCCCCAGCGAGATCTTATGAACAGCGAGATCTTGGCCGAACAGTGTGGGCGTGGGGCGTAAATCTTTACAGAAATCGAGCGAGAAATCGCCCCGTGCGAAGTGCCCGCGTGACACTGCGTGCGTTGGTGTATACGTGCGCGCGTGTGTGTGTGTGTGTGTGTGTGTGTGTGTGTGCGCGCGCGCACCATGTGCGCGCGCGCGCGCGCGCGCGCGTGTGTGTGTGTGTGTGATGTGTGTGTGTGTGTGTGTGTGTGTGTGTGTGTGTGTGTGCGTGCGTGCCACCATGTGTATGTGTGTGTGTGTGAGAGAGAGAGAGATGCGTGAGAGTGTGAGAGTGTGTGTGTGTGTGTGTGTGTGTGAGAGAGAGAGAGAGAGAGACAGAGAGAGAGACAGACTTGTGTGTATTAAGAGAGACTCCAGACCGGACCTGCTCCCTTTCTCCACCACCATCCTTCCCCTGTCCCCCCCCCCCCCCCCCCCTCCCCCCATCCTGTCTGCCCTCCCCCATCCTTCGCTCCACCCGCTCACCAGATTCACTGTAGTGATTCCATTCCCCACTGTTCTTCATTTACAGGTTTGGCGTATTTACTTCATTACCTATTGATTGATTTCTTCTCTGTGTGTTTCTTGTTTGCATGCATGTCTGTTGTCTACTAATCTTACAAAATCCATTTCATTTGTAAGCCTGTTAAAATCTTGTCAGCTTGCTGATTGGTTCGTTCGTCAGTTAGTTAGCCAGTAGTTACTTCGCAGTCCCTTTGTTCGAAGGATAGTTAGCTACATAGTAGCTAACTATATGTAGGATAGTTAGCTACATAGTAAGGTAGTCATTGCTCATTTTCCCTCGCTTCATTGTCAAAATTATTGGAACAGAAAAATGTAAGTGTGCGTATGCTTACAACCTGAAAAATAATGTATAGCGTTTTTTGTTTGTAGGTGTTTTGTGTGTGTGTGTTTATTCTGTGATGATGTTGCAACCTAAACCTGAAAAAAAACATAATGTCGGTTTATGTCGTCTGTATTCGAAGTTTAAATGTTTATGTCATGATTACACGCGGCCATTTGTGATGTGTATTTGTTTATTTTAATCAATTAATCAGATTTGTAGAGAATGGTTTGAAGTATGTGCATCCATGATGTTGCAGTCGTAAAGCTAATTTAGTGGCGAGAAATTTTAAGATTTGAAATCTCATACTTTCAAATGTTTGAATATTTTTGTCCATGGCACTTGGAGTAGGGAGATTTGTACGTATGAGTTTGAAAGCATTTTTCTTTATATGCGTGACATCAAGCCTAATGGTGTGTGGAGCATTTTTCGTACAGGTCATGGTGTGACAGTGAAAGGGTTAAACGGTGAATACCTTCGGTTTGTAACACATTTATTCACGTGAACCCACACCCCGCGTCTTAAACAAAACAAAATAACTGTGTGTCTTGTGTGTGTGTGTGTGTGTGTGTGTGTGTGTGTGTGTGTGTGTGTAGATCTAGAGTTTGTGTATAGTGGGATATTTCAGGGGATGTGCTACGGTTTGTAAAGTGTAGTTGCTATGATCAAGCATACAGAAACCATTAATGTTAAGGGAAAATGACATGCAAAAATGGTTGATACGACGTATGGGTATAAAAGTAAATTAATAATCCCAAACACAAATGAATCAGACATTTAGGTTACTAACGAAAAAAAAAAAGTACAAGCAGCATTAAAGCGTGAATAAAATAAAGAGTGTCGTACCACTAGCAACAGAAGAAACAAAACGGTTTATTTCGTTTAGACATACATTCGTTGATCTGTTCACTTTTTGTCATGTTTGTTCCTCGAACAGTACTGGACTTGTCTTTTAATTTCCATGTTTGATTTTGAAGTTTGTTTGCATTGCTTTATAAACTTGCACGTCTTTTGTGACGACCCTGAAAAGGCCAGTTTATTTGGCCCGACAAAAAACAGCATGGTTTATTTCATATTCCGATTGATTTGCTTATTCGCTCGTCCAGTGTTGTTTTTTTTTTTTTTTTTTTTTTTTTTGTGGTATCGTTCATATGCACTTTCCTGTATAAATTTGTAATTTGTAATTCTTGATAAGGTTATATCCCTGACAAAACAAATTTATTTGCCAAGAACTGTTTTCGTTTTGTAAATTTGAACACACACACACACACACACACACACACACACACACACACACACACAAAAAATACAATTTGTTCTGACAACATATTTCATGGATTTGTATAAAATCATGCTCCTTATGGAGAATGATCGAACATGTTTCAGATACATAATTTTTCATGATGATGTTTGTTGTTGCTGCTGCTGCTGCTGATGATGATGAAGATGGTAGTGATGGTGGTAGTGGTGTGATGATGATGACGATGATGATGATGATGATGATGGCGATGTTGACGATGATGATGATAACAATAACAATAGCTGCGTATGATGATTTGCAATTAAACGAAAGAATCCGAATAAATTTCTCTCTCTCTCTCTCTCTCTCTTCTCTCTCTCTCTCCTCGCTCCCTCCCTGTGTGTGTGTGTGTGTGTGTGTGTGTGTGTGTGTGTGTGTGTGTGTGTGTGGTGTGTGTGTGTGTGCGTGTGTGTGTGTATGTGTATGTGTATGTGTGTATGTGTGTTGCTGCTTACTAAATCATAATGTAAATCTGGGTTGTTGTTTTTTTTTTCAACGCAATCAGATTCTCCTGTTTAAAGAGTTTCTTCAAGTTTGAAAATCAAATTCGCAAGAGTTCGGTTAATCACAACACGTTACTTGTTCTCCGCTCACACTTCTCTCAGCCTGCCCGCGTCAAAATCGGGTCTTTCTACTCCCGCGCAGAGAAGACTTCTCACGGCGTCGGAACTGTCTACACCCAAAAGCCCTAACACGTTTAGATCAAGATGAAAACAGAGTCCCAGCGAGGCGTTGTCCCTACTGGTTGATCCGTAGACAGGAAGGACGTCATCAGCAGGTGTGCGTCCCGAGAATCAGCCACGACCAAATGATCATGACGTCATGGACAGTTTGGTTGTGTATTCGCCAGGCCCTATCTTTGTCTCTGTCTGTCTGTTCTGTTCTGTCTTCTCTGTCTCTCTCTCTCTCGATCGCTCTCTCTCTCTGTCGTCTGTCTGTCTGTGACGTATCCGCAAAGTGAAAACCACTCGGTTTTGTCATTCTGTGTTCACACACACACACACACACACACACACACACGCACGCACGCACGCACGCGCGCGCACACACACACACACACACACATATATGTTTGTATGTGTGTATGCTTATATACGTACACACGCTCAACTATGAGTATCAGCCGTTCTGGAGTTGTATATACACACAATGCGCGCGCGCGCGCACGCACGCACACACTCTCACTCTCACACTCTCTCTCACACACACACTCACACACACACACACACACACACACACACACAGAGGGGGGAGGGAGGGAGAGAGCTGACTACCCGAAACCAGCGAGCGAGAGAGAGAGAGAGAGAGAGAGAGAGAGAGAGAGAGAGCTCAAAAGCAGTTTACTGTCACATAATCTTTGGTTGTACTGACTTTCAACAAAATGACAATAGACAGCATCGCTTTGACGCATGCATCATCGCTTTGCTCAAAATAATTCTTCAAAAAATGCGGAGAGTAAAAAGATTCAACTCGGTTAACATCTGATGAATGAATCAGGAAAACTCACTCTCTACCTTCCTTGTTCTCTTCTCGCCCTCCCCCCCCCCCCCCCCTCTCTCTCTCTCTCTCTCTCTCTCTGCCCACCTGTTGTCTTATTATCCTGATTTTTTTCCTTTCTCCCCCTTCCGTTTTCCGGGTTACCGTGCCATCACTTGAAGCAGCAAAAACCCTTACTCATGTATTCACACACACACACACACACACACACACACACACACACACACACACACACACACACACATACACACACATGCTTACCCGCACGCACACATGCTCGCACGCACGCACGCGCGTACGCCTACCTTTTGAAATACATTACTGCTCTCTCTCCTTCCTTCTTCTTCTACTAGTTTAAAAATTTCCATTTAACATAAAAAAAATGAACTTGTAATACAGATCTTGATTTTTTTTCTTGTGGGGGTACACGGGGAGGGGGGGGGGGGGGGGGGGCGATGAGAGACCGAGAGGCCGCCCATTAAAAAAAAACAACAGTGGTTCAGGGAGTAGTTGTCTTCATTAGAAAGAGCAAAAAGATATATTTAAATTATTGACCCATCGACGAAAAGCGATTGATTTCCTTTTCAAATTTTTGAATAAACATCATTTCTGGGGGAAAAAAACATTACTGTACAATGGCAGAAGAATGTGCACCAAAACACACGGAACATGTGTGACGACTTCAGACCATTATCTAAATACCTTTGTTTCCACCATACGTCTGTGATTTCAGACCAGTACTATAATCATGTCTGTGACTTCAGACCTCAAAGCAAATGTCTGCTCTTTTAGACCATGTCTGATTGCAGCGCGCTCGCAAACACACACACACACACACACACACACACACACACACACACACATACACACTCACACGCAAGCACGCGCGCGCGCGCGCGCACACACACACACGCACACACACACACACACGCACACACACACACACAACTGTATTTCAGATTATTGACTAAATGTTTGATTTCAGACCACAAACTAAAATTAAATGCACGTAATTCGAGATTATTGAACTAAATGTCCGTGATTTCAACTAAACATGGTTTCAAAATGGGATGATGGCAGGTGGAACTGAACTAAATGGGGGGGGGGGGGGGGGGGGGAGAGCAAAAATAGAATTACTGGGTCGCCAAACAAAGGAACAAGAAATTTACAAAACAAACACAACGCGTTTCGACCTGTTGGGTCTTCTTCAGGCAGGACAAATAACGTTCAAAACACTGAACACTAAGGACGAACAGTCAGACAGTATCTATTTGGTTGGGGTGCAATATTTCTCTGGGGTGAACAACTTAAATAACGGTTTATGAATTCATGCCACCCACCAAACGTCTGGAATTTCACTAACTGAATAAAATGTCTGCAACTTCAGATTACTCACTGAAAACCCGTTATTTCAGACCTCTAAAGATGTTTGTGTGACGTCAGAGTAACTAAAAAAATCAGTTATTTCAGACCACAAACTATACGTCTGTATATTTCGCACCACCAGGTAAACCGTCTGTGATATTACAATAAACCATTACCTTGATCTAAACTTTCAGACTGCGAACTAACGCTTATAGACCGCGGACTAAATGCATGTGAAAAGAGACCGTGAACTAAAGGCCTCTGAATTCGTGCCAGTACAGAAATGTCTGACGTCACACTGTGACCTATACATTATCTCAGTCCTTGAACTTTCACTACGCCCGCGATTTTCAAACCGCCAACAATTTTTTTTTTTTTGTTTTTGTTTTTGTTTTTGTTTTGTTGTTTCCGGCTTTCAGCTACCAACTGTGTACCACTAACCGTCAGTGACTGCTTACTGACTAGGTCCGAGACTTCGGGCCACATATCGGGGAATGTGGTGAGGAGCATGCACAGCGTATGCCGGAGTGGTGAGATTAACGGTCTGTCAGCCGGAGACTCACAAGAGTCTCGGATGCATAGCGATCATCAGTATTACATGTTTATAAACCATCTGTCGCCACGGTCATCAGCCGTCATGTGACACAGGCCTATATTGTTGCCATCTGTCAGCTTTGATAGGGGGAGAACAGCAGATGGTTAAATCACACGATAAGCTGGAGCGCCACACACACACATACACCGCACACACGCACGCACGCGCGCGCGCGCGCGCGCGCACACACACACACACACACACACACACACACGCGCGCGCGCGCGCGCGCGCACACACACACACACACACACACACACACGCACGCACGCACGCACGCACACACACACGCACACAACTTTTGTCAAATGAAGCCATATTTCACCCCAGCCCTTCCTCCCCCTACTCACCTTCCATCCTCTTTCTCTCCATCTCCATCACCCCATCCCCAACCACACCAACCACCTCTCTACCTTCTACCTTCCCTCACCCCTCTCACACTTCAGTTGTTTTGTATTTGGTTGGCCTCGTTTTTTTTCTTTTTTTTTTTTTTTACTCTCTCTCTCTCTCTCTCTGTCTGTGTCACACACACACACACACACACACACACACACACACACACACGTGCAAGTGCGCGCGCGCGCGCGCGCACACACACACACACACACACACACGTGCAAGTGCGTGCGCGCGCGCACACACACACACACACACACACACACACACACACACACACAACACAGCAGTCTTTTCTTCATTGTGATTGTGCTTCATTCCATCTGTTCTGCTCGTTTTTCTCTCTCTGAGGTCAGCTTTATGAAAACTGCTTGTTCCATTCCGTGGCCAGAAAACCAAATACATCCAAGAAAGGAAACCCTGTCACTCTGTCAAAAACACTCCGTCTTCTGGCACAGCTAATGAGTGTACTCGAATGACCCTTCGAGTCTACAGATGGGGAACACTAAAACCTAAAATGATCGATGAGATGAAAAATGCTGCTGACTTCTTTCAGACAATCAAATATGACATCAGGCCGGATATCTCTGAAGAAAGTTTTCATGCAATCTGCTGTAAAGTGTTACGTCTCAGTTCGTGCAAGTCCCAACACTCTACAAGACATGTTTCACTGTCAGTGGCACACGACATGAAATGCACCACGGACATTCTTCACCTTTTAAACGATA
>JADBJO010000252.1:730000-732500 GCA_016801955.1 Conus betulinus | reverse complement strand
TGATAGAATTTGTAGACGCTGTTTGCAGTGTTTTTTGAAGTCCAAGATTTTCCTCACTGCTTTTGAAGCATCTTGTGACGCAAGAGCAACTCTGTGGCACGCACAGTGAATGTGAATGAGGAATGGGTTGTTTTCTTGCCTCAGCTTCACACCTACACCGTTGAGTCGCCCTGTCATGACACTATCACCGTCAGATGCCAGTCCAATGACTTTTTCAAAGTCTATCTGTCTCGCTGCAAGTGCCTCTCTCACCGTGGTGGCAATCGTTTCAGCGGTGCCGTCACGAACAGTGAAATTTCTTTGGTTTGGTTTTTCCTCTTTGACAATCCTTAAGTAGATGATGAGCTTTTTGTCAATGGTGACATTGACAGTTTCATCAATGATGATGCCGATGTGGCCACTTCTTGAGATGGCGTCGTCAATCTGTTCATTGGTAGCTTGAACTAATGCTTTCTCCATTTCTTCAACGATATCTTGATGAGAGCAAGTTGCAGCTTTTTCTAGCGAAGGACAGCCAGCTGCTTTCAAAACTGAAAGGACACTGTCAAACTTTGTTGGTGCGATGTCCTCTTTTGCCATCCACAAAACAACTCTAAGTTGTTCATGCAGCGCTGATGACGTTATATCTTGCACGTGTGAAACGACATTAGCCATGCGTTTTTTTCTGTTGTATTATGGAAACGGCGCTTACATGGCTGGCGCTTTTCTGGTGCTCAACTAATGCTGATCGTTGGAAGTTGCATGATCCTTTTGTAAAGCCATTAACTTTCTTAGCTTCTTCACAAACTGTGCAGAAAATTGCCGACTTGCCAGTTTTTTCATCTTCTTCTCTTCTGTGCCAAGGAAATTCAGACACCCAGGCACTGTTGTATTCTTTTGTCCTCTGTCGTTTATTGGGTTTTGATGCTGAAGAAGAATCTGCAGCTGATTCTGAGTTTGACTGCACAGATTCAGTTGAGTTTTTATTAGATCTAGGTCTAGTATCTCCACTTTCAGCTGTGCTGCCACTTGCTTGACTGTTTGTTGTAAAAAAAAAAACGAATGTATCGAACGTTGCTGCGCCATTTTTGCAGAGAACAGAAGAAACCTTCGTCTAGGCCTAGTTAACGTTCAGTGTGAAACACGTGCGCTCAGCCTGTGTGTGGAGAGAGAGAGAGAGAGAGAGAGAGAGAGAGAGACAAGACAAGACAAAATTCTTTATTTACGACGATAATAGATAAGCACTGATGTGCTTTTTTTTTTACAGTCCTCGCCCTGAATAGGGTCAACAATATAAAATAAGATGAAGTAGAGAGAGAGAGGGGTAGGGGGAGGGGTGGGGCGGGAGGGAGAGGGGGTGAAATGCTTGGTTCACCCAGACAGAAATGGAACAAACCGTTACCATAAACACTGGCTGTATTAAGGAGCGCAGTCCATTTTTTTAGCTCGGGTAAAAAAAAAAGGGAGGAGAGGCAGGGGGCAAGGGTGGAAGAGTGATGACGCGTGGCTGTCGTCACCACACTTCCTGTTTAGTTCCCACCACTTGCGTGGCCATCCTCTCATCTGACGATAACCAGGTGGCATTGCAAGAGAGAGGCTGTTCTGCCGGTACATGGTACCGGTAGACTGTGTGTGCGTGTGTGTGTGCGCGCGCGCGCGCGCGTGTGTGTGTGTGTGTGTGTGCATGTGCTCACGCGCACGAGTATGTATACGTGTGAACATGCATGTGTACGTACGTGTATTGTGGAAGACAGACAGAGACTGGAAGACAGACTAACGTGGAGAGAGAGAGAGAGAGAGCAGTACACGCCTATCCTTCCATTTATTCATTCATTGATCTAACCCACTTCTATTTCACATCCATTTTACCTAAGGGACTGACATTGACAAGATTTGCTGGACTATGAACACGAATGGAATTGAACCCACCAGATAAACACACACACACACACACACACACACACACACACACACGACGTTGCAAGGTGTGCGTGTATATACACCATCACAACGATGCAGAATCCTATTGTAGAGCTCCACCCACACACACACACACATGCACACACCACCACCACCACCGCTACCCCGCCTCTCTCCCCTTACCCCTCTACACACAACAAGGTAGAAATACTGCAAAGACATGAGAGAAGAAATCACCCTGGCCTACTGTTCTGACTACTGTCGTTGGTCCTATCGATACGGTGTGAACCCAAGTGATCGTACACCGCCAGTCACTCGCTCACCTTTTTCCCGTTGACGAAAAACAACAACACGTTCGAGGCAGCCATGCTTGGTAGCAGCAAGCGATTGTCTTTCTCGTGACCGACTTCCGTGGACTGGACTTGAGAATGCGTTAGGCCTGGGAGCGAGTGAATTTTACACGCAGTGGCTTTGCTACCAAAGCCACACACACACACACACACACACACTGCGGCAGGTCTGCGAGGTTCGTGGGATCGTGCGCGTTATTGGCACGACCTTGACTCCCCGTGAAGAGGTCAGCGACTGTGGCAGTGAGTTG
>JADBJO010000252.1:720000-722500 GCA_016801955.1 Conus betulinus | reverse complement strand
TAAGTTTTAGCTGTATTTGATATTTAACTAATAATCGATCAAAAGAACAACACTCCCTCAATTATTTCCCTTGTTTGGGGGGGGATTTCTACCGATGATATCACGTACAATCTTCAAATACATGACCTTCCCCTTAGTTGATGTCACATTTCAGGCCTTTGCACTCACCCGTGACCCTCTCTGTGCACCAGGAAGTAGCCCGCGAATACTCCCATTCCTTTGATTTTAATCTGTCTGCTTGGAACCACCTGGCTTGTACCTTGATGACCATATGAAACAAAACGAGGAGAATTATGTCGACCATGGTAAGAACTCAATTTTCTGACCAGTCTGACATAATTAACCCATTGTGCCTGCCATGGTAAGATCCCCATGTTCTAACTAATCTGCTATAACTCACCCTTATGCTGAACATGGCAAGTACCAACGTTCTATAGCCATACCATACCCTTTATGCTGATCATGACAGGAACCCATCGTTCTAACCTATCAGCCATATCACACTTGTAACAGCTGAATAAGGAAACAGTCCTGCGTTCTAACCTGTCATAACTGTTACACCTGTTTCTGTTGAAGACTTGTCTCACATAAACACCTGCAAACAGAAATCGCACGCCAAACTTCATTAGAGCACACATTCTGTGTAAACTGACTTCGAGTGTCATATAAACTAAAGGAAATACAGCTTACATGCCGAAGTTCACAAGTGTACACATTCTTTGTGTATGACTTTACCGCACATAATTTAGAGGAAATACAACTAGCATGCCAAAGTTGACCACATCACACATTCTATGTGAACTAACCCGTTACATGAAACACAGCAAGTAACTCAAGAACACAGACCATGTGCGTTGAGTACAGATCTCATGTAAATGGGAAAAAAAAAAGCATCAAGATTTGAGTGCCATAAATACGCGATTGTAGTGCAAAGAATGTGTATTATAGCAATGTGTTTGACTTTTCTGAGGTGAATTTTAGAAGGAATCATGACTGACATATCAAAGTTGACAAGAGTACACCTCCTGCTAACATTATCAACTTGCTACACATAGCTGCAGGAATGTTAAGGTTTGCAAGAAAACACACCCCCACCCCTGCATATTGACTTGTCTCATGTAACTAGAAAAAAAAGAAATGATTGATTTGCTGTCGTCGACCAGAATGTACATTTAGTAATCTATGTATCGAAACTTGAATCTGAACGAAAGGAGAGATGATTTCCATGCCTGAGTGTACAAGATTAGATTTTTCATCCATACTTGTGTTGACGCCTCACGTGGTTATCTGCATGGATATGCAGACATGCGTCAGATCTTCTTCGATTTCTTGCACATGAAGCAGAGAAACAAGATTTACGCTCCCAACGTCCACAAAGTATACATTCCGCATGTAATTGATTTCAGACGGCAGGAGAAAGCAGGTTTATATGTCTTGTTCTGTGTATTTGTTGTTGTTGTTTGTTTTTTGTGTTTGTTGTTTTATTCGATGTAAACTGGAGGAGAGAAGACTGACATGCCCCTAATTGGTTCGACACGAACAAGAGGAAGATTTCAGTAGTTCAACAAGAGGAAGATTTGATCAGTTCAACACAAACAAGAGGAAAATTATATGAATAACAAGCGTCGGTAACTTGTTTATAGTACCTTAAACCCACTCACAGGATCTGCTACTTTGCGTTATCATTGTGCACTTGATGTTTTCACACATACAATATAAAGCGCGCAGTGAATGTAATTTGATACCTTGTAAAGTGATTGACAATATAGTGTTACATCTCGTGTACAAGACACTTGCAACACATTGGAGACATGTAAGAGAGAGAGAGAGAGAGAGAGAGAGAGAGAGAGAGAGAGAGAGAGAGAGAGAGAGAGAGAGAGATACACGATTGTCTTCCCTCATTAACCTTCACCTTGGTTCAGGACACGCATTCATTTGTTTCTATTGTATTTTATTGTCAACTTCGTATTCAGGTTATCACTTTGACTGGTGGGCTCGCTCTTGGCTGATTTTCCCGTTGACTTTTTCTCATGTCCGCTCACTTAAACATAAATTCCTATGGCCCAGATAATTTCTGCGGTCAGCCGCAGTCTTTCTTTCCACAGACGCTCTCTCTCTCTCTCTCTCTCTCTCTCTCTCTCTCTCTCTCTCTCTGTGGTCTTTATAGGTATGTATCTATCTATACGCGTATCTGGCTCCTATTCATTCACTGGTTTTTTATGTGCATTTTTTTTCTCTAATGTGCATTATCTACTGTTTTTCGTATATTCATTTATCATTGTTTTAAAAAAAGTTTTGGGAAAGGCGAGTAGTGTTGTCTTCTCGATAACTACTGATCTGATAATGTATAGTATCACTCTTGATTTATTTAGAGTCTGAAAGCGTGAATGTAGATGAACGAATTAGAAATAAACGAACCCGCCAGCCTACAAACCAACCACCTAGTCAACCAGCCAAACCAGCCACCCACAGCCAGCCCCCCCAGCTAGCCAGCCAGCCA
>JADBJO010000252.1:692500-705000 GCA_016801955.1 Conus betulinus | reverse complement strand
GACTGCACTGCGAGGGGTTTTGTCAAGGGATGGAGGGATCTTGAAGATTTAATGGATATGGAACTGGCAATGACCACTGTTTCTTTGTGAGCGGTCACTTTCAGAGAAGATGGGAAATGGTGGGGGGTGAGTTTGTTCTGGTGTGGCTGGCATGTCAAAACAGTATTTCCAGCTTGAAGGTTAGACTGTTGAGCGTGACATGCACTATCTACCATTACTCTCATCTTCTGATTCTTTTTTCAGCATCTCTGATGCGGATTTCATATGGAAAGCCCGGGTAGGTGATTCTTTCAGGACAGGAAGTTTTGTTTTGAGATTCCTGTGGTAGAGTGGTTCTGCTGGACTGACGCCTGCTGTAGAATGAGATGGTGCATGGACATTTCATAGAAACTTGAACAGTTCTTGCTTCTGTGGTTTGTTTCCAACATGTGCTGTGTGCATAGTAGCTTTGTTGATGATAGGCATGAAGCGTTCAACCTGACCATCTACTTGTGACCAAAGAGGGGTTCCTTTGCGATATTTGAAACCGAACCAGCTGGCGAAACGAGCAAATTCGTGATTGTTGAAAGGTGGGCCATTATCAGACTTGATGATGTTAGGAATGCCATGTCTTGCAAATACTGCCTTTAGGCTAGGAATTACGGTTTTGACCTTTGTTAATGACACATTTTCTGTTTCTGGGTGGTGAGAGTAATCATAAATCACTACGAGGTTGCATTAGGCAGACGATAATGGACCAGTGAAGTCAACGTTCTGTTCAAACCAGGCAATTTTGTCACGTCGAGAGGTTCTTCCGAATGATCAAGGATTGTTGCCAAACATACTAGGCAGTGTTTGATCTTGGCTAGCAAACGATCCATGTGCGGAAACCAAATCTTTTCAAGAAGAAGTCTCTTTGTTTTGATAATGCCTTAATGACCGTGTGCTGTGTTTTTCGCTTGCTGTTGAAGACTTCTCGGGGTGACAGTCTTGTGTTCCTCTCAGGATCACTTGATGTTCTTCACTGACAAACAGTTCATGCAAGCTGTCTTGAAGATCTGGAAATCAGACATATCAACTATGATGTTTGCCATACACCTGTTTTGACGGTATACCGTGCGGCTTCCAGCGTCGGATATTCGTTTGTTGTTTTTGCAATTTCTTTCAGTTTCATTGATTTTGGGACCGCATGATCAACAAGAAAACTGACACATTCTTCATAAATCTTGGATGCATGACTTGTCTGACATAAAGTTTCTCTACTGGGTGTCGACTGAGGAAGTCTGCAGGATTATTTTCACCTGGTTGATAACGTACAGTGTACCTGGACTCCAACCACACTTCCGTTTCCCTATCCTCAGATCACCCCCTTCCCCCTCTGTTGCGGCACAAAGTGTCGCAACTGCACAAAGTGTCGCATGCGACACTTTGTGCAAAAGTGCGACACTTTGTGCTGCCATCTTTCCCCGGCTACATTTTGAGAGAGGAGGAAAAAAAGAAAAAAAAATCCTTAACGAGTGCATCCCCATGAAAAGAAAACTAACTAAATAAACAAACGAAAAACCCCAAAACGGGTGATACGACTATCATCTCATCAGCGAATGTCGCGCGCAGTGTGGATGATATAGAGCCCACAGCCTCCTCCGATCCCTTCCGCGTGTCTCTTTAGTTCCATGCCTTCCTCCCTACCTGCCTGTCGTTCTACAACTTTTTTTTTTTTTAAAGAGAGTGTTCTCCGTTAAGCAGATCACCTCCCCCACCTAAACCTCGCCTCCTCCCGTCCCCTCCTTCCCTCTCCCCTCCCACTTGACCCTCCACCTTCCACCCTCCCACCCCCGCTGAATAACCTGCGAACATCATGCCGTCGATAACAACTGACGGCAGACGAAATGTTCATGTTCCCATTCATTCGTTAACGGAATGTCTGGGACTTATCTATTGCGTTGGATGTTTAAGTGTGTGTGTGTGTGTGTGTGTGTGTGTGTTCAGAGCCTGCTGGGAAATGGATGACTCCCCGCCACCAGCGCCTCCTTGGGGCAAGAAGTCGGAGATTTTCATCCTGAAGAGTTCCGAGACATCGACAAGCGAGCTCGTGGGGTCTGTAATGGCTTTCTGTAACGTTCCAATTCATCATTGACCTGTACTGTTATTCATTTCTTTTGGTATCGTGTTACATCAAGTGTAGCTGACTTGTTTAGATCAGCACGCGAGCTTGGGTGCTCGTGCTTAGTCTATCTTTTTTTGCTTCGCGCGCGCGCACATGTGGTGTGTGTGTGTGCTGTGTCTGTGTGTGTGTGCTGTGCGCGTGCGCACATGTGTGTGTGTGTGTGTGCGTGCGTGCGTGTGCGTGCGTGCGTGCGTGTGTGTGTGTGTGTGTGTGTGTGTGTGTGCGCGCGTGCGCGTGTGTGTGTGTGTGTGTGTGTGTGTGTGATAAATCAGTTAGCGAATGATCCAGTCGCCTGTTCATCAATTTCAGTGTCAAGTAATGCCAGTTTGTCATGACAGTGAGAAGTGGCTCGACTCGACTTAACCGGACTATAAATAACGAACAAGTAGGGTAACTCATGCCCCCGTGATGAAATAAATACAGGCCCATAACTCTAAAGCAGTGTTGCTGACGACAGCGAATCACCGAGCAGAAATTTCAACAGAGAACACACAGAGCAAACAAGGAGAAATCCCAAATGTTCCAAGCTTGCATTTCTTTGGAGTTATGGGTATGTGTTCATTTCATAGTAGGAGCATGAGTTACCCTACTTGTTTTTCTTTTTCTAGAGAATAGAGTTTCGCTGACCATCCGCTTGTGTTTGAGGTCTCTGCGTTGATCTTTGCTGCTCTGGAATCAAGTTCCCAGGTATTACCTCTACGTGTCCACCGTCTCAGTGCCTCTCCAAACCATATCGCCAGACTTCGGCCAGCGTAACCATATTTTCTCGTCATAGGAGTCGAGGAGCTGTGCGACCCCGATTGTACTTTTTGAACACATTTCGTGAAAGACTGTGTGCATATATGTCACGAATAGTTTCTCAATAAATTCTTGTTCTTCGCCGCTCAGTCAACCATCATGGCTGGCATAGGTCCCCATCACGAAATGGTTCTAGTCAATCAGTTCATGTTCTTCACAGCTACATATGAACTGGCGTATGTCCCCATCACGAATGGTTCTGGCAGACAAAATGACGTTCTTTACAGCCCGATCAACCGTAATGGCTGGTTGTTTCTATAAGGTTTTTTTTTTTCTTAAGGCAAAGAGACTGCAGATAGTGCCAGTTTCCTTGTACTGAGGGAGATCTGGACGACTCCAGGCCACCTACTGAGAAACAACTCCAGCTGTGCCAGTTTCCTTGTACTGACTGTGGACGCCATGCTCAACATCGCTAGACTACAGTGATCTGGAGAGCGGGTCTCCAGGTATAACGGTTTTTTCGCGAAGAAAAAAAAGATCCTTTGAATAAAGAAGACATTGTATCCAGTTTGAGCGTAGGTGGATGCAAACAGAATTACGTTCTGTTTTTCTTTTGCAGGCGCCAGATAAGTTGGCCTTGAACTTCACTGATCTGGTTGGCTACTTGACAAAGGGCCTGACCTCTGACCTGGCCAAATTGAGATCCATCTTCATCTGATCGGTTCCCAAGAGTTGCTGGACCCAACTAAATACCCACGGGATGTTCCGGACACACCGTATGGCCTGCTAAAGAAGTTTATACAGGGTTACGGAGATAGCGCAATGATCAAGCTATTCCGCTCTCTATGCCGGTATGCAGACTACGACATTTTATATTCTGTCCGTTTGTTTCTATAGAATCCCGAACAATCATTTTTTTTATGAACTTTGTTTCGTGGTGCATGTGCGCGCACTCCTGTGTTTCCCATGAACGCATGACATTCGCGTGCAAGCGCGCGTGAGTGAGTGAGTGAGCGCGTATGCGTGTGTGTATGTGTGTGTGTGTGTGAGAGAGAGAGAGAGAGAGAGAGAGAGAGAGAGAGAGAGAGAGAGAGACAGACAGACAGACAGACAGACAGACAGACAGACAGACAGACAGACAGACAGAGACAGACAGACAGACAGAGCGAGAGAGAGAGGGGGAGAGTGTGTGTGTGTGTGTGTGTGTGTGTGTGTGTGTGGTGTGTGTGTGTGTGTGTGTGTGTGTGTGTGAGAGAGAGAGAGAGAGAGAGAGAGAGAGAGAGAGAGAGAGAGAGAGAGAGAGAGAGAGAGAGAGGGGTTGGGAGGCAGATGCAATTGTCAACTAGGCTGCATCAAACTTCTCAGTGCATTAAGCCGCTCAATGAGAACTTGAAGGTCAAATTATGAAGTACTTTGCAAAACAAAAACAAACAAACAAACAAACAAACAAAACAAAAACAAAACAAAACAAACAAAAAAACAACAACAACAACAGCGGATATACAATAATGTCAGTCATTTTTAATTCTCCTTACCATTTGTGCCAGCGCACACATGCATTCGCGCATAAATTTTGAAATTATAGGATATACATCTACATAATCTTCAAATTTAATGTAGGCCTACAACATCACACACACACACACACACACACACACACACACACACACACACACACACACACACACACACACACACACCACACACACACACACACACACACACACACACGCACACACACACACACACACACACACGTATATAAATATATAAATACACACTACATAGACACTGACGGGTTGAATACTTCATGAATATGTGCTCGTGGGAAGCACACAAAGATGTAAAAGGAGGAAAATGCGGTGTGGGGTAAGAAGGAGGTAGGCATGGGGAATGGGGCTCGAGCATGTTTGTCATGAAAAAAAAAAGTCGCGAGATTTTACGCTTCTTTAAACACGTCATTCCGTTACTGTATTCTAACACGGGCTGGATTTTAATAATGACTTACCTCCGGGTTGAGAAACTGACTTCTCGGGTACTTTCTGTAAATTATTCGAGCAGACTGCGAAGTCTACAATGTTTATATCATTAGAAAGGTTTAATATTCCATGACATGTTCTTCCATAGCTATTTGATTAGTTACCATTCGTAGTGGTAAACTTCACAGTGTTTATATTCGATGGAAATTTTTGTGTAATGTGACAATGATGTTAAAATACCCTGACTTTGCCGTTTGATCCGGATTGGTACTATGGATCCGCATAGAAAATGTAATCGGTTGGAGTACTTCTGCCATGGGCTCAACTGGGAAGACTGGATTAGCACAGTCGAGTTTCATCCACTCGATGAAATGCGTCTCTTAGATTGTGGCTCACATTTCCTGACCAACACAGCAGGTGTCTGTATCGTTCGGGACTAGCTGACGCCGGGATACAGTTGCTCATTCGTCGAATCGATGAGGACCACATCAGTCATCCAGGGGTTGAGGGGGAAGGGGGAGGGGTGAGATGAATTGTGGATACGAAGGTGGCTGATCAAGCCGATGCGTGCACGGAATGTGCGGTGACAGCTTGGAAGGCAACGTGGGAGACCTGCTTTCTTTGCCTGTCTCTTTCGTTGTCCTCCTTTCTACAGATAAACTGGCATATTTGTGGATAGAGTAGCGCCATCTAGCTCGATCTACAGCAGTTTGTTCCCATGTGTCAGGATTGATGTTAAACGCTTTCAAGGATGTTTTGAGAGTGTCTTTGAAGAGTTTCATCTGACTTCCATGGGAAATGTTTTCCTTGTTGCAGCTCACCGTGGAAAAGCCTCTTGGGTAGCCGGTGGTCTGGCATGCCTCGCATGACCTGCATGACCTGCCCATCGAAGCTGAGACAGCATCAGGATGGTGTGGATGCTCAGCAGGCCTACGCTGTCGAGTACCTCTGTGTCTGGGATTTCGTCCTGCCATTTAATGTTTAACAATATTTTGAGGCAGGTTGTGTGGCAGTGGTTCAGCTTTTTTGGCATGCTGTTGTACACACTGTCCACGTTTCACACATGCATAGAGTGTGGGGAGAACAACTGCTCACCACACATTCAGCTTGGTCTCAAGACTGATGTCCGTTCTCTCCAAACATTGGTGTGTGGTGTGCCAAAGGTTGCATTTTGCTTTCGCAATTCCTCATGCTCACTTCATCGTCGATGGTGACGTTCTGGGACAGTGTGCTGCCAAGGTAGATAATTTCACTCACTGCAGCGAGTCTCACACCATTGACTGTGATGTTAGGCTCATGGTGGGTCTGCTTGGCGCAGGTTGGTGCGTTCCGTTTTTTTTCTTTGTATTTATGGTGAGACCGAAGTTGACGCAGTCTATAGAGAACTTGTTGATGCTGGATTGCATGTCAGTATCTGAACCAGTGTTGAGAGTGCAGTCATCAAAAACAAAAAGTCCCTGATGATATCTGTGATAACCTTAGATTTTGCCTTGAGCCTTTTGAGGTAAAACAGCGTTCCATCTGTTCTGAATCTGATGTTGAAGCATACATCTCCTTCTCTGAAGGCAGCAGCCATCATTGCAGAGAACAAGATGCTAAACAGAGTGGGTGCAAAACACAGCCTTGCTTTACGCCATTTGTGACAGGGAATGAGCTAGACGTCTCCCATTGTGCTGGATACGCGCCCGCATGCCATCATGGAATTGCCGCACCATAGAGACGAATTTCGGTGGGCATCCGCATTTGGCCATGATCTTCCACAGGCCCTCTCTATTGATATATCGAAGGCCGTGGTCAGGTCGACATAGGAGGAGAATAGGTCAGTATTTTGTTCCTCACATTTTTTTGAGCTGTCGCCGGGACGCCGGTATGCAGTATAATAGTAAGCATAGAGTATAAACCTGTGATGCCGTCTCAGACTGGATTGGCTGCCATAGCATCATCTTTATCATCCTCATCCTCATCGATCAGCATAAAAGAAAAGTGTCAAGTTCTGTGATGTGTGACTCTTCATGCCCTGCTCTCATGGTGACCCCAGTTTCGATTTCCTTTCTAAAGCGATTTGGTGAGTTCGTGTCGAAGTCCGCGGTGCCGTCTAGTTCATGAGGGCTGCCGTTTAACTGATGGTGGTGGCTCCCTCCAGTGGGAGACACTCGCTCACAGTGGCTCCGCCACTAAGCAATTTCTGCCGTCAGTGGAGGGCTCAGTAGGTGGTGTCCTACGCATGTTGGATCAGAACATGCATCATATCATTGAACACTATGGAAGTCACACGGCAGCAGTGTAGCGTTTCCTCTGCTGGGTTTACCTCATGACGGTGCAGGTGGCATTGACTGTTACCTACAGACTGTGCAGGTGCAGGGCCGGGTGAAGTGGGACAAGCCAGGATATGGCTGTGGACGGGAGGCCAAAGTGAGCGGCGAGGAGGTGGGATGCCACTGAAGTGGCACAGAATGGATGAGACGAGGGGGGTGAAAACAAACGTGGGTTCGCACTTGCGCTAGATTCCGCCTTCCAGCCACGTTTCGTTCAAAAACATCACATAGTTTTTGTGCACCGAAATTTGGAATCGTTTTGACGAAAGATCGCGGATCCATTGTTCGATCCGGATTCGGACCACGGATTTTCTTCAAAATCTAAGGGGTTTAGCTTTTGACCCCAGCCAGATTCCGTCTTTTAGGTAAGTTTGGTTAAAATAGGTTCGGTATTTTTGAGTGATTTTACTGATTGAGAAAAAAATAACAACAACAAAACAAACAAACAACAACAAAAAACTGACGGGGGCGAAAACCCTACTTCTCTAACGGAGAGAAAAATTGCTGTTAGTTCAGAATTAATTCTAAGAACACATCCAGGCGGTGACGAATTGCGTGATGATCATCATCATTAGAAGCTTTAGTAATCTCATTACCTTATAAAGTTTTTGTTTCTAGCGTCAAACATTTAGAAGCAAGAATATTGTACCCTGTAGAGAACGAAAGGATGGGCATGGAAGATGAAAAAAAAAAAACCGCCACATGTGGCTAAAAATAACGAGAAGAGCAAAGAAATGTGTCGAGCATGACTTGAAATTTGCCTTCTCGTTTGTGCAATAAATATCAGCAATTTCGTTTCGAGGCATACCCACGAACTCGCTGACCCCATATCTCTGTTAGCGCATGCCTTCAGTTCACCTCGTTGGTAATATTCTATACATAGACACCTGAAAATGTACACATTGTTGGCATTTGCTTTATAAGTGTTTTTTTTTTTCGTAATCTCAAAACCTGTAATTGAAATCTTCAGGCACTCTGCCCGAAATGTGTTTACTGTTTCAAAATTGAAGAAAACAGTTTTGTATTCCAGGGCTGATGACTGATCTTGAGATTTATCATGTCATTTGAAAACTATTCCTTACACTGATCAAGCAACAAAAAAACGAACAAACAAAAAGGAAAGGAAAGAAAAGAAATTGAAAACAGTATAGGCATATTCTGATACTCATTATTTAGGAACAGCGGTACTTTATGATGGTTTATGATGGCTGTGATTTTGGCGTACGGAATGCATGTATATTTCAGGCTTAAAAGTTTTAGGAAACAAAAAGAACCAATGCTTCTGGTGTTCTGTCACACACAGTAAATTAGTATAGCTTCCTTTCTTTTTGTATTACATTCAGATGCCTCGAAGACATGTTGAATGATACACGCTCAAGTCGTTTTGTAACACTGATTTTCTTTTTTTTTTTTTTTCGTAGATTTTGAGCACGTAAGACAGATTTTTGGGAGCCCGTTATCTGAATAAATCTTTTTCTCTAGGGGTATCTGCAATCATTATCTTTCCTATGCTGATGAGATCTTGGATTACACACAAGCGTCTGAAAAAAAAACACATATTAGGCAGGTAAACCAATCCTGCTTTTTTTTTTTCTTGGCCCACTAAGTTGATCCACTTTATTCTTGTGAATCACCAAATTCCAAAGTCTCTGTGACACTATCTGTTCTGATTGAACCACATACACTTTTCCTTAGTTGCAACAGTCACTGAGTGTACGAGGTATACATTAATGTGTGGGATAGCTCTTGAACTTGCTTGTGACGAATCATTCATTTCATAACCACTTCATTGTCTTTAGTCCGTCTTATTATTGGGAGTACTTATATAGCGCCTATCCTCGGCTAGAGACGAAGCTTTAAGCTCTTTGTCATCCACGCTGTCGTTCACAGAACGGCTGCCTGCCTGGGTAGAGCTGACTGAAGAGCTGCCTGCTGGCACTGATTATGTTTGCCACGTTTGTCAGTGGAATGTCAGTCACTCAGTGTTCATTTATACCTTTGTTGTTTCGCTGAAAATACGTGGAATGTGTATCTGTTTCGTCCATATAATTTTTACTTCCCATTTAACTTGCCCCTGTATACGTGTCAGTCAGAACCATTTGATCGTTTAAGTACTTAGAAATAGAACAAACTGCGCATGCCATGGCAAAAATCAGTCAGAATGGAATCATTGACAGTTGCCTCCCTGTAGTTTCTGATTTGTTGTTGTTGTTGTTGTTGTTGTTGTTGTTGTTGTTGCTGTTGTTGTGGTTTTTTTTTTTGTTTTGTTTTGTTTTTTCTACGTCTCATCTTCGCCTGTCTCTACTGACCAGGGATGTGCACGTGTGAGGAAACACGCCCGACAGCACTGACTGACAGGGTAGGCAGGGGAATGGCCGGTAGTGTTTGTTGTCAAGCTGAAAACAGTGACAATGTCACTTCTGCTGCTTTCCACTCTATGTGAACACAGGCGTCAGTTTAGCCTACTTTTCTGATCATGTCAACTGCCGGCCATTAACAACCGGCAACACGTCGGAGTTACTACGTAGGTCAGGCATCTGACAGATCTCGTCCATGAGCCACTCTTTATTCATTTGTTTACTTACTTATTTATTTAGCTGTGTATTTATTTACTCAGCTGTAGTTCTTGCGCATTGTGACCTCGACAGACATTCTAGAGTCCATTGTTTCAGAGTGGCGGACAGGAGAAGCGTGACTTTTAGCTGCTGTTTTCAGAAAACAGGCAAGAGCAGAGAGAGAGAGAGAGAGAGAGAGAGAGAGAGAGAGAGAGAGAGAGAGAGAGGGAGGGGGGGGGGTAGGGGAGAGAGAGACGCTTTGACGCTTTGACGATTCATTGCCTTCAGCTTAACGAGCCATTATGGCAAGGGGGTTACACATACGACCTGACACATTGAATCATTGAGAGAGAGAGAGAGAGAGAGAGAGGTGAGAGAGGAGGGAGAGGAGGGAGGAACGGAGACAGAGAGAGAGAGAGAAAGAGAGAGAGAGAGAGCATGACCACTGTCTGTGGACATCATTTTCATTGTAGTGTCGCTGGTTTGCCATCTGCGTTCGTGTCGGGCTTTTCCAAACGGTATGCTGCCTACATCGCGGGAGACGCCATAGAGTATCCCAACGACAACTGGATTGCTGTCTTCGTGGATGGATCCTGGCGCATAGTGGACATCCGTGTATCCTTCATCGGTGTCATCGGTGTCAGGGAAGCAGAAGCCAGTGACTGGCAGCTTGTTGAAGACACGGGTCAGGCTGTCCGCAAGCGGTAAGTTTTAAGAGTAAAGCCGTTCTCAACTGAACGAAACCCTGTAGATCGTGTAAGGAGATAGTCCTGTTCTGCGGGACACGCCGATCCCGTCATCGCGTTGTCATCGCTATTACTTGCGCGATCTTTTTACTTTACGAGCCAAAGTCAGTCTCAAAACGAGGTGACTGAGGGCGGAAAATGAACCAAATTTTAAAAGAAACGGTATCAGTACCGCCAGATGATGCAGACAAAACAGATTACAGGACAAACAATGCATTTCGACCTCTTTAGGTCTTTCTCAGGCAAAAAAAAAGCAAAATTTTGGACAATGAAAACGAAGAACGATCAACCACTTACCTTCTCATCGGCGCAAAATGGCGCAAAATGGGTGTTGGATGAAAACGAGGCCGTTAAGAGGGGGACCATGGGAGTTGAAATAATAATGATGACAATAATGATAATGGTAACAATAGCAATAATTGTAATAAAAGTGGCGATGATGAAAACGTAAACAATAAGTGGAGGAATACTGTTAATCTTTCTCTTATATGTAAATGATATGACCATAATAGTTGTAATGTTAATCGTGACTGAACGCTGAAGGGGAGAAAAAAAAAAAGGGAGTGGAGAGTAGTAAAACAGTAGGGTTTTTGTTTGTTTTTTTGTTTTGTAATTATTGTTGGATGGTATGATGTATTAGTGATGATAGTGATTATGATAGATTGAGAATAGTACTTAGTAGTAAGGAACAGGAAAAAAAAAAGAAAAAAAAAGAACTAATGAGTGGTGATCATGATGAGAGCAATTATATGTGGGATGTGGTAATGATGATATAATGATTGGAAAAAATGGAACTGATCAATGGATGAAGGACTATCATTGTTGCGGGGAAAAAAAAAAAAGAGGGCAAGGGGGGGGGGGGGGGGGGGAAAGCTCATATCTCTCCACCTCATACACCTACACCTACATATGCACAGGGAGGAGGGATGGGAAACTCATGCATGCAGTATGACTGGAAAAGTAAACGGTACTACCGGATAGTGATCATTTTCGTGAGTGAACTAATGTGTTGGCATTGATATGTTAATGCCAGTTGGGAAGAAATGGAAACGATCAATGACTGGTGGATAATGATCATTGTTATAAGTGAGACAATGCGTTACCATTTATATGATAATGCTGGTTGGGAAGAAATGGAAATGACTAATGACTTTGGATAATAATCACTGTCATGAGTGAAATAATGCCTTGGCGTTGATATGATAATGCCGGTTGGGAAGAAATGAAAATAATTGATGACTGTTGGATGATGTTCATTGCCACGAGTGAGATAATGTGTTGGCATTAATATGATAATGCCGATATGGAAGAAATGGGAATTATCAATGACTGTTGAATAATGATCATTGTCATAAGTGAAATAATGTGTTGACATTAGTATAATGATAATAAGGGCGGGCATTTCTGTGTTTGGACACAAGTGCTGGTCCATAGTAATGTTGGTTTTCTAGAACTGGGCATATTTCCGCTGCTATGAACTTCTGTCTATAAACTTGTTGCTTTACATTCATGTTGGCATAAAAAGTACAAAACATTTTCATTAGTCAGAGCAATCAAAACACCCATCTGTCTGATTAGTGTAAATGGAAATCAAATTGAAATCTCCCGGCGGTCGCATCTCGCCCTCCATGTCAAGACAATGCGAAAAGCTTAACTCGAATTTGTCGAATGTGGTTGTTAGATAGATGCAGTGCCAATATTGCCGTCATTTTCATCAGATCTCCACTCTAGCCCACAAAGCTGAACAACAATTCGCAGTTTGATTCTCTCTTTTTCTCAGGGTCTCTGGAGAACAGAAAACAGTGGGCTCGCGAACGCTCGTGCAGTATATAAACGAAAACAGTTTCCTTCCGGATCCAGAACACTTCATTTACTTCTGCTGCGCCGAGGATCCAGCCTGGCAGCTTCTGCCAGAGCCCTGGAGCAAAGACAAGTTCATCAGAACCCCAAAGGTCACCCGGTATTACTTGACGACAACATGGCACCTGGATGACGAGCATGAAGCTGTCGTAGAAGCTCCC
>JADBJO010000252.1:685000-687500 GCA_016801955.1 Conus betulinus | reverse complement strand
TTAAACTGATTTCTGACACATGCAAAACACATTTGACCGTCGTGAAATAAATGATAGAAACACACACGACGGAGCGCGCATATGTGTGTATGCAATTTCTATGGGCAGCATGTTTCTGCCGGGAAACCATCAAACAAACAAACCTCGAAGATTCTCCAACTCTGGACTGCAGGATCCTAAACCATAACCTTACCTAACCCTAGCATAATCTATCTTAGCCCTATTCCTCGCCTAAACCTCTCCCTGACTGTAACTATGTTATTGTTGTTGTTGTTGTTGTTGTTGTTGTTTTTTTAAAAAAAACATTCATAAATTGTGTGGAAGCAGTGGAGTGGTCTTCCCATGTCTCCCGTCCAATAAGGAAAAAAAAAAAAAACGTACGTACACCGTTCCCATGAATTGAGGTCAGAGAGTCCCATGAACATAGGTAGGAGGGAGGGAAGTGAAAGGAAGGGGAGTTGAGTAGGGAAGGTGTCCCTCAAGAACCTAGAGACTGTGAATGGTGTTGTAGCTGCATGAGGAGTTGGAAGCGGCCACAGCTGATGATGACCTTCACCGCCTGGAGAGTGCCCATCCGTGAATTCCGCGCAGCTCACATGCAGAACGATGATCTGTATAACAAGGCCTGCACCCGCCTGTACGACCTGCACCAGGATGGTGAATGACTTTGCCTGCTTGTTTGTCTGTCTGTCTGTCTCTCTGTCTGCCTGTATGTCTATTCTTGTGATCAAGGCTGGACACACGAAAGACAACCTACTCTACTCCACATCTATTTTGCACCCAATTTGACGATTTAAGTGATCATTCATTCTACGTTTTCATTGTCTTGAATGTTGTGCATCTTGCCTGACGAAGACCGAACAGGTCGAAACACGTCGTGTTTGTCTTGTAATTTGTTTGCTTTTTTCGTTCGTTTTTTTTTTTTTTTTTTCCCGGTTAAGTTTTTTTTTTTTTTTTTTGAAAACACACTCTATGTCAAGGTCTGAACCCCATTTCATCTTGCGCATCTTTATGGGAAGTGTCTCCATCTGCCTGCCTGCCTGTCTGTCTGTCTGTCTGTCTTGTCTTGTCTTCTCTCTGTCTGTGCTTGAATCAACGTGTGATTTAAAAGCCCTCGATGGCCACGAGCAAGGACCATCCTCTGTCTGCGACAGTTTACACCCAGTGGTCGGTGTATTTTCCATAGCAGGAAAAGGGTTGGACTAGAACGATGTCCGTCAGTAACATAATACATATGTTAAAAAATCAAGTCTTCTGTTCACGACAGTCTGAGGAACATTTTTGTGTGTTGTCTGAAGATGACCAAAATGTCTTTTATTTGTTTGTTTCTTTTGTTCGAATTTTAAATAAAGTTAAATTTGTTTTTAACATATTCTATGTCAAGGTCTGAATCCCCTTTCATCTTTATGGGGAGTGTCTCCATATGTCTGCCTGTCTTTCTTGTCTTGTCTCGTCTTTCTCTCTGTCTGTGCTTGAATCCACGCCCGATTACTCTGTCCGTGACAGTTTACACCCAGTGGTCAGTGTATTTTCCATAGCAGGAAACGGGTTGGACTAACCGAACATAATACATTTTTTTTTAAAAAAAAAAGAAAGACATTTCCTGTCCACGCAGTCTGTGGAATAGTTTTTGTGCTTTTTCATGTTTGTTATATGGGGCGTGTGAGGAAGTCATGTTGTGGGAAAACAGCTCACTTGTTTGTTATCTCTTGTGAACTGAAGAAGTGTTATAATTATGCTCCTTCTTCTGTCTTGTTCCTTTAACTGAAGAAGTGTTATATTGCTCCTTCTTTTGTCTTGTTTCTTATTAAGTTTTATGTTCTTATATCTCAACTTAATGATTTGATTGTTTTACAGAAATAGAATAAAAATATAAATCATTAACAATCTCATTTTAAATGTGTAATACGAAATATGTTTTTTTCGAACGCTCACTGCGGGTTGTGTGGAAACGAAATTTAATTTGACACAATATATGGTGTTGGTATTTCAAAACAGGGATCTCTGAGTTGCAATACATTCAAAAATTCAAGTGAGAATAAAAAAAAAAAATAAGTCTGATGTATGAGAAATGTTGATATACCGATTGCAAACTTTTCGTGGTTTCTGTCCTGTTTGCGTTGAACTGCTAAATGGCTATGTAACGATTTATTTTGTATCATGTGCTTTGTTGAGGAAGAGTTTTGATTTACGATTTAGTTGTTATTTTTATGTTATATAAGGAATACTTATACAGCCGCCTATTCTCGGCTAGAGATCAAACTTTAAGCGCTTTACAATCCACACTCGTTTACACAAGGGGCTGGCTACCTAGGTAGTGCCGTCGTGTATGATTCCAATTTCTGTAATTGTTAGTAGTTGGAAATGGGTTTTTTTTTTTGACATGGGGAAAATAATACAGATAAGAATAATATTCAATGGATCCTCACAGCTGTGGAGAGTGCCAAAGGGGATGAGAACAAGCTGGACACAGCCTTGAAGGACGTGGAGCAGTCCCATG
>JADBJO010000252.1:667500-682500 GCA_016801955.1 Conus betulinus | reverse complement strand
AAAACCCTCAGTGTCAGGTAACTGTAGTAGCAGCAGAAGAGTATTAAAGTTTAAGTCAGACACAGGAATGAAGATCTAAATATCAGCATCAAACGACAGCTGGAGCGTTGATGTCTTGGTGCTGGTCTTTCCCCCTCATCCTTCCCAGAAATGGAGCTACGTGTAGACCCTGCTTCGACGCCACGGCAGCCAGGGCATACTGTATCGCATCCAGAACCACGACGTGAGCACGGTGAACAACAAACAGCTGAACAGCGCCAGCTACTATCTGAGCCAGAGCACCGCTGAAGAACTGCACTGCATGAGCGTTAGCGCTGCTGCTTTCTACAACTGGGTTGGTTGTTTTTTTTGTTTTGTACTTAACTCAAACCGTTTGCGTTAATGGTGGGTATTCTGAGCTCTCTGTTGTCCTGTTGTATGGTGTTGCACAAGGATCTGTTCTGAGTCCTCTTCTTTTTGTCCTGTACGCCACTCCAGAGTCTGCGGTCATTCACCGTCATGATTAGTCAAGCAAAATGTTTTGCTGATACAAGACCGCCGTGGCGAAGTGGTTAGCACTGTGGAAGCTGAGGGTTGTGGGTTCGATTCCCATCAGACCCATTTAATTGTGGGTTTTTTCTGCCCCGACAGTCTCCTATACAGAGCTGAGTTTTTACGGGCGAGACTGGTACCACATAGTCCAAGTTTGTTCACTTAATGGATGCATCTATTAAAGTGTTGCTTAGAGAGGATATCAGAGCACATGAAGTCAGGGTTCTATCCGCCAGTTGCGCCCTGACATTTGTCAGGCAGTTGAATGAAAGTGGATGACGACACATTTGGCAGGTTCTGCTTCAGAGGTATGACTGAAGACACTGAGGCTTTGGACTGTTTAGGAGCAGTAGTCATAGCAAGCAAAGCCACCTTTCCAAAGTAAACGCATTTTCATCTTAAATAACATGTTCAAACTAAAGAGAGAAACGAGAGAGAAGTGTTGCAGCAGAGTGAAATCAATCAAACTTTGTTATTGTGGCGCCAGACAGAGTTCACTGAGACAGTTGTGAGCTAGGACATTGGGGGCTGTGACGGTGTAGACACCCTCACAGTTATTGTACAAAAGCCAATATCGAATGTTGATGGCTTAGTCATGGACTTATCCCAGCGGGACACCATCACCCCAGCAAGAAAGCTTTAAAGAGATTCAGATTCAGATTCAGAAAACATATTATCTCTCGTTAAAAGAGAAATTACATTCGTGACCGCTGCCCTAAAAGTTAAGACATACATATTTGTAGTTACAAACGTGACACTGAAAATTAAAATTTACTTTCAAACAATAAAACATGCGTGTATCACCAAAATGGGAATTTCAATCTTTCTCCTTTTTGGTAGTGCAAGTAAAGCATGCACTCAGCCACTCATAATTATATATGCATACATGTGTGCACGTATGAGAGAGAGAGAGAGAGAGAGAGAGAGAGAGAGAGAGGGAAAGAGAGAGAGAGAGGGGGGGAGAGAGATTGGTGATTTATCATTAAAAATCATTAAGGTAAGACATATTCCAGACATTTCTATTCCTCACTGCTCCAGGACATGCACACATAACACACACACACACACACACACACACACACACACACACACACACACACACACACACACACACACACACACACACACATACTCCAGCATCCATACTTTCCTGCGCTTGCCCACAGACATACACACCTGCGCACATGCTTATGTCACAGGTGATCCACCGCCTCTTCTTACACGCTGTGTCTGTTTAAAAGCGCAATGGATTTGAAACACAAAACTCTTTTTTGTGCACATCAGCTTAGCTCTGGGGACACAAAATCGTCTGTCTGATGGAAGGAGCTCAAACTGTCGCGCAAGCGTATGCCCACTGTCACTAACAATCGCACGAGCCTTGTTGACCGCACGCCTTTCATACAACTCACTCATGATACTCCCCTGTCTCTCACCAACAATCTTACCACAGATGTTCACAACGCTATCCAAGAGTTTGCTGTTTTTCAAATTAAGATTCCATACCAGCAAATGCATGAAAAAGTCAAGACAGACTCAATAAAACTCCTGTAAAATGTTTTAAGAATTTTTGGCTGGACATGCAGATTCCTCAGTTTGCGTAGGAAATACATTCTGGTTTGGCATTTTTTGTATGCAGACCTGGTGTGTGTATTGAAAGTGAGCTTATTGTCTAGCGTTGTGCCCAGATATTTGTATTCCTCTACCCGCTCCACTTTTTCTCCATCAACATAAAGATCAGGCACATAATTTTTCGCTTTCCTAAAATCTATGATCATCTCCTTTTTTTTTTTTTTTGACGTTAAGCTCAAGATAATTTTCTTTACACCAGGTGCTGAAACGCTCAACTTCATCAAATATGTTACATCAGAATTGGAAAGGTCTACAAGGGCTGTATCATCTGAATATTTTATGACTGGTGTTTTCTCCTGTACCAATGCAGTCGTTGTGTGTGCTGAGTAAAGAGTGAATTTTGTGTGTACAGTTTCATCCAGGTAACGCCTGATTAATCATTAAATCTTGTCGCTTTTAAACAAACAAACAAACAAAAACAAACAATCAAAGAGGGGGAGTTTGGGCATTGGCACTTTGCTGGCACATCCATCACCGAATGGCTATGTGCAGTTGAAGCATAGTGATTATCCGATCCATCGGAGCATGGCATGATAATAATCTGAACTATTAGTTTTGGCACTCCCAAGAGGTATGACGATGTACGGTCGAACATGGTTATTGTCACATTCAATTAGTATGGCACTGTGATAGTTTTTTAAACCATCGTTTGATGCACATCCATCAAGTGGCTCTGTGCATTTGGACATTACTGTCATCACCGCATCGGAGAATGGCATAGTGACAGTTCTGATCATTTTTTTTTTTTTTTTTTTTTTTTGCATGTACATAGTGGAAGTTCTCTGCGCTTTCGGGGCATATTATCATCACATCTGTTGAAGAAGAATGGCATCGTGATTATTTTATCTTACATCGGACACATCCATCCGAGAGTGGCTCTGTGTGTCTGTAGCATTTTTTGTTATCTCTCAACCGTCCGATAATGGATTGCGCGATGACTTGGGCATCTTGTGGACACATCCGTCGGGGAATGTCTCTGTAGTCCTTAGTTTTTGGAATATTTTTGCCCTGTACAGTTATGTTCTGACCCTCTCGCATTGCTTGCTCCTCACTGTTGGCATCGTGGCAAATTTACCTCTGGATTTTTGTGCCTCGATATGCCCTTACATTATTGCTCGTGTATATACCTGATAAATGCTTCATTCAACTATTTGGCGACGAGGTGATTTAGCCCAGTTTACCGCGTCAGCTTGATGTTAGTGTGTGTATGCACAATGCTCCAATAGTTTGATCCTACATTTTGTGTATGAGTGTGAACAATTATAGCCCACTTGAGAGTGGTCGGGACCCTGTCTTGCTAGCTAAGTTGGTTTCAGGGGTCTTCGCCTTATGATCCCGACTCATTTTCTCTCTCATATTTATCTTGTCGATCATTACATAAAGGAGAACGGGAAGAATCCCTTAAACCTCCAGGAATTTTCAATTAAAACCATTTTTAGTCCTGGCACCGAGCTCTGGAATGAGTTCAGATCAGCCTTGTGCTTTGAGGCTGAACAGATGAAATTTCCCACCATCCTTTTCGATATTCTGGCATTTTTTCGAACAGGTAAGTATGAAGAAAAGGAATGCTATTATTGAAAGTAGTTTTATGATACACTTACCCGTCCAACGCTAAGACACCCTCCTCACCCTCCCCGCAGTGTGGAAAAAGGAAAAACTGAATTGTCTTGGGCGGAGTCAGCTGATTACGTGCCATTCAAGGGAGACCACTCAAGTATTCCTGTAGGTTGGACAGAGTTAGCTCCACTCTCTCCATTTCGATTTGTTTTTGTTTTTGTTTCGGGGGGAAGGGTGAGATTCCTGATGTTAGTGTGTTCCGCGCCAGGTGGAGGTAAGGCATTTCTTTGGACGGGTAAGTATATTATAAAACTCCTTTTAGTAGTAAAATTCCTTTTTCATTTCCCACGCATTTCCTGTTTCATCTTCCATATCCTTTCTGTTTCATCTGCGCGTGTGCTCAATGTTTCATCTTCCATATCACTCCTGTTTCGTCTTCGGCACCTTTTCTGTTCCAGTTGCTATTTCATCTTTCTCTGCTTTCGGCACCTGTTTCAGCTTTCGTACCTTTCCTGTTTCATTTACCATAGCCTTCCGTGTTTCAACTTTCAAATCCGTCCTTTTTCATCTCGCCTACTTTTCACGTTTCATCTTTTGTTCCTTTCCTGTCACATCTCATCTCCCCTACCCTTCCTTGTGTCATCTTCACGCTCTGTTCCTGTCACATCTCCATCTCCCCTACCCTTCCTTGTGTCATCTTCACACTCTGTTCCTGTCACATCTCCATCTCCCCTACCCTTCCTTGTGTCATCTTCACACTCTGTTCCTGTCACATCTCCATCTCCCCTACCCTTCCTTGTGTCATCTTCACACTCTGTTCCTGTCACATCTCCATCTCCCCTACCCTTCCTTGTGTCATCTTCACACTCTGTTCCTGTCACATCTCCATCTCCCCTACCCTTCCTTGTGTCATCTTCACACTCTGTTCCTGTCACATCTCCATCTCCCCTACCCTTCCTTGTGTCATCTTCACACTCCGCTCCTGTCACATCTCCATCTCCCCTACCCTTCCTTGTGTCATCTTCCATAGTCTTCCTCTTTCATCTTCCATGCTCTTCCTGTTTCATTGTCTCTACCTTTCCTGTTTTATCTTCTGAATCCCAGTGTGTGTTTTATTGCCCGTACAGAGCCTACTTCATTTTCCGTATCTTTTCTGTTCATCTTTTTTTGCCGTTTCTGCTTCAATGTCTGTTCCCCTCTTTCTTCTTTCTTCCATCCATATTCTGCCTGGTTCATCTCTACGTACTGCTCTTATTTCATCTTCTGTTGTGTTTTTTTTTCCTGTTTGGGGTTTTTTTTCCTCTTTACCCTTCCCGTTTCATTTTTCTGCATCCTTCCTGCTTAGTTTGCAGTGCCACCCATGTCTCACAGCATCGCCTGAGTTTTTGTGCTCTGTCAGATGGGATAAGTCACAGTGGTGCACTTTGGAGGCAACCAGAAACTAGCACTTTAACATGACACTGCTTGCTACAGGAGGTCATATGCCGCTGCTGAATGACTTTGTCTCTGTTTGGTGTTTAGTAGCTCTGCTCTGTGTTCAAGCATACACTGGGTACCACCAAGGAGACGTCCCTTGCCGAGAGAAGGACTTGGGTCGTTGGTGTCGTTCCTCTTGAACTGGTAGTTGTTCCCATTGAACACTGCGTATTACATACACAGACCTCCACTCGAGTGACCATCTGCGCAATTCAGCTTACGTTACAGATGTTCACAGGAAAGTCATCTCAGTTTTACGGGAGGCGGAAGTGGGGAGCACACAGGGGATAGGATATCAAAACGGGGTCACAGTGACACGGGGAGTTGGTTTGAAAGAATCACGGGCTTTCAGTCAGTAGTTTCTTCAATATGAATGAGGCTGATGCCATGGGAACGGTTATGCAGGAACTTGACCTTGAATTTCGTTTCTGTGCAAGCAGCATCACGCAGATTGCTTTATTGCTTTATATGGCGTACATTGCTTTTCTATAGCGTACATCTCGCCTCCTCTCTCTCTCTCTCTCTCTCTCTCTCTCTCTCTCTCTCTCTCTCTCTCTCTCTCTCTCTCCGTATATATGGACGCATATATGTGCATGTATGATCACACGCATCGATAGATACCCTAGTATGCTAGATACATGATCATTGAAAACAGAGGCTATCGTGTATCCTGCTCTGACGATCGTATTTTAACTATCATCATGAACATTCCATTCTTTTTTTTGCTGTTATCTATGTTCAAGAGCAAGGCTGTGGTGGAGGAGCAGACCAAGGTCACCGATGACCAGCAAGATCAAGATGACCAGCAAGATCAAGATGACCAGTAAGAACAAGATGACCAAGAACAAGAGCAGCAAGAGCAAGATGACCAGCAAGAACAAGATGACCAGCGAAAAAAAAGATGACCAACAAGAACAAGATCACCCGCAAGAAGAAGAAATTAGTCCATGTGTACACCAACGACCTAAAGATGACAATGAAGTTGATGACCTTGACACAGATGAGCGGGAGGACAAGAATAGAATGGACAGAGGACTTGGACGAGCATGTGGATGAAGTGGCTTTAGAGGATGAGGTTGATGAAAATTTCACGGCTGTCGTTGAAACAAAATACGTGCACAACTGAAGACTATTTTCCTTGAACCTACCTGTACTTATGTGGTATGAGCACCACTTACTAAAATACCCAAATGTCAGTCACAGTCAGCTGTTGAAACATTGTAAGATGTATTACATTCAATACAATTTAATGTGATTTCTGCCATTCAAAGGAGCAAACGAAATTAAACATATCACCAAACATGGTACTCAAATATCCACGTATACTTATATTTTGCCCAAAGGAAGCTAAGCAATACTGTATGAGTTAATCAGTTGTGATGAATCCAGCGCCTGAAATGTCGTTTTATAGCAGTAAATAAAACAGTCTCACTTGTTTCAGCGGTAATAGATCTTTATAAACCTACCATTAATATGTTGTAAATTTTGTCTCCAGGTAGGATGCGTGAAAACAAAGAAAAATCCTACACGGATCAAACTCAATTAAAGATAATGTATTTTATATAAACAACAATGCCACCTGTTGCATCAAAATAATTTGACCAGGCTCACCTAGAGAATCCTTTGGTCTTCAGATGCGAGTTGTGACCACAGAAGGGCAACCTGACTGCCAAGCGTAAGACTGGGTCACTGGAAGCATGCAAACCTCTCCATCCAAGACTAGACAACTGGAAGAATGCGAACCTCTCCATCCCAAGACTAGGTTCCCGGAAGCATGCAAACCTCTCCATCCCGAGACTGTGGTTATAAAATTTCATGGACATATTCACAGTGAGAGACTTTTGCAGTAGTAAATATTTGAGAATGTCCACACCGAAAGTCGATACCCCGCTTCCCTCCTCCCCCTTGCTCCACCTCCCTCTTCTCCCTCTTTACATGTCTCTAATGTATCCTTAAAGTCATTTCTACGACGACCTGTAACGCTAGACTGTCAATCAAGTAACAAAATATCAAATTACAATCACTACACATTTTACAGTGCATCGAACTCTAGCTTTGACATTACACTGTATCTGCTTTTAATGCATTTGGACAATTTACCATCAACACGATTTTAGTAGACAATTGGCCACAGAAAGTTTCGGTTTATCGTGTCAAAACGTTTTTGAAATCAATAAATGCAACATAAAATTTACGATTATAACAAATCTGTTTTGGTATGATAGAAAGTAAGGAAAACATGTAGTCAACTGTTGAGTATCTTTTTTGCTTGATCCAGCTTGATAATCACCTGTTGTTGCATTCGTCCATCCATTTTAGCCATTTGTTATTTATCACTATACCGAATTATTGACCGTTAACAACGTTGAAGAAAATCCTCTATAATTGTTTGGATTGTTGACATCACCCGTCTTGAAAATAAGTTGAATATTAGACTCATACCAGTTGCCAGGGAATACACCATTGACAAATAGATTATTCGATCATTTCAGAAAAAAATGTACCACCTGATCATTCGAATTCGTAAAGGGCTGATTGGGACCAGCTGCTTTACGGTGTGTTTTTTGTAGTTGTTGTTGTTGTTGTTGTTGTGTGTTGCTTTTCTTAGTTTTCTGAAAGCAAGCAATATTGTGTCTTTAGAAATTAGACTATTCATGTACCCTTTCCATTTCAGCTTCAGCTGAGTACTCACTTACTGTGTTGTCAGTATCCGTTTGCAGCTTAGCTTTAACATGACGAAACCAAGAACCAACAGATATACCATTTCTGGGCTGTTTTCTTTTGAAAGATGCGTTATGAACAACGTCCCAAAATCCTTTTTTGTTTTTCTCTGTCTTTTCAAGTTTATCTAATAAAAGCTGTGGAATTGTTTCTTCCTCCGCTCGAGTAAATTTTTATATTTATGTCTAGCAATTACACACTCATTAATCTTCTCAATTGCTGTTTCTATTTCTTTTTCAAATTTATTTGAACGACGATGCATCCGCAACAAACTTCTAGTGGGTTTGTTTTTTTTTTTTTAACTATTTGATTTTTCATATCAAACCACTTCCATGAACTTCCGTTGTTGTTAAATGATACACATGCTTTCATGGTTTCAGCACTTTCCTGCATACAATTATCAAAAATTTCAGAGCATTATTTCTGTTAACATCGATTTAATCAATTGCAAGATCAGTTTGGTGTGTACTTCTTCATTGCACAAAATATTGATATACATATCAGCACACTTCTCGTCCCGCACAAGTTTGTATATAACAGAGCCCCTTTTTGCTTTCAAAACATCAGGTGAGCATTCCTTTGAAAGTAATAAACACATACTGTCATGACAAATGATCGGAATCAATACAGTAACTACAGATATTTCACAAAATCATAAACAGGTTCACGTGAGAAACCGAAATAGTCTGTGACACTGCTTCCAGAATCAGATGGATGTGTAGTAACCATCATAGTCGCTCAGATCTAGTGCAGTACACTTATTCAATAATAATTTACCATATTTTGTTCAGAGTACAGTCATTTGATTGTTGGGTCAGATCAGGAGACAAAATATTGAACTCTGGATCAAAATTATTTTTTACAGAGTAGATTGAGAAATATCAGCAGTTCCACTGTTCAGATCACCATTTAGAAGAATACACAAGCCATTCTGCGACCAAAAAATCAATCAAACATTCTTCAAGCATACTAATTCCATTGTCCAATATAAAAATGAGTGTAGAAAGGAGATCCTGTAGAAGGTATAAACATATACACACACAGACAATACCTTTACCTTATTCAAATTGATCTCTATCAATTAAAAATATATAACAATTAACGTTGCCCACATGAATACTTTTAACATAAGGGAAAAGATAATTTCTTATTAAAGAAACAAGTCGTCCTGATCTTCTACCATGTTTAGTACGTTTTAACAGCAGGGTTACAAACCAGTCTGTGTTCAGTAAATAAGTCACACTGAAATTCCTCAATGAATATCTAAAATAAACAAACTAAATCAAATTCAGAAATACCATTATGAAAAACGAAATCAGAATCATGCATTTGTTACAGCAACCCATTTACATCTTTTAGCAAAAAAAAGAGAAACTTTTTGGGGTTTTGCACTGAGTGCCTGTTTGCACGTGTTCACACACGCTGTCATTCGATGGCACGATCTTGCTGTCCAGATCAATATCGAGGCGTTCAAAGCGTGTCATAGACATGAGTGACAGGTGTAGTGATCTGTTGAATTTTGCTGGTTTTGAAAGAGAGAGAGAGAGAGAGATGATGATGATGATGATGATAATGATGATGATGATGATGATAAGGATGATAATGGTGATGATGATCTTTATTTCCAAGGGTAACAGAGTAGCAAAGGCATGCTTCTTTTCATTCGCCCCTTGCCCTGGCGAGGGACTAAGCGGGAGTGGCAACTGACCATGAGAAGCAATTCAAAAGTAAAAAAAAAAAAAAAAGCTCTTAATGCTCTTAACAAACAACATATATTGGAACGTGTAAAAATGTATCTGAGTTTTCTGTCCATCGACTTTAAAGCATAGATAAATTTAAGGAAAACAACAACTTTGAAATAACAACACAAGAATGAATTAACTGACATAAAAGAAACAGTAAGCGATCCCCCCATTGGTTATCAGAGGAACACACACACACACACACACACACACACACACACACACACACACACACACACACACACACACACACACTGACTGACTGAAACCAATTTACAGATTAACTCAAAGTTGTACTGACAACACACACACACACACACACACACACACACACACACACACACACATACCGCGCGCGCGTATTGAGAGAGAGAGAGAGAGAGAGAGAGAGAGATTTGCAAAACACAAGCCAAATGAAGAAAAAAGTGATTTGTGACAACGGAAAGGCATGTATATCTGGAGAAAAAAATTCAGACCACGTCAAACATAGAGGAAAGTGGTTACAAAAGTCAGCCATAGACACAGAAAAATTCAATAATATTTGAAGGATTATTTACATACAGACGGTTGATAAGTGTCTCAGAGTGTGGTGTTTTTTCTATTCGGGGTCTCAGTTAATTGTTTTAGGTTTTGTAACTCAAAAGTTCTTCCCCATGGTTATAAGTTTTAACTAAATGATATTAAAATCTCTTTGCAAAATTATTCCTGTTGTATAATTATAGTCATCATTCATCATGAGTTAAAACGATCAAACCATCTACACGTTTCTCTGGGTTTTCTGTTATAAAGCACACACACACACACACACACACACACACACACACACACACACACACACACACTGGGTTGTTCCCTTCAATCAAATGTCTGTCCAAACGCATTCAATGCTGAACTTGTCAAACATATTTCCCCGTTTTCAGCGTACTGAGGTGTCAACATATGCAACTAAACCTGATTCCAGTTGAGTTATAGCCTCTCTTCTAGTTAGTCTGTATCCTAAACTCGACACCATATTTTCTGATACTACTACTGACAATCGTGCTTCTGAGAAAACGAAACAATGACAACGATCATCGGACTGTGAAAAAATGAACGGTATATCTGAGATGTTCCTTAACGGGTGACATACGTTAAGATAACCGAACCCAATTTTAATCCAAATTTAATCAAACACGTATGATTTTGTTCATAACTGCCATATTGCTAACGACGACAGTGTTAACAATGAAAAAAAAAAAGAAAAGAAAAAGAAATCAAGTAATAATTTGTGTTGTCATACACAGAGAAAATAGATTACAGACACACGCGGAAGTAAGAAGAAAATTAGTAGAAGCAAAATGCAGCTCAAGAGAAAAGAATTGTTGCAAGGAAATGCTTACCTGCAAATCCAGGCAAAGAAAATAAAGTAAAGAAAAAAAAAAGCCCCACAAATCGTTTATGAAAGTTTTAAAAATCCACTGAAAATGGAACAAAAAAAAAAATCCTTGATGCGTAATTTCAAAGAATAACTCAAATTTTGTCATTGAGATATCAATGTGTGAACGAACACATAGTGTCACGTATCACACACACACACACACACACACACACACACACACACACACACACACATAATACATACATATACGCGCGCGCGGGGGCGCGCGAGGAGAGAGACAGAGATAGAGAGAGAGAGACAGAGAGAGATCATTATTATATCTCCTTTTCTAAAACATAAATATTTTTACATGTTACAAGTGGTCTTCATGAAACAGCTACGAGGCAGTAATAAAGTCAACATAAATCATGTTTACCATGATGTGATTACAATGGGTGAACAGAAGAAACAGCACTAGAACCAATAATCCATCAGCGACTATGCATCAGTAAAATCGATAATCATGACATTTATTTTCATGCATCCGTGCCCGCGGGGGTTGTGAGAGTGTGCTTGCAACTTCAATTTAAACAAAAAAAAAACAAAACAAAAAACGATAAAACAAAACAAACAAACAAAAAAATCGTCTGATGACCATCTCACTTAATGAGGGTGCGGCCATTCAACGTGAACTAACCGCGAAATACTAACTAACCACTTACACTGCTTTTCTCACACGCGTCACCAGCACGACACGGTTGAGAAACGTGTTGCATGCGCTTGCGCATATGTGCAAGGTAAACGCAACGCTTTGAGTTGCCGACTGTGCCAGCCAGCCTGCCTGTCCGCCTACGAACCTCCTATTTAACTGGCTCACAAGCACCACGACTCGTTGCAACAGCAGCTGACCTTTTCACGGAGAGCGAAAGTCTTTTTAAAACGCCACTATCCCACGAGCTTGGCAAACCTGTCACTCTCTCTCTCTCTCTGTCTGCTCGCCTTCAAGTCCAGCCCGTCAAAGTCGACCACACAAAGACCAGAGGTTTCTGCTACCAGCATGGCTGCCTCAGACGTTTTGTTGTTTTTCGTCAATGGAAAAAAAGGTGAGCGACAGAACATTCACCTTTGGTTCACACCGTATCGATGGTTTATATAAAAAAAAAAAAAAATAAACAAATAAAAAAAAAACACCAGCAGCTGGAATAGTTGGCCCCGGAGATTTCTTCTCTTATGTTTTAGTAGTAATCCTACGTAGTTGTTATTGTTGGTGTTGGTGGCGGTGGTGGTGTGTGTGTGTGTGTGTGTGTGTGTGTGTGTGTGTGTGCACGCGTGCGTGCGCACGCAAACAAGAGAGAGTGTATGTGTCTTTTTCCTTACTTAATTAGAGAGAGAGAGAGGGACAGAGAAAGAGACAGGGTCCAACAAAGATTTTGATCGTCTGTAGCTCACAAAGCTTTTTGACAGTCGGGAAATATTGTTATCTTAATTACTTATCTATAACATGGTTGGATGAAACATATTCATAATGTTTGAATAACTATCGCACCAGTCAGAGAAACTTGTTAATCTTGTTGTCACATTTATTTGTTTTCTTCGCAAATCTTATTTCTTTATTTCAAATGCACTTTGCAATACGTTTGGCTGGCTCACACTGTTTGACTGGTTGACTCAAACATCAACCATTCCTTTGGTAGGCTGGAAATGCCTAAAAAAATATGCTTTTTTTTTTGCAGACAGATTTTTCTTTATCAGGTGTGAGCCAGTTTTTTTTTTAACGGATAAAGCCATCCATATTTATTATCATTCTCTAGGAATTGGCCGGTTACCATGCCTGCCTTGACTGAATATTCCCAGTGGTCGATTCATATATTAAAAAGAATACAACAGTGGACTAAGAAGACATCATTGCTTCATATCTCGTAGACATTCCAAAAAATTCTGAATAATTACTCTTATCTCGAACACATGTTAATGCTGAATCATATATTCCCTTGTTAACTCATTTATTTTCCCATTAACATCATTCTTTCTCGGTACTGATCATAAGGCATTCCTATTAACAGATTCAAAAGCCTTGTTACCATCGGCAAAAGGTGACACATAATTTCTAATTTCTTTGAAGACTATAGTATACAATAGCATATAACGTAAAAATACGAACAATTGTTGTTCAACCCAACCTGAAACCAGTTTGTTCCTCCATGATTTTTTTTTTCTTTGCTCTCGGTCCATTTAGTTAGTTTCTTATTCAAAATAGGTGGTTTATTTGGTGGTTTATACTGTATTTGTAACATCAGTGAGCGCTACTGAGTGGCACTTATTCTGCAGATTCTCGAGTCCTTTTTATGTTCTTTTACAATTTTCTTGAAAATACGAATGCTACTTTTTTTTTTCAGAGCTTGACTATTTTCTGTTTACCTCTTCCAAGATTCCTAACCTTTTCTCGATCTCTTCAATTTTGACTTCACCTGTCAACTGTCCTGTCTGATAGAACCCAGATCATTTTGCTCTGCTTCCATGTTTTGTTCCAAAAATTGAAAGTGTTAAGTCTGTTGCTGAATTCGAATATCTGCGTTGCTAGACCCTCAATTAAGCTATCGCGGCCAGAGTTGGGAGGGGTATGGTCAGTATTTTTGCTTCCAGTTTCAGACGTGCCTTTTCCCCAATCTGTTTGTTTGCTGGTCATCGGTCTTGCTCGTGTATTTTGAGTTGCTTAGACCTGGGTTTAATTCCATGCCTCCACAACAGCGCGGAGGTAGCAATACAAAAACACAAACATGAAGAACTCCTAGTCTGTTCCTAGTCACTATCGCCTGAGTTCTGATCTTTATCGTTGAAAAAAAAAATCGCTTTGTCGCGAAGTTTATGTAAATGGCCAGAAAATGGCCACAGCAAGTATAAAAACACAAATTATTGACAGCCATTTTCATCCACGCCTTGCCAAATTACATCACTGTGACCAGTAGACTTCCAGCGTTTTCCTGAGTCACCCACTAAATCTTTGTGTTCCACGATTTTCTGTAATCAGTTAGATTATTACTACTTTCATGTGAGCGTTCGAAAACACGTCTTGCCGATGCAGTGAGTATGTCTCAGCTCTCATGTCATTTATTTGTCCACCATCTGTTTATATTGACCAGTATTTGTGTGTTTTTTTTTTTTTGATTGCTCACAGTCTTTATATCTCACTATACGAGTTTATATCGTCCACTGTTTACGTGCAGGTGGAGGTATGCAATCCCGACCCGGAGATGACGTTGCTTCAATACCTACGTCGCCACTGTATCCTGTGAATATATATACACACATGTATTGTTATTCCATTATCATTGCGTGACCTTTTTTTTCATACGTTAAATCATTTCACTGCATATTATAGTCGCTACTCAGGACGAGGACTGGATGTAAAAAAAAGTGCACCAGGGCTTATCTGTTGTCGTTATTCAAAAAAAAAATGTTTTACCCTATCTTATCTCTCTTCCTCTTTTGTCTCCTAACTCTTTCTGTCTGTCTGTCTCTTTCTCTCTCACTCTCTTTCTCTCACTCTGTCTTTTGTTTGCTGTTTCATTCTGTCTGCCTGTCTGTCTGTCTGTCTGTCTGTCTGTCTGTGTCTGTCTGTCTGACTCCCTTTCTCTCACTCTTTTTTGTTTGCTGTCTCATTCTGTCTGTTTGTCTGTCTGTATGTCTGTATGTCTGTCTGTCTGTCTGTCTGTCTCTCTCTCTCTCTCTCTTTGCTGTCTCTGTTTGCTGTCTCTGTCTGTGTGTCTGTCTTAGTTCTCTCTCTCTCTCTCTCTCTCTCTCTCTCTCTCTCTCTCTCTCTCTCTCTCATTCTGGTCTGCAGAACTTGGTTCCTGAATTCCTTGACTGTGCCCAGTACGTCTGACAGGCACCAAGCTGGGCTGTGGGGAGGGAGGATGTGGCGCCTGCACCGTCATGCTGTCTCGTTGCTACCCTCACCCCCCTCACATAAAGTATCCTTTACTCTGG
>JADBJO010000252.1:660000-662500 GCA_016801955.1 Conus betulinus | reverse complement strand
ATAAAAAAAATACTACATCAAATGTTATAAAGACTGTGTTTTCTTGCTTGTTGAGGTTTTTAAACCATTGTATAACTTCATATGTATTTTTCCAGAGGTTGAATTCGGTGTTCTCTCTTATGTTTTTTATGGTTTTCTCTAAAATGTTTTTTACTGATTTTTCCTAATTCGGATTTGGATGGGTTTATCAATCTAACAAGTTGGGTTGTTCAAAAAATTAGGTTTATGGTCTTTGAGTGTTATAAAAGCTTCTCTCTTCTGCTGTTGTCTCTACTCTATCACTTAGGTCCATTTGCTGTACAAGCTCCTTTTCTTTTTCCTAATGTGGTCATATGTAACTTTGTCAGTTTTTTTGTAATTTTTTTTTGGATGTTTTTATCAAGGAGTTGTGAGTACTCTTTAGATTCCATTTTGTAAAAATTACTGGTTTTGTCTGCTTTCACAAATATTTTTCTGTCGTTTTGGATTAGTTTGATTTCGTTTTTTAACGATGTTTGAAATTCGTTGTTTGATTTTTTGAATTCTATGTTAGCTATCATTCTTTTCATTTTGTCTTCAAATGTTCTCATTTCCTCGATGGCTGGTGGTGCTCGCCATGTTTTGAAGTCATAAGTGTTTTTATCTCTTTCTTGGGCATTGGGGTTTAGGAAGAAGAAGAATGCTTTCCATCTCATGTTTTTGATAAACTTTTCTGTCTGTTCTATCATTTTTTTCATGTAGCATTGTGGTTTGGCGAAAGGTATATTTTTTTAGTGGACTGTTTGAAGTTGATTTTATCCATTTTAAAATCTGTTGTTTAGAGCGCTCAACGTGAGGAGCAGTCAATTTAGTAGTATTCTTTATATATATATATATATATATATATATATATATATATATATATATATATATATATAGATATATAGACGAAAGGCCTCGGAGCAGGCGATACATATAGATTTGCCTTTGAAAGGGATTGCCATAGTTTCCTCATGCAGCTAGTGAAGGGTTTTCATATTCATGCAGCTAGTGAAGGGTTTTTCATATTTATGATATACATTTTTCTCACGTACTTCATCTTCGAGTTTTTTTTTTTTCCTTCTCAATTTCAATGGTTGCCAAGTCATTACTGTAATGATGGAAGAATTGTTAACCTGCACTTGTTTTCCCCCACTACTTAATTGTTTAGCATTATATATATATATATATATATATATATATATATATGTGTGTGTGTGTGTGTGTGTGTGTGTGTGTGTGTGTGTGTGTGTGTGTGTGTGTGTGTGTGTAATGAACTAATAGATTCCAAGGGGTAAAGTAACTGAGCACCATTCCAGCAATTTACAGCGCAGCTTGGTGTTGCAATGACTGCAAGAAATAATAAAAGTATAAACAAAGCTTACTCTTATGTCTTAGATTGATGTCAAGATTTCTGGTTCACCTTTGACTCTGGCATTCTGTGCACCGTTCTTGGTGCACAGGGAAGTCATGCAGATTGACTTCTTCGGTGATAATTCCATATTTCAGTGAAGAAGATACAGCTGAAGCTAGGTTTTCACCGTATTTGTTGTATCCAGAAAGTTCATAAGTACTCAATGAGAAAAAAATCTGATCAAGAGCTTTCTTTTCTCTTTCAATACAAGTGCTGTCTGTCATTTGTGATGCATATTTATACGAATGTAGTTTCTTTCAATGGGAAGTTGCTTTCACGGTATTGAAGGAAACACTGGCAATGAGCAATAAGATGCAGGCGTGTTGGGCTGAAATCACTGGAGTCCATGAAAGCTGATAACTGGACATCTCAAACGGACTTCGGCATCCAGTTAAACCCGACCGTTCGAGATACACCGTGATCTATTCGAAACGGACAGTTAGTATCCTCCAACCAGTCAACGCTCAGCATTGAGCCAACACCCATCGCACAAGGAAAAATGGCGTCGTCCAGCAAGGCGGTCAGACTGTCCGATTCGGAGACCAAACATTTGATTGAATTGTACCAAGGCCATGATGTGCTTTGGAATGTCAACTCAAAAAATTATGAGTCGAAATATTCGAGAAAAAGCTTCGTATTCGATTGAACAGTCCTTTGAAGCGGCATGTGGGGTCAAAACTCGAAGCTTTTAAAACTATCGTGAAGCACTCCGTCCGTCGACAGTGACTGGTTCAAACGTTTCGTCTCAACTGTACGGACGAAAAGGCTCGTGTGTCAGCAGCTTTAGTCACAGTGATGCTGGCAGGCTTTAGTCACCGTAATGCTGGGAGGCATTAATCACAGGAAGCTTAACTAGCATTAGCAAACATCTCCAAGGCCATCCTACAGGGGCACAGTGGAGTATGAACATTGCATACACAGACCAAAGAAGCCCTTGCACAGGAACTTATCTCTCAGAAGGCTGAGGAGCTCCCTGACTAGGCCGACATCGTCCATGGCGCCACTGCAGTCAACAGAAAGATGGTGGTGGTGATGAGGAAGGTGCTGGTTATATTTTTCCTGTTGTCTCATCTTCTGTGCCACACTCCA
>JADBJO010000252.1:650000-655000 GCA_016801955.1 Conus betulinus | reverse complement strand
TGTGTTTCATCTTGGCTCACATTGCAGTTCATTGTGTTGAGTGCTCTATGTATTTCGAACCCGTTAATATCTGTGTGATCAAATTCTAATTGAGCTAGCATCAGTGAAAATATGTGATATTTCAACAAGGAATGGAAGGGAGATGACCACACAAGATATGTATTCATGAAAAGATAACCCACAATATGATTCTAATCATTTCATACTCTGCTATACATATATCTTTGGTGGTTGGCCCACTAGATACATGATATCCAGCCTCTGAATTACTGTTTGTGCCTAAAACGTGTGTGGGCAGGAAAGGCCAGGTAACACGTTAAGGTGTGTTGATAAGTAAATCATGTGCTGTCAGTAGAATGTGTATTGACGTCTAATGGTACCTGTCCACAGGGAACCTGTGTCGTTGCACTGGATACCGGCCCATCATTCAAGGTTACAGATCCTTCCTGCAGGTAGGCTTATGACCCATTTGAGATTTTTCCTTGTACGAATCTGCAAATGTTGGTGAGGAATAAGAGACAGGCAGACAGACAGACAGACAGACAGACAGACAGAAGAAGGGAGAAGGGAAGAAGAGGCAGGGTAGGAGGTTTGGATGAGCATAGCATAAGAGAAGGCCAGAATGGCGCCATTGGTAAAGCGTCAGACTTGTCATCCTGGTGATCCTGGGGTGCAGGATCAAACATCTGCCAGGTTGTTTCAATACAAAAAAAAGTGTGTGTGTGTGTGTGTGGGGGGGGGGGGGGGGTCATCTGGAGTTAACATTGGTACTGACTCCATGTCCTGAAAAGTCCTCTAAATGAAACTAAAAACTCGGTTCTTACATGAACACATGCATGAAATCTTGCCCTCACTTAAAACGTCATCACCAATTTTCGAAAGAGAACGCCAGTTTAGACGTTGGCATGTATGACATATATGCATACATCATACACCTTCTGTGGATGAAAACTGAAAGAATGAGTGACTAATGTCAAACTGAATTTATAGAAAACGACTGATATTAGCACCAGCAGGCAGCTCTTCAATCGGCTCTACCTGGGTAGGCAGCCCGTTGTGTAAACGAAAGCGTGGATTGTAAAGTGCTCAGTGCTTTGACTCCAACCGAGGACAGGCGCATAAATACTCTTATTATGATAATGATAAAAGAGGAGAGCTTGGTTAACCGCTATACAGATACTCGAAGAAGAAGAAGAAGAAGAAGAAGAAGAAGAGAAGAAGAAGAAGAAGAAAACAGAGAGGGGAAAGAGGGGGCATAGTGGGGAGAAGGAGGATTTTGGGGAGGGACTTGGCCTTCTGGGAATGAAATGTTGTCCCATAATGACAGATCACAGAAGGACTGTAACAGTTGCATGGGCAGTGTTTTTATCTCTACATTCTTCTGTTGTAAGTCATGTGTAACAAGCTAGAAGTATAAATCAGTCCCGTCTTTTGTTTTGTCTGTCGATAACCCCATTAGCCCTGGCTCTGAGATGTCCACCCTCCACTTTACCCCCTGTAGAATGGTCTGTGACATGGAATTGTTGTAAGACACATGTCCTTACCATGCAAAACGTTCGGCGGAGTGTTATTCTGCTAGTATGTGTTAGACTTGTTGTCTCACATAGTTGTTATCTTATACCGCTTGCGTGAAAGACGTAAAAAATACCCAACACCATTCATTTGAATGGTTGAAATTTTTTTTCATTCGAGATCTTCTAACAGTGTCCAGTGCTCGCATCAAGAGAGGACGATGGCTATATCACCAGTGGTGTCTAAGAGTGTCATCTACACAGACACACTGATAGACCTGGCATATATCACCAGTGGTGTGAGAAGTGTCATCTCCACTGGACACTGATAGACCTGATATGTATCACCAGTGGTGTGAGGAGTTCATGTCCCACTGGACACTGATATACCTGATTTTCCAGGTGATGTTGGATCAGCATCATGCCAGACACAGCCAGGGTGAATCTCGTCCAGACCTCAGTTTGTCCATCTGCCGTCCTTGCTTCCCCATGGACCCAAGGCACTGAAAGTGGTCATTTTTCTTCCTGGCCATAATGTCTCTGAACACTGTTGAAACCAACAAGCCTCGTTTCAGCAACATTGCTATTGCATTTCAGTTTTTCGTTCGAAAGCGTAAATGGTAATTGTTTTTGGTGGACATAGAACAAAAACAAGAGCTCTCAAATTTCACCTGCTGATTAACATTGTTCTTTTAAATGAACACTGTTGTTTCAAACTCCAGAAGCAGATGAAGGTTCTCCTGACATGCTCAAAAGATCAGTTATCTAACCATGACGTACTAGAAACAACACATGATTTAAAGAATAATCTGTTACTTCAAAGGCAAAGCCGTAAGCAATCATGCATCTAACACACCAGTCAAACAGTATCCAGGCACCCTTCGAATCTCTCTACTGGTCAAAACATAAACACACACACACACACACACACACACACACACACACACACACACACACACACACACACACACACACACACACACACACACACGCACGCACACACGCACGCACGCACGCACGCACGCACGCGCACACACACACATGTAGCTAGCCAGACAAACCAAGCAAGTGAAGCAACCAGCCAACCTATGTACAGGTAAATTATCACACACACACACGCGCGCGCGCACACACACTCACTGATTTGCAGGGGCCGTGTGGTCTGGGAGAGCAGTGCTGCAGGAATGAAGGCACGGGACAGAACGGCGTGACAAACGCCTGTGAAGACAACACACAGGTGATCCACTCCTCTGGTCTGTTCACACTTTCCCCTCTCTCTGTCTCCTTCCTGTCTCTGTCACTGCCCCTGTCTGTCCCTGCCAGAAGATGCACGTCAGTTTCATGTCAACATTGAACTGAAGATACTGTATACGTTTTGTTGAATGTAGTGAGTCCAGTTGTTGATGCTTGTTTCCCTGTCTGTTAACAATGCAAAACAACTTTGAGGCCTTTCGATTTTTATATCATCGAAGAAAAAATTCAGTAATGATCATAATATTAATCACTATGATGATGATAATGATGATGATGATGATGATGATGATAATGATTACTACGACTACAGTTAGGTCCTTTTAACACATCTGCTTCTTTTCTTGCTGCCTCTATGGCTGTCTGTCTCTTCCATTGCAGGCATGGTATTCTCAAATCAGTTCTATTCTTTTGGTCTCTCTTCTCTGTCTGTCTTTTTTAAGAACTGATTATTCATGATGTCTGTAACCAAATGAAAGGGGTATAGATCTACATAGACAAAAAAAAAAACAACAGGAGGGTGGGGGGTGGAGGGGGGTAGGGAACACAGGAAAGGAAAGGAATGGAGAGGTCTGTTAACCGGCAAAAAATGGGATAGGGGTAGGGATGGATCGGTGGGGTTACGGGGGAAGGGATAGACGATGATGTTGAGTATATTTGAAAACTGATATAAGTGCATATAACATTTTTTTCAACGTTAGGTGCTTTTCATAGTTAACTTTCAGTGCGGTTTTAGATGTTCTTTGACAGTGTGTGTTATTTATTTTCTTGGCTTTGGCGTATTCATATGTGTTTGCGTTTGCAAATGCGTGCGTGTATTTGTGTATGTATGGGTGTAGGCCCTATATGTTATGTGTGTGTGACAGATCAATGGTGATGCTGAACATGAGGAGAAAGCTTTGTATGATCCAACTCAGGAACCCATATTTCCTCCCTTTCTCAAGGTGAGAAAAATTTTCCTCCTCTCTCACCATATTCCAAGCCCACCACTCTCTGTACCTGTCTGTCTCTCTTCTCTGTCTTTGTCGGTCTGCCTGTTTTCCCTTCCATCCATTACCTTCTTCTTTCCCTACCTCATTCTTTGAAAGTTTTATTCGTTTGTTTGCTTCGTTTGTTTGCTAGCTTGCTTGTTTGAAATTGCACAAAGCTGCCTCTTCCTTGCAATCAATGACTGAAATAAGAGCCCAGCTCTGTCAGTCTGAGGATCACTGGTTTGAATCCCAGCAGAGCAAAATGGTGGAGCAGAATTATTTCAGTCTCTCAGAAAAAAAGACAAAGAAATGTAACTATGCGGCCAAACGAAAGAAACAAGTAAATTACGAGACAAACACTACGCGTTTCTACCTCTGGTTTTCTTCAGGCAAGATAAACAACACTGGAGACAATGAAAACGAAGAACGGACAGAGAGTCACATATCTCCTCAAACTGGGCGCAAAATGGAATTCGAGCTTATGTACAGACCTGCCTGTGCTTCAAGTCTTTCTTAAGGAAATGTAAGCAAAAACACATGAGAATCTCACAGTCGATTCCAAAGTTTGATGAGTTGAGGGCAAAAAAACAAAAATAAAACGAAAAAAACACACATGCACCTGGATGTTTGGAGAGCAGCTGAGCGTCACCAATTAATGTCTCATTGTCCACTGAAATGCTGTGATGTCTCACTGTCCACTGAAATGCTGTGATGTCTCACTGTCCACTGAAATGCTGTGATGTGTCATTGTCCACTGAAATGCTGTGATGTCTCTCACTGTCCACTGAAATGCTGTGATGTCTCACTGTCCACTGAAATGCTGTGATGTCTCACTGTCCACTGAAATGCTGTGATGTCTCACTGTCCACTGAAATGCTGTGATGTCTCACTGTCCACTGAAATGCTGTGATGTCTCATTGTCACTGAAATGCTGTGATGTGTCATTGTCCACTGAAATGCTGTGATGTCTCATTGTCCACTGAAATGCTGTGATGTCTCACTGTCCACTGAAATGCTGTGATGTCTCATTGTCCACTGAAATGCTGTGATGTGTCATTGTCCACTGAAATGCTGTATTGTCTCACTGTCCACTGAAATGCTGTGATGTCTCACTGTCCACTGAAATGCTGTGATGTCTCACTGTCCACTGAAATGCTGTGATGTGTCATTGTCCACTGAAATGCTGTGATGTCTCACTGTCCACTGAAATGCTGTGATGTCTCACTGTCCACTGAAATGCTGTGAGGTCTCACTGTCCTCTGAAATG
>JADBJO010000252.1:600000-645000 GCA_016801955.1 Conus betulinus | reverse complement strand
TGTCGTGCGTGCCGTGTCGTGTCGTGCCTTGTCATGTCGTGTCGTGTCGTGTCGTGTCGTGTTGTGTTGTGTTGATATTGCATTTGCACATTGTCTGTTTCAGTGGATCGCATTGCGTGTTGCATAATTTGCCTTGTATCGTATACTCTTTCATCACATTGAAACATGTTGTATTGACTTTGGGAGATGGCAGAGGCCTTACGCTTGTCAGGCAGGGACATGCACACAACCCGCACACACACACACACACACACACACACACACACATGACCTCCTGGTCCAAGCGCATCTTAGCAGGGCTCAGCTGAGTGTGGATGCCCAGAAGACAGTTGACAAAGAAGCACTGGATGGACACCATGATGAAGCGAACCAGTCACTGCACCTCTGCTTTGTCGTGTATGGCTGAGGACAAGGAGCTGTGGAGGCAGCTGGTTGTCAAGTGTTTGTCACAGCGCTTCTGTCACCTACTGTCTCTGGACATTGAGAAGGGGGTTGGATGACTGCTGTGTTGTGTGCTGGCTGTGTTGCGTCATGCTCTGCTGGACTATAGCATCATGTAGTGCGCTGTGTTTTGCTGCGCTGTGTTTCGCCATGATGTGCTGTGCTATACAGTGCTCTACTGTGTCATACTGTGAGGTACTGTATTGTATCTGCTGCTGCTGTGCTGTGCTGTATTGTGTTGTGCTGTACAGGGCTTTATAGTTCTGTACTACAATGTACCATGCTGTGTCGTGTTGTGCTGTGCTATAAAGTGCTCTACTGCGCTGTACTATAACGTACTGTGCTGTACAAGGCTCTACTGCACTGTGCGATAATGCACTTTCCTGTGCCTTGCAGGCCTGTGCTGTGCTGTATAGTGCTCTGTAATACGAACTTAAATGCACTGAGGTGTGCCATGTTGTGCTGTACAGTGTTTTACTATGCTTTACAATAATGTACTGTGCCAACCAGCCGCCGTGGCGAAGTGGCTAGCGTCGCGAACTCCCGGCTGGGAGGTCGTGGGTTCGAATCCCATTAGAGTCATGTGGGTTTTTCTGCCCCGACCGGCTCCTGCCCAGAGTTTAGTTTGCTGCGGACTCAGTTGGGAAGACTGGGACCACACAGTCGAGTTTCATCCACTTAATGGATGCGTTTCTGAGAGTGTTGCTCAAATTTCCTGACCAACACTGCAGGTGCCTGTATCTCTCGGGCCTGGTTGACGCCGGTATATATTTATGAAAGGAAGCGTAGAGTACAGCCTTGTCATGTAGTCTCAGACCGAAATGGAAATCCGTAGCATCATCTTCATCATCCTCATTCTCATCGATCAGCTTTAAAAGAAACAAATTCTCAAATTCTGTGGCCCTTCATGCCCTGTTCTCATGGTGACCTCAGTTTCGATGTATGTCCTCTCCACGTCTGTGGCTTTGGTTTGGTTCCGTCGGGGGCACCGGTATCGGCGAGTCCATGTAGGCTGTCGTTGGACGGACGGTGGCGCCCTCCGGAGGGAGAACTCACTCACGCCGGCTCCGCGACTGAGCTATTATTGTCGTCAGTAGGGGGTTTAGTAGGTGGTGCCCTGCGTATGTTAGATCAGAACAGGCGCCACTGAACACCACTGAAGTGACTCGCCAGCAGTGTCTTCTCCGGTGGGTTGCCTCTTGACGACTTAACATTGACTGCTCCCTGTGGATTGTCGGTGCCGGGAAATGCGGCGGGGCTGACCGGGTTGTGGCTGTGGACATGGTGTCGGAATGAGCGGCGTGTGTGTACTGCCTCTGAGGTGCGCAGAGGTTGGGACAAAAAAAATGTACTGTGTCGTGCTGTACTGTGCTGTGCTCTACAGTAATGCACTATGCTGTGCTGTACAGTGCTCCACTGTACTGCACTATGACGCATTGTGCTATACTATACTGTACTATAATGTGATGTACTATAATGTGATGTACTGTGCTGCGCAGTGCTCTACTGTACTGTACTATAATACATTGTACTATACGTGTCGTGTTTTGCTGGAAAGTGTTCTACTGCACTGTACTGTGATGTACTGGGCTGTGTTGTTCTGTACTCTGCTGTGCAGTACTATAATGTACCGTACTATGCTGTGTTGTGCTGTTCAGTACTTTACATTACTGTACTATAATGTACTGTATTGTACTATGAAGTGCTGTTTAGTATTCTACTGTACTGCACTCTATTGAACCCTACCGTACTAAGCTGTACTGTATTTGATCTGTTATGGTCTGTTTTGTTTTCTGTTCTGTCATGTTCTATAATGCTTTCACCTTTGGAGGGAAGGTTCTGTTCTGTTTTATTATATTCTATTCTGTTCTAGTATATTCTGTTACGTTACCATCTGTGCTATTCTGTTATGTTCTGTTCTGGTCTATCCGGTTCTGTTGAAATCTGTCCTATTCTGTTATAGTCAACTGTTGCATTCTGTTTTATTTGTGTTATGTTCCGTTTTATTTGTGTTCTAGTCTATTCTGTTTTTTTGCCTTTCGTTTCTGTTCTTTCTTTTTGGATACGCTTCTGCTCTTTTATGTTCATTTTATTTTGTTCTTTTTTTTTTTTTTTTTTTAATCTGTTTAATTCTTGTTTTATTCTTCCTGTACAGATCTGTCATACTTTTTAGTCTACTCTGTTCTGTTATAGTTTGATCTGTTTTGTTTGTAGATCTGTTTACTGAAAGTAACAGATTTGTAAAGATGTTGATAAATATTTTTTAAATTGATGTTTTACCACTTTGTTAGAATGTGTTTAGGTTATGTAACATTATAAAACTGTCTCCACTGCATGTATTATGAACTTGCGTATTAGTTCATATATGCTTTATCAATGGATACTACCACATCTCATGCTGACTGTCCTCTCCGTGTGTGCGTGCGTACGTGCGCGCGTGCGGTGTGGTTTGTGTTTGATGAAAATGTTTCTCTTGACTTGGTCTTTATTTGGGAAGACCGAGCCTCGCTTTGTATCAATGCTGTTTAATCGGCTTTGTAATTGATTGTTAGCTGATTTACAGAACATGAGAACACTTTATTTCTTGACTGTTCGTCAGGCAGTGGAATGAGGATTTACTGTCTGAGGCCTGTGTACGGCTGGCGGAGGACCTACCACTGAGTGCCGAGGCACCTGGTGGAATGATTCAGTACAGACGTTCCCTGACTGTCAGTTTTTTCTTTTAAAGCTTACCTGCAAATACTGCAATGTCTGAAGCAACAGGTGAGCTTACACACAGACACATACGCACACACGCACGCACGCACGCACACACACACACACCCACACGCATGCACGCACGCACGCGCGCGCGCGCGCACACACACATACACGCATGCATGCACGCACGCACGCACGCGCATGCACGCACATACGCACACAGCACACGCGCACGCGCGCTTGCGCGCACACACACACTCACGCACACACACACACACACACACACACACACACACACACACACACACACACACACACATACATACAAACATACACACACACACACACACACACACACACACACACACACACACACACACACACACACACACACACATCTGCCTTGTCTTAAATGACTTTAACGGAATGACCTTAGTGTTGGTAGATCAAATCCCTTGATCATCTGCCTTGTCCCGAATGACCTCAATGGAATGAAAATTTGTGTTGGTAGATCAAATCCCTTCACCATATCTGCCATGTCCTGAATGACCCACCAGTGAAACCTTAACAGTTCACCGTCTCAGAGTTACATAACCTTGGTGACATATTTTATCGTCTGAATGTTAATAGAGTACATCGTTTTATGTCTCTTTTGCCCATCTCTTAATCTTGTACCTGATTTGACTGATGTGGTGTTTTCATGCTGGCAGAACAAACCCCTTGACAGCTCTTTTTCTTAGACCTACTAGGTGTTCCTTTGCCCGTATCCAACCTACAGTGATCACTGTATGTACTCATAAAAAGTCCAAGATATTCCCTCGCCCCTGTTCTACCTGAGGTAATTACCACACATTCTCAGAGCAAAGCATTGGATGTTGTCCCTTGTTGATCCTGTAGCTGTCAATTCTTGTGTATCCAAAGAGCAAACCCTCAGATTCCTTACCATACTCCTACCTTATGTGATCACTGCATGTTTCCAGAACAAAGCCTTGGGTGCCCCCTGCCCCCAGTCCTATCTGAGGCGATCACTGCATGTTTCCAGAACAAAGCCTTGGGTGCCCCCTTGCCCCAGTCCTATCTGAGGCGATCACTGCATGTTCCCAGAACAAAGCCTTGGGTGCCCCCTTGCCCCAGTCCTATCTGAGGCGATCACTGCATGTTCCCAGAACAAAGCCTTGGGTGCCCCCTTGCCCCAGTCCTATCTGAGGCGATCACTGCATGTTTCCAGAACAAAGCTTTGGGTGCCCCCTTGCCCCAGTCCTATCTGAGACGATCACTGCATGTTCCCAGAACAAAGCCATCTATATTATCTTGTCCCAGTTGTGCCTGAGGAGATCTTTGCATGTTCCCAGAACAAAGCCTTGAATGCCTGTTTGTCACAGTCTTACCTGAGGTGATTTCTGCATGGTCCCAGAACAAAGCCTTGTATATCCCTTTGCCCAGTCCTACCTGAGGTGATGTTTGCATGTTCCCAGAACAAAGTCGTGGACATTCCCTTGCCCCAGTCCTACCTGAGGTGATTGTTGCATGTTCCCAGAACAAAGCCGTGGACGTTCCCTTGCCCCCAGTCCTACCTGAGGTGATGTTTGCATGTTCCCAGAACAAAGCCGTGGACGTTCCCTTGCCCCAGTCCTACCTGAGTGCAGTGAAACACGAGGAGCGACAGTTGCCCCAGGGCACCCAGCTGTTTGAGGTTGCAGGCCCTGACCAGTCCCCGGAAGACGCCGTGTGCATCGACCTGTTGTTCACCTGTCTGCCTACAAACAGGTCACCGGAGAGGCCATCTACCTCGACGACATGCCACCTCTGCAAGGTGAAGGTCATTGGAATAGGGGAGTTAAGGTGGGGGAACCTGTGTTTATGGACACAGGTTGAAAAATGAAAGTGACTGTGGCATAGTCTTGGTGTCAATGTGTTACAGACAGAGCCATTATAGTTATTATATCACAAGCATGTTACTATGTTTTAAATCTGCGTGCTTATCTCAGACTACTGACCCTACTGTCCAGACTCGCACAGACTGATGCAGAAAAGACGTGAGTGATATTTGTGGTGCTAGTGTTAGTGAGTGGTCTCACAGGAAAGCAAAAAGGAAAGTGCTTTTTATAGGAGCCCCCAACCCCGCCTGGTCAGGGCGGATTTCAGTCTGTCGGTCAACAATTCTATGCCTAGAATTTTCAGGCTCTTTTATTTCCTTCAACACAGACAAAAGATTCTTCACAAAATATTTGCCGTTGAGCTTAGGGGCTTCAGCAATTTTTTCTTGCTTGGAGAAGGAAAAGGAGGGGTGTTGGGTAAGCACATTTGCAACACATTGAGTGAATTAGAAAGATCAAGTTGAATGCTCTTTATCCAAAATCCAGTTGGAGTTTTCCTTTTTGATCACCTAAATTAAGGATTTACCAAATTCTGGCTTCATCAAAAAATACTGTCAGACGATTGAACTCCTTTGTGTTAACTAGCATTTTGGCTTGTTGGCTCTGGGGGTTAAGTATCCTGTTTTTCAAATTGTAAAAGAGTTATAAATGTTACTAGAGGGCATGATCATATGCCAGTGGAATGAAGGAAAGGTTCAGAAAAGAAGAAAAAGGTTTAAAACATAGAACACCCGGGAAAAAGTTAGAGAAAGTTGGAAAAGCCAGTAAAAAAAAACAAACAAAAGGAAAAGGTAGAGAGAAAAAAATGGATAAAGGCTGAAAGTGTATGAACAGGTAAAACAGAAAGAAGAAAATGATAGAAAAGGTTGGTTGGGGGGGGGGGGGGGAGGCAAGAAGAAGAAAAAAGACTGGATGGGAAAACAAAAAAATAAGATAGGAAGAACAGGAGAAAGCAGCAAGCAGCAGAAAAATCAGACTAGTTAAGTAGTTCAGTGCGTGTCAGGTGAACTGTAAGTTATTAAAGTGGCAACGGAAGTAATGATAATAATATTACTATAAAAGACTCATGTGGTCTCACCAGGTAGTGTGAGCTCTGGGGATATGGGGATATGATAGAAGTACACTACCAACCCAGACACATGTGGTGTTGGCAGATGAGCTGTACCTGGGCTTGGTGATATATGTTAGAGGTGCGCTACCAATCCAGACACATGTGGTGTGAACTGTACCTGGGCTTTGGTGATATGTTAGAGGTGCACTACCAACCCAGACACATGTGGTGTGAGCCTGTACCTGGTGATAAGTTAGAGGTGCACTACCAACCCAGACACATGTGGTGTGAACTGTAGCTGGTGATAAGTTAGAGGTGCACTACCACCCAGACACATGTGGTGTGAGCTGTACCTGGTGATATGCTAGAGGTGCACTACCAACCCAGAATATGTGGTGTGAGCCTGTACCTGGTGATAAGTTAGAGGTGCACTACCAACCCAGACACATGTGGTGTGAGCTGTAGCTGGTGATATGCTAGAGGTGCACTACCAGCCCAGACACATGTGGTGTCAACTGTAGCTGGTGATATGCTAGAGGTCCACTACCAACCCAGACACCTGTGATGTGGGCAGGTGAGCTGTACCTGGGAGTGGTGCTCAGTGCCCAGGCTCACGCCAGACTGCTGGAGGTGGACCCCGGCTCCTGCCCTGGCCATGGCAGGTGTGGTGGACTTTGTCAGCCACAAGGATGTGCTGGGCAAGAACACCTGGGGCCGTGGGAGAGATCCTATCTTTGCCTCTGACAAGGTGATTCGCCTTCCTCTGTGAAGTCTTTGTTTCTACTGTTCTTTGTGACAAGGTCATGTCTGGGTTTTGTGAGCTCTTACTTGTGTTTGTGACAAGAATAAAGTCTGTTTTTAAAAATTGAATTCTTTTTTCTTAGGGCACTTTTGCGAACGAACAGAAATGTGAATTCTTTTTCTGGACACATTTGTGAACCAACATAGAAATGTGAATTCTTTTTCAAGGTACGTTTGTGAACCAACACTGGAAAACTGAATTCTCTTTTTTTTCAAGACACATCAGTGAACTATCACAGAAGCGGGAATTCTTTTTTCGAGGCACCTTTGTGGAACAACGCAGGCAAGGCAATGGACAGTGGGTGCGTTAGGATCAGCATGCAAAATACAAACTATCAGGCCTTTCGAGGGGTGTACACAGATAGCACACACAAACAAAAACCAAAATAAAACTTGCATCATGAAAATAAATGAAACAGACATGAAGTAAACGACCTTGATTCGATGATGAAGTTTGTCTCTGTAAACCCTGAGCATGTGTTTGTGATGAGACACTACGTTTGTGGAGAGTTTTCCCCCGGCCTGGTTTCTGTGTTGATTTCATGCAGTAGTTCAACAACATGCTCAGCGTAATCCGAAGGCCTGCCCCTCCTTCATGTATAGTCTGGTAGATTTTTGAAGTGGTGCAGCACAGTTGTTTATGTATTGTTTAACTTCATCTTCACAGCTGACTCTGTGTGAAATCCAGGATGCTCCCCGAGGAGAGCATGTCAGCCTCACCAGATACCACCCATGTACATGTTTTTGTGTTGCTGTGAAAGTGGATTTTGTGGCAGAATTTTGACATAAACTCCTTTGTCGCTGAGAGTTTTTTTTAACCTGTGCTAAGAAGATATGCTGCACACAGGATCTTGGTGGATTGTGTCATTTTAAAAGACTAGCATTCAGGTCACAGTTCGAAATCTTGTGTGTTCATTATGTGGTTCTTTCAGGTCCAAGGTGAGAACATTCTCCACCAGACCAGCTTCAGCAGTGTTCACGACTGACAAGTCATACTTCGCTCTGTATAGGATGGTGCTGAAATAGGTTGAGAGTCGCCATGACATTTCACCATTTATTACTGCACAACTGACAAGTGATGCTTCGCTCTGTAGAGAGCGATGCAACAGTGGGTTGACAGTCGCTATTACCATTCGCCGTTTATTACGGCAGTGAGAATATTCCAACACCAAAGACATGCTGATAGTCTCGTGAGTGTTCAAAGCGTACGCCCTCAACATTGATACATTCCTGGAGTCCGTCAGCTACTCTTTGGCACACACAGCGACACACAGTAATGCACAGGCCCAGTTTGGTGAGGATTTCCTGGCAGGTCTCTGTGGTGAACCCACGCAGTTGATTGAAAAAGTTTTTTGGGGACACCTTCTCTTTCACAACACCCCACAAAAAGGAAATCCATGGGCGTGAGGTCTGCAGAACGACGAGGCCAATCAAAGCTACCACGTCGCCTGATCCATCTCCCTGGAACGTTGCATCGAGGAAACTGTGCACAAGAGTTGCATAATGAGGCGGTGCCCCATCCTGCTGGAAGAGCACCTTACCAAGTTAGGCATAGCCTGCATTGTGGGCACAACATTCTGCAGCATCCACTTTCTGTCCTCGTCTGTCGGGTTGCCTGCCATTGCTCATCACTATCCTGTAAAACAAACAACATATTTAAGGAAACAAAACTGTCGACCTACAATTGCACCACACTGTGCAGTTATTTCAGCTTTTGTTCTGATGGCTTCATTGAAAGTGCAAAGACAAAGACACGTGAGAGACTTTTGGCCAGAGGAATGGAACACTCAGGCTGACAGTCAGCTGGTTCAAATCCGTCCAGGCCTGAAACAATTCCTGCTATCTCTCTTCAGAGCCCACCGATGAAACACTATTGTGCAGACTACACACTGATCGCACCTACTTTACTCATTCTTACCTGAGGATGAGGGGATGCATACGATATGATAACTACTAAGCATTGAAGATATTCATATACATCTTCCCGTCTCTTTCTTTTATCAAGGTGATGGTTTTCCCTCTTTACAATGTGATATTTGTGTCATTCTTGATATGTGCAGGTGATTTACCAGGGACAAGTAGTGGGGGTGGTGGTGGCTGAGTCGCAGGCCATAGCTCAGCGTGCTGCTGCTGCTGTCCGTGTGAAATATGAACCTCTGGAACCAATCATTACCATCAGGGTATGAACCAATTGCACACACGCACGCACGCACGAACGCGCACGCACGCACGCACGCACACACACATACACACACACACACGCACGCACGCACGCACACACACACACACACACACACGCACGCATGCACGCACGCACGCTCGCACGCACGCACATTACGTTTTGTTGCGGTTTAGAATTGAAGGGATCAGACAGGATCCATTGACCTTGGCAGAGCTATGCGCTGTTCCTGAATCCTCTTCTAGTTGTTATCATGATCATTTCTGATTCATTTATTTTCATCATCATCATCATCATTATTATATTAGTAGTAGTAGTAGTAGTAGTAGTAGTAGTAGTAGTAGTAGTAGTAGTAGTAGTAGTAGTATCAACATTATCATTCGATCATTATTATTGTTGTTGTAGTTTAAGTAGTAGTAGTTGTAGTAGTAGTAGTAGTTAGTATTGTTGTTGTTGTCGTCGTTATTATTATTATTATCATTATTGTCGTTGTTGTCGTTGTTATTGATATTGCTATTATCATGTTAACCATGTTTTCCCCAATATCAGTGCTATGTTGCTTATGTTACAAATTTGTCGCAGGGTATTGAAAAAGAATGTCTTCACTCAAAAAGTGACAAGAAGCCAAGAACACTTATGGTCTCAGAATATCTTGTCTTCCAGATGTGAAATCAAAATATGTTTTCAAAAAGCTCCGCCTCATATATTGTTGTCCCTACGGGATTGAATATCCCTGCCAACTGTTTTCCTCTAAAACATGAAACTGTCTTTTGTTTGTTTGTTTTTGTGCTTTAATTCTCTTTATGTCTCAACAGTACAGTGTTTTATATTATTTCAAAAGACACTCACGATGCATGCACTTTTCCAGTAGTGAGTAATTTTAATAAATGCCGACCCCCCAGCTTAAAGTGAATTATCACAACACTTTCAGGGCACAGTGGAATCTGTCTGTGGGACTTCAAGAAAACCTTCGAAAATTGGGTGTTTATAGACAGGGTGTCTTTGCTGGAAGATAAATCCAGAACCTCGCAAGACATGGAGAACAATGTTCCATTGAAAGTAATGCTTAAAGGAGACTGCAATTTTCTGTGCAGGATTTAAACTGGATAATTTCACTGCATCTTATTTTGCTAATTTATCTGCAGCTTTGTTCCAGTAACTTTTTCAACACATGTAACCAGTAGCTCTTACTGGACTGCCACACGTTGTAAACATTATGGCAGAACATGAAGTGTTGTCTTGGTCTCGTCACGATTGAGATTTTGTTTGCTGGAAAAAAAGAAGAATCTCAGGAATCATTCTACAAAAAATTTTTTAAATGTATCCATTATGTTTTGTAGCTGTTTGAAAATGGTAAAAATTGAAAGAAACACCAAAATGGGGTGTCCTTAGAGAGTGTCTTGGGAGACTGTGCTGTGATTTGAGTCTTCTCAGTGTACAGAGAGGGGCATTGTGGGCTGTGTTGATATTGTTTCTCATTACAGTGTGAAGTAGCCCAGTTTGTAAAAAAAAAAAAAAAAAAAAAAAAAAAGGAGAATGAACTCACTGTGTGCAGGATGCCATTAGAAAGCAGGCCTTCTTTCAACCAATCAACTCCATCCAACGAGGTGACGTCACTGCCGGTTGGCAGGCTTCAGACCATGTGATAGAGGGTGAGGTTCACATCGAGGCCCAGGAGCACTTCTACCTGGAAACCAACGCCGCCATTGCCGTGCCTGGAGAGGATGGGGAGATGGAGGTCTGGGCATCCACTCAGGGCATCGCTCTTGTGCAGGTGTGTGTTCAAGTGTGTCAGTGTGTCCGTATGTGTGAAGACGTGGGACATGGGAAAGAAGGCAGAAAAAGGTACAGAGGGTGGAGAAGGGGTGTGGTGTGGGGGGAAGAGGATGAGGGTGGTGAGGTGGTGAAGTGATGGGGTGGATTGAAGGTTGCAAACCTGATACGGCCTTTGCTTCAGGTGCAAAGTCATAGACGTGTAGAGCAAGTTAGATGTACAGAGATAAAGGTAGGTGTGTGTGTGTGTGTGTGTGTGTGTGTGTGTGTGTGTGTGTGTGTGTGTGTGCATGCGTGCATGTATGCATGCATGCACACATGTGAGTTATAAGCAAGCATGCTTAAAGATTGGGGGGGGGGGGGGGGGGGGGGGGGGCACATAAGCATATCATACATGTGTTTTCAGTGCTTGTGTGTGTGAGAGAGACCTGTAAAAAGCTGTATTTGTGTGTGCACGTGTATGTACATATGTGTGGACAGATCCTTACACAAGGGCTGTGTGTTACCAGGAAAGCATAGCAGGGGCATTGAACATTCCTCAGCACAAGATCGTGGTGAAAACCAAAAGACTTGGTATGTGTGTGTGTGTGTGTGTGTGTGTGTGTGTGTGTGTGTGTGTGTGTGTGTGTGTGTGTGTGTGTGTGTGTGTGTGTGTGTGTGTGTGTGTGTGTGTGTGTGTGTGTCTGCTACATCCAGCATTCTCTCCGGTCTCTGTCCTTTCTCTTTGTTCAGCTCTCTTTCCTCTATGTTACAGTTTGTCTCTCTCCTGTCTTGTGGTTTTCCTCGTCATACCTCTGTAGCTGCGTGTGCTTTCTGTGCCGTGCCTGGGAGGATGGGGAGAAGGAGATCTGGGCATCAACTCGGTATTGCTGTCACGCATGTATGTGTCCGAGTGTGTCTGTGTGTATGAAGAAGCGGGGGAGGTGGGAAGAAAGATAGAGGAGGAAAAGACGGTTGGAAAGTCACTGCCTCTATCTGCGTGTCATTTGTCTCCTGTCTTTTTTGTCTGCGTGTCGTTTGTGTTTCGTATCCGTTTTGCCCGTCTGTGTCTCTGTCCATGCACGTTGTATCTTCTGTTTTCTGTGCCTTGTGTTTCTGGGTCATGTGTGTTCTGTATCTCTATCTCTTTATTCATGTCACTGCTGTTCTGTGTCTCTGCTGCTTTGCCATTTTGTATGGTCTTGATATCTGTCTGTGTGCAATATCTGTTTGCGCCTATCTCTGTCTTGGTGTCATTTCTGTTCCTCATTCTTTTGTGTGCAGCGTTTCCTCGTTGCTTATGTTTTGTTGATACAAGTCTTAATCAGTTTAAACAGTTCCGTGTGGTATCGAACTACATCAATTTACACTTATTCCAAAAAAAAGCAACATAAACTACATACAGTAAGTCATAAATAATTTCAACAAAGATCATGATGTGGATATGTTGGCCATGGTGATAATAATGATGACTATACTCATGGTGATGAAAATGGTGAATATGATGATCATAATATATTAATATGTTGACAAAGAAAAACGATAATGACAATTATGCTCATGATTATGAAAACGGTTATAATGATGATGATATACAAGCATGTTGACCATGACAAGGATAATGATGATTATACTCATGATGATGCGCCTTGGCTTGTGGCTGTGTCAGACCAGCTGACATAGGCTAGAACACCAAGGCTACATCAAAATCATGTTATGCTCTACATAGTTATGCAGGGATTGTCTTCAGTCGTGACAAGCTCCTAGCATAACATTATCAGTCTCCACAATCCCCCGAAGTCGGAGTGTAGCTGCCCACGTGGCGGGGTAATCAAAAACGGTCACACACGCGTTATGTTCTCATCCCCAGCTGATGCATATGTACCATAGTGTTCAAGTACTTTCGGCTGTTTGGATGATCCCTGGAGTCTTTCAGCCAGCAACAACAACAACAACTAATGATGATAAAAATGGTGATAATGATGACGATGACCCAAGTTTTGAACTAAAATGTGACTTAATAATTTTAGCCTTTACAGTCCGCTTGGCTGTAAACAACAGGCTTTTGAAAGTAAAATGATAGGAGTGAAATTATGAAAATCACCAGAACAAAACAGCAATTGGTTATCAGAAATTGTTAAACCTTTCATTTACAGGAAAAACGTGTTAAGAGCAATCTTCATTAAAACATCAACAACAAACAAATGAAAACAAACGAAAGATTGTACGCTTTCTATGTACTGTTGATTGCCGAGGTAAGTTTTGACTTTCTTTTGTTTGTTCAGTACATGTGATGAACTTTTTTGAGGGATTGTACGAATTTTTCATGTCCTGTAAAAATGGTTTCCGTTTGATTTGCCTGCTGATTGCGCATTGATGCCTTAGGAATTTAAAAGTTGTTTTTTTTCCAAATGCATGCCAACATATATGAAAGGATAAGTAAAGTGTGTGTGTGTGTGTGTGTGTGTGTGTGTGTGTGTGTGTGTGTGTGTGTGTGTGTGTGTGTACACAAAGTCAAAATTGTCTTTATTTCGGGTGGAAGAATAAGCTTTTCAGCTTTTTTTTTTTATATTCTGCCCTCATAAAAAAGAAATAATCACATACAGCGTTTAGTCACAATCAAAAACGTTTTCAAACGCACGCACCCAATTTCTACCATACAAATACATAGCTCTTACATCACATTTGAAACAATTGTTGGAACATCAGTTTCAAATGCAGTTAGAGAGAGTGGATGGAAAGAAAGGAATTGTGCCGATGGAAATGACCTTTAATTGTTGAGTAGAGTTTCCATCATCAAATAATTTTTGTGTGTGAGATTTTTGTAAACATCTTTTAAGGGACATGATTTTAAGGAGGAAGGCAAATTATTCTATGCGGTCCCTCCTGCGTATGTAAAGAAGATTGATTTATAAAGACTGCTTCAGGGTCTGGGGAAAAAAAAAAGTTCATGTGAACAGCTATTTCTATTGATCACAAAACTTTGGATGATTTTCTTCAGAGCTGATCCGTTCATTACCTTGTACATGCACGAGCATTTACAGAAGTAAAGTCTGTGTGTGTGTGTGTATGTGTGTGTGTGTGTGTGTGTGTGTGTGTGTGTGTGTGTGTGTGTGTGTGACAGGAGGTGGTTTTGGGGCAAGGAGACCAGAAGCAACGTGCTCACAGCTCCTCTGGCCGTGGCAGCTCACAAGTCAGTGTCCTCCTCGCCTGCCCCTCTCCTGTCTTATCTCCCTGCTGTGTTCTCTCCCTTGTCCTCTCCTGTCTTTCCTCTCTCTGCTGTGTTGTCTCCCCTGCCCCTCTCCTCTCTTATCTCTCTGCTGTACTCTCCCTTGTCCCTCACTTCTCTTACCTCTCTGCTGTGTTCTCTCCCTTCCCTTTCCCTCCCCTCGCTTACCTGTCTGCTGTGTTCTCTCCCTTGTCCCTCTCCTCTCTTACTTCTCCATGTACTGTCATCTACTGTCTCTCTCTCTCTCTCTCTCTCTCTCTCTCTCTCTCTCTCTCTCTCTCTCTCTCTGTATGTGTGTGCATGCGTGCGCGCTGTGTGTGTGTGTGTGTGTGTATGCATGAGTGTGCATGCATGTGTGTGTGTGTGTGTGTGTGTGTGTGTGTGTGTGTGTGTGTGTGTGTGTGTGTGTGTGTGTGTGTGTGTGTGTGTGTGTGTGTGTTCATGCATGTGTGTGAGTGTGTGTGTGTGTGCGTGCGTGTGTGTGTGTGTGTGTGTGTGTGTGTGTGTGTGTGTGTGTGTGTGTGTGTGTGTGTGTGTGTTTAAGCACCAGTGTTGTGATATACACCAACCAGACATTGATCTAAAAGTCATACTTAAACACAAATCCGAGGGAATCTTCCGTAAAAAAAAAAAAAATCATAGCTCCTTAACTTGCTAGAAATCTAGAAAGTAGAAAACAAATCATGGAAATCTGGTGTTTGTGCGGGGTACCAAACATCAGCTATACTGATTATATCCCTAATGAACAAGCACATCAAGCCGTCAAGCAGTGCAATGGGGATCTGCTGACATAAGAGAAGAAAGCCACAATGGTGTTGTCATGTAACAAGAACCAGTGACCTCAGTATGACAATCCTCAGGGGAACTTTTGAAAGAGGGATTAAGAGCGGGATAACAAACAATGAACCGACAGCATGCAGAATGGACAGGACGAACATTTGCTAGAGACCCAGTCTTTGCACACAACCGACAGAACTGGAGGAACCTGCAGCACACAGTTCTTCAGTGTGGAGCCCAAATGATGTCCCTTGGACGTAAGAGAAGAGAAGAAGATATTTGGAAAACAAACAAACAAACCCAACATTCCAGACTTGCAAACTGTTGATTTACTCCTTACTGAACCAGAAGCAGTGAGAGATTTGCTTCAACACTGATAGTTATGAGCATGTACAAAGAATGACTGGATGAATCAGCTTGTGGTGGAAAGAACTGGATCTCAAAACAGTGGGCACTGAAAGTCTTTGCCAAGCCATTTTCAAACTGATTGAAGAGTAGTTTACCAGTATTTTCTCCCTCTTCGCTGCTTTCTTGTCCCTTAACAGTGGGTTGAAGGTTGCTGTGACGAACATATAGACACGAAGGGACATCCACAGTCATCTGATCTAGATCATACGCAGCACGATAGAGATCTTGTAAAAGTGTCCGTCTGAAACTACTACAGTCTGCATCTACCCTTTAGATAGTCTTCTTGGACGGAGCAGTCTTGGACCAGTCTCCTCTGAGCTGAAGCCTTGACATGTGACAGGGTGAAGCGTCCAGTCAGGTGCATGCTGGATCGTGACGAGGACATGCGGATGACGGGTACCCGCCACCCCGTCCTGGCCCGTTACAAAGTGGGCTTCACCCCGGCAGGCCGCCTGGTGGCCCTCAGCGTGGACTTCTACCTCAATGCCGGCAACTCCACTGACAACAGTATTGGGGTGAGTTGTCCCCCTTTCTCTCAGCATGTAACAAAATGGCTGGAAACTGTGTGGATATAGATGTGCAAGTAATCATGTTTCAGTTTGTGTTCATACGTTTGGAAGGCAGGCGTTTAGTGTATAGCGTTGATGTAGTATTCAGAAAGGCGATTTGGGAGACAACTAGCAGCTGTTTCATGTTGGGTGTACTCAGGTCCATGTCATCTTGCATCTTCCGGTATGTGTCTTTGAACGAGTGCATTATTAGAAGACATTGCAAAATAGCAGGTCACCCACTGATGTGTTGGATATGGGCAGGGACACAGAATTGTCACCTGTGTGCAAATCGGGCAGGTACTGGGATGTCACTGTTGTGTATGTGATATGGACAGGTGATTGGAGTGTCAGTGTTTTGTTATATGGACAGGTAACAAATATGTCACTGTTGTGTATGTGATATGGACAGGTGACTGGAGTGTCAGTGTTTTGTTATATGGACAGGTAACAAATATGTCACTGTTGTGTATGTGATATGGACAGGTGACTGGAGTGTCAGTGTTTTGTTATATGGACAGGTAACAAATATGTCACTGTTGTGTATGTGATATGGACAGGTGACTGGAGTGTCAGTGTTTTGTTTATATGGACAGGTAACAAATATGTCACTGTAGTGTATGTGACATGGACGGGTAATGGGAGTATCATATTTTTGTACAATAAAGTCAGGTAACAGATGTGTCACTGCAGTGTATGTAATGGACAGGTGATGGGAGTATCATATTTTTATACAATAAAGACAGGTAACAGATGTGTCACTGTTGTGTGAATGCTATGAACAGGTAACAGGTGTGTCACTGTAGTGAATGTGATATGGGCAAGGAATAGGAGTATCACTATTTTGTGATATGGACAGATAACAGGTTTGTCATTGTTGTAGGAATGATATGAACGGGTAACAGATGTGTCAGTGCTCTCTGTGTGATCTGGACACGTAACAATATGTCAATGTTTTGTGCATAATGTGGACAGGTAAGCATGTCTCTGTCCTATGTGAGATGTGATAAGAAACAGGAATGTTGTTGTTATATATGTTGACTGTGGACAGATATCAGTTGTGCCACTGATGTGTATGATATTGTTTGGCAATATGGGTGTCACAAGTATCTGTGTGTAAATCAAAGTATTATCAATAAATATTACTTAGTCAGAGTTGAAGTTCTTGACACAAACAGATGTACCCTTTCTTTATATAAACTTGATTGATCAAAAGTCATTGCACCTGGAAACGTCTTAAATTGTTCTCTCCTGATATTGAAGAGGACCTGTTGTCTTACTGACACTGGACAAAACTGTTCCCCAAACGACAGGTGATGGGCCGTGCCTTGCTCCACGTGGACAACTGCTACAACATCCCCCACCTGAGAACCACATCACACCTGTGCCACACCAACTTCCCATCCTGCACGGCTTTCCGAGGCTATGGGGGACCCCAGGCCATGCTGGTCACTGAGACTTGCATCGCCCAGGTGGCCTCCTTCCTGGACATGGCTCCTGACAAGGTCAGACCCCCACCGTAGGTGGACCCAGTGTGGTTACAGTGAGGGATGGAAGATAGAGCAGGGACAGCCTGGGGGGTAGATGTGAGTAGCAGGGGGGGTGAGTTGCGCTGGGATGGGGAAAGAGGAGGAGAATTGAGGAAGGAGTGGAAGTCGAGATTTGGGACATCATGCGTATTTTAGGATGTGATCAGGATGTGTGTGCACGCGTGGGACATCATGCATCTTCGTGTGTAATCTGGATGTGTGCGCGTGTGATGTGTGGCGAGGGGTAAGCTAGCGATGTATGAATACAAAGAGAGAGGGTCTGTGATGTGTGAATGACACACGATGTAGGGGTCAGCATGTGTGAATTACTTAGGGAGGGTCAGTCATCTGTGAATAACATGGGGAGGGGTCACACGGGTGGGAAGGAATGTAATGATAGAGACTGAGATTAATAGAACAGAAATGGAAGGGATGAATGATGCATGACTGGCAAGGCAGGGAATCGGTGATGTTCATGGGAATAATGGGTGTCAGAAGAGGGGTAAGATAAAAGTGATCTTCCCTGCCCTCTCAGTGCCATAATTCCCGGCCTCTCACTCCACTCCTTTATATACAGCAACATCTTGTATTGTTCTGTTGCAGCCTCAACAGGACAACGTATGGCAGCCCATTAGAGATGGCCCGACAGTATTGCCAAGTCATTCTGGTTGTGTTCAGTGGTGCCTGTTCCGATCGTGCATTTGCAAGGCATCACCTACTAAACTCACAGCTGACAATGGTTGTTTAGTGGCAGATCCTGCTCCAAAAGACGCCATTACATTTGTCCTAACGACAGTTCCATGAATTTGTGGACATCACAGATTTTCACAATGTTACATTTTCCTTTCCTGTATTTACTACTATAATGTGTAGTCAGTCCTGCAATACATTTCGTTAAGTGTGTTATTTCTCTTTATTGACTCTCACTTCCAGTGACCATGTGAATTGGTAGTCATATTCCATATGTTGTTTTGCAAAGACTAATATTTTTCTCAGTTGCTGTGATATATTCTTATTTCCCGGGTATCCATATTATTTCCTCCTTCCAGGTGAGAGAGCTGAATTTTTACAAAGAAGGGGACAGCACACACTACAACCAGATTCTAGATGATGTGAAAATACAGGACTGCTGGCAGGAATGTCTGAAGAAGAGTGATTTCAGTGTCAGGCGTCGCCAGGTGGACCAGTTCAACAGGTAAGATAGCTGATGATAACCAGGTGACAGCAGGTAAAGAGGGAGAGGTAGGATAGGTGATGAAAAGAAGTGACAATAGGCAAGGAGACTACAATAGAGTTCAGTTAACATGAATTTAGCAAGACAAGAGAAAGTTCCTCATTTTAACCAAAAATCATGTAAAAAAGAAGTAACTCGGAGCTGGAACAAATGGCGAAGAAGCCAGCAAGGCAAGATGATCACAGTATGCACCAATCCGACGCATTTTTTCAACAGCTGTTTCTGAAATGACACAAAGCCTTCAAGGAGAAGCTCATATGAAATCTGTATCTCTACTTCTGTTCATCGCAAAACTTCGACAATATGTAAAATGATTGAGTCAAAGAAACTTCACATTAATCAATCAATGAAAATGTAACAGTTACTGTGATTGTGGAGTTTGTCTGACTTGACCAGCGAAAGTTTTCCTTTTTCATTGTTAAGTGTTACCTCAAAATTGCCTTTTTTTTAATTTACAGGCTTAGTATTGCCAATAACCAGCTCTTGGAGAAGCCAGGAGTGCCAGCCTCAAAGCCTACAACTGATCATAGAAGACAGCACAACAACTAATTTGAAAGGAACCAGTACAAATAGAAGACAACTCTGCCGTCGTGTGATCTGATTGTTAATATTCTCAGGAAAGAAGCTGGGTTGTATGCAAAAAATGTCAGAACAGTTTTTTTTAATGATAATTGGAACTAAACGAAGTTAATGCTGAGACTAAACAATTATTGTTGTATGCAAAAGTTTGTGTTAAACTGGTGATTAAGAATGGGAACCAGATGCCTTTTAACCAAGAATGCAGAATTCTCTTGCACCTACCAGGTCGGCAAATTATTGAGATTTATTCTAGAGGACTTCCTATGTAGTTCAACATGCAGTGACAAGCACTGATACCAAATCATCATGTGTCACCGTTAACAGGCAAGTAATCAATTTTCACTGTGAGAAAGTCTAGAAAGAGTTGCCTACCTTTTCAATAATCCCTTTCTGCCTGAAATTTTACTGCTCAGTTTGAGGGTGAAATGGGGAGTTCAGGGGTAGGGGGGAGTCTGCATTACATGACATCATATTATATCCCCTGATATAATGTAAGCAGGGTAAACAATATTAATTCGAAGCGTTTGACCATTTTGCCTTTCTGCCTTTTTGGTAATTATCGCCCTGCCTCCGAATTACCTTCAAAAGGGTCTCCAAAACAATCATGACTGTTTCAAACAGACTTGAAAGAAACATTACAATGCCGCCAAACGAAAGAAACAAACAAATTACGAGACAAACGCGACGCGTTTCGATCTCTCTGGTCTTCTTCAGGCAAGAAAAACATCGTACAAGACAATCAAAACGGAGAACGAAGAATCGCTTATCTCCTCGAAATGGATGCATTACAGCTTTGCCTGCCGGAAGCAAGCCAAAGTAGGCTGAACTGCACGCGCAGTAGAACATAGGACAAATTGGCACTGCTTGAACACACTTCGTTTTAAAGTGACTGTGAACATACGCCTCCATTATGATTTTGCATTAAATCATTATGCAATCCATATAAGCGTGTTGAGGCCTGCCATAAGTTTGAGCCAGCATTTAATGCTGAAATGATAACTGATCTAAAGAACAACTCCTCACCAATTATTTCCCCGTTATTTCACACATTGAAGGCCTTTGCACTTACCCTGTATTTGCGCCAGGTGGTAAACCCCAATTAGTCCCATTCCTTTGATTTAAATCTGTCTGCTTGGAGCCACCTGTAAGGCTTGTACCTTACTGGCAATATGAAAGAAAACAAGAAAGTCCATTTTCAGACACAATAAAAATTCTCAAAACAATCTAATTGCGCCAGTCGATGAACACTCGACTCCCTAAGCAAGGCCTTGGCGGATTAATTTTTGGTGTGTACCCTGCGTCAGTGCTTCATTCCCAGTCTGTGTGTTGCAGCGAGAACCGTTGGCGGAAGCGTGGTCTGGCCATAGTGCCCACCAAGTTTGGAGTAACTTTGAGCAGGCTGGACATGAATCAGGTCTGTGGAACCTCCTTGCTCTGGGCGTGTAAGGTGACCTTTGAATAACTGCACAGGGAATAATGAATCGTCGCAAAGTGAAATTTAGTCATGTTTTAGATACAGCTAAGGCTGAGTTTTTCAGCACTCTGTGTGTGTGTGTGCGTGCGTGCGTGCGTGCGTGCGTGCGTGCATGCGTGCGTGCGTGTGTGTGTCCGAGCGTGCGTGCGCGCGTGTTTGAGTGAATGAGTGGTGGATGAGACAGTGAGAGACAGAGGGAGGGAGGGAGAGAGACAGACAGAGAGAGGGGAGAGAGAGAGAGAGAAAGGCGGGAGGAGGGAGGGAGGAAGGAGAGAGAACCAGAATTGTATTTTCTTGACTCTTCACTCTGTTCACACATTGTTGACTAAGCCACCCTCGTGCTGACTGCTATCAAGGGAGAAGTGTTTTGTGCATTGTTGTTTGCTGTTTATAACAGCATCTCAAGAAGACACACTTCTTGAAAACGTACATGCCTGTTTTGTGTAGTTCATAAATTCTGCAATATCTACACTTTGTGTGTTTTTCTGTATTCTGGTAGTGTTTATGTTGTCAAATATGATTTTATTATCCCTCTTATTGGTGTAGTTACATGTTACATATTACAAGCTATGGCAGTTACACTGATATTCAAGATGTTATTTTTTATATGCTACGAATTGTGGTGGTTACACTGCTTTTTATGCATGTTGTGAGGTCTTACGTGCTGGAGTATGTTGTGGCTATAGTGAAACTGGCTGTTAACCATCATGATGGTATGGCGTGGTGTTAAACGATATCAAGATATGAGTAGTACTCTGGCTTTTGTCCTGGATGCTGCATGCCACAGGATACAGGTATCACAGTGACTATCATCCCAAGCGTTTTGGGATTATACATTTGGTAATAGGAATGTTACACTGGCTTTACCCATGATGTTTGGGTGTAACATGCTGCAAGAAATGGGTTTATAGTCGTAATTGCCCTTTTTTTTTAAATTCTATATTCTCCAAGGTATATGATTGTCACAGTATCCTGTGATATTACGTGTCTCAAATGCTTATTACACTGACTGCTATCTGCAGCATGTCTGGTATTGTATGCTGCAGGGTACTGATATTACTGCCACGATTGCCTGCAGAATACTGATATTACTGTCATAATTGCCTGCAGGATACTGACATCACTGTCATAATTGCCTGCAGGATACTGACATTACTGTCATAATTGCCTGTAGGATACTGACATTACTGTGATGATTGCCTGCAGGATACTGACATTACTGTCATGATTGCCTGCAGGATACTGACATTATTGTCATGATTGCCTGCAGGATACTGACATTACTATCATGATTGCCTTCAGGATACTGACATTACTGTCATGATTGTCTGCAGGATACTGACATTACTGTCATGATTGCCTGTAGGATTACTGACATTACTGTCATGATTGCCAGTAGGATACTGACAGGATACTACTGTCATGATTGCCTGCAGGAGGACATTACTGTCACACACATTCATGACTGTCATGATTGCCATGCAGGATGCAGACATTACTGTCATGATTGTCTGCAGGATACACACATTACTGTGACATAGGATGCTGACATTACTGTCAGGATACTGACATTACTGTCATGAATTGTCTTCAGGATACAGACATTACTGTCATGATTGCCTCTTGTTATTCAGGGTGGGGCCCTAGTACATATCTACACTGATGGGTCAGTGCTGATCTCACACGGAGGGGTGGAGATGGGGCAAGGTCTGCACACCAAAATTATACAGGTGTGTGTGTGTGTGTGTGTGTGTGTGTGTGTGTGTGTGTGTGTGTGTGTGTTAGCACGCTCGCGCCTGTACACGCATGCGTGTGTGTATGTGTGCATGCGTGTCTGCATGCGTGTATACATGTGCATGTGCATGCATGTATGTGCAAGCACGCAAACATGTGTATTTTATGTGTTGCATGGTTTTTTTTTCAAGTTGGCATATAATTCCATGAAGTGATATTTGACAAGTGTGCTCATGTCGCGCGCGCGCATGCACGTGTGTGTATGTGGGGGTGGTGGCTGACAGGTGTCAGTCACATTGCCAACAGGCAGAGATAGATGGGTGACAGGTGTCGGCTATACTGTACATGTAGAGAAGAATTTGTGACAAGTGTCAGCTACATTGCATATAGGTAGAGAAGGGTGTGCAACAAATGTCAGGTACAGTGCATACAGGTAAAGATGGACGGGTGGCAGGTGGCAGCCACACTGTATGTAGGTAGAGATGGATGTGTGACAAATGTTAAGCAACATTCTGTGGATGTGTGACAGGCGTCAATTATCACTGCATACAGGTAGAGATGGATGTGTGACAGGCATCGTCCACAGTGCATACAGAGAGAGGTGTGTATGTGACAGGTGGCGAGTCGTGTACTGGGAGTCCCCACATCCATCATCCACATCGCAGAGAGCAGCACCAACACTGTGCCCAAACAGCACCTCAACTGCCGCCAGCATGTCCTCTGACATCTACGGACAGGCAGTCAAGGTAGCGTGGTTTTCTCCTCATCATAGGATTCGTTTGTTTTCTTGCCATTCATTGCCATCTTCAGTTTTATTATCAAGGGCATAACTTCATCATTGATGTATATATTGTATTAGTGCAGGAAGTGTATTGGTGCATGGATCAACCCACACTGCGTTAATTTTTGCAAGGATATAATGTTGGGAGTGAATTGGTGCAGGGATATGTTGCAGTGAATGGGTTAATACAGGGATACATTGCGCAAATGTCTTGGTACATATATACATTACTTTGAATGTGTTGATACCGGGATACACTGTGCAAAATGCATTGGTTCAGGGATACATTGCAGTAGATCAGTCGACACAGACATACACTGCGCAAAACGTATTGGTACATTGGTACATTGCAGTGATTGTGTTAATACAGGCATACACTGCGCAAAATGACTTGGCTCATGAATGCATTGCAGTAGATCTGTCGACACAGACATACACTGCGCAAAATGTATTGGTACATTGGTACATTGCAGTGAATATGTTAATACAGGCATACACTGCGCAAAATGACTTGGCTCATGAATACATTGCAGTGAATGTGTTAATAGAAGGATTTACTGCGCAAAATGTATTGGTACAGGGATATATTGCGGCGAATGTGTTAATACAGGCGTACACTGCGCAAAATGACTTGGTTCATATATACATTGCAGTGAATATGTTAATACAGGGATTTAATACAGGGATACACTGCGCAGAATGTATTGGTGCAGGGATACACAGTAAGGAGCACATCAGGGATGCATTAAAGGGAGAGCACTGGTGCAGGAGAACGCTGCAAGGAGTGTATCAGAGCAGGACCACACTGCAAGGAGTGTATCAGAGCAGGACCACACTGCAAGGAGTGCGCTGTTGCAAGGATGCACTGCAGGCAGTGTATTGGTGCAGAGACAGGCTGCACAGAGTGCCTTTGAGCAGCATGGATCTACTTCAGGCAGTGTATTGGTGCAGAGACAGGCTGCACAGAGTGCTTTTGAGCAGCATGGATCTACTTCAGGCAGTGTATTGGTGCAGAGACAGGCTGCACAGAGTGCCTTTGAGCAGCATGGATCTACTTCAGGCAGGCATGTCTTGGTGCAGAGACAGGCTGCATAGAATGCCTTTGAGCAGCATGGATCTACTTCAGGCAGTGTATTGGTGCAGAGACAGGCTGCATAGAGTGCTTTTGAGCAGCATGGATCTACTTCAGGCAGTGTATTGGTGCAGAGACAGGCTGCACAGAGTGCCTTTGAGCAGCATGGATCTACTTCAGGCAGTGTATTGGTGCAGGCATACACTGCGGTGAAAGCATTGGTACAAGGTTACACTATAGGGAGTAGAATAGCACAGGGATACATAGGCCGGAATGTATTGGTGCAAAGGTTAAGCTGCAAGGAATTTTTATGTGCAGAGGTACACCGGAGGGGGAGGGGGTATAGCAGTGTAGGGATATACGCTAAGAAGCGCATCAGTGCAAGGATGTACCGCAGAGAATGTATTAGAGTAAAGAGCATGTGAGAATCAGGTGCGCATCCTAACATTGCAGAAGCGTTTTCAGTGCAGGACTGCCTCAATGCAGAGGACCCTCTCAGTGACAGGAGGGGTGGTGGGCATGTTGCAGGATGCCTGTGAACAGCTGCACAAGCGTCTGGACGATTACCAGAAGAGTGTGGGTGACAACAGCATGGGCTGGAAGGAGCTGGTCATGTCGGCCTACACAGCCAGAATCAACCTGGCTGCCTACGGCTTCTTCATGTGAGTCCAGCGCTGTGTCCCTCTGGCATGAGAGTCGTCGTGTGTCGTATCCTTCATATCATCGGTGCATTTTGCTAGGCTTTAACCAATCTCATGTGAATCCAGCTCTATGGTTTGTTGGATGTAGGTTTGTTTGTCTCTGTGTTTCTTACTGTTTGCACTTTTGCTGTCTTCTTTACATTGCACAGTATGATTTTTGTCCCATTTTTTCCCCCGGGAGTCATACAGGGTCACTATGTCATGAGTCATGCTATGCCACTTTGTCATGTGCTTCATACAGTGTCACTATGTCATGAATCATGCTATGCCACTTTGTCATGTAACGTGGCTGCCAGTGCCATGACGGGGTGGGCTGAGGCTATTTCAGCTGTTTTTGTGTGTGTGTGGTGTGAGGGGTTGGAAGAAGGTAGGTGAAGGAAGAAGGGGAAAAGGGGATGAGGGGCAGGCATGTGTGCGTGTGTGAACAAATGCATGTTTGTATGTTTGTCTGGAGAACATGATGTGGTTAGGGAGGGGGTCGGGAGTAGAGGGTTGGGGTGGTGATGGGGTCGCAGAAAGGTAGGGATGGGGGTCAGGGTGAAGGAAGGAAGAGGTTGGGGGAGGGGGGGGGGATTGACCATTGACTATACCACAGTGAAGGAAACTCGTTTATTCTCTCTTCTTTCTCTCTCTCTCTCTCTCTCTCTCTCTCTCTCTCTCTCTCTCTCTCTCTCTCTCTCTGTCTCGTGCGTGCGTGCGCGCGTGCGCGCGCGCGCGCGCGTGTGTGTGTGCGTGTGCGTGCGCGCGCGTGTGTGTGTGTGTGTGCATGTGTGTGTGTGTGTGTGTGTGTGTGTGTGTGTGTGTGTGTGTGTGTGTGTGTGCAGAGTACCAGAGATAAACTATGACTTTGCCACCAACTCAGGCAGGGCGTACGCCTACTTCAGCTACGGAACCGCCTGCTCTGAAGTGGAGGTGGATTGTTTGACCGGAGATCACAAGGTCTGCTACCATTCCTCTTGTACCTCTCCTCTGTTTCGTTCCTCAGCAACGGCTGGTGGTCTCAGCAAGGCCAGCTCTTATTGGCCTTAAGGATGTCAATAATCTATCAACCTTTTTATTCATTTTTTTTTTTTTTTTGTTATCTGTTTCTTTTTCAGTATGTCTTTTTTTTCTTGGAGATGTGACCCTTTCAACGATGTAGCCCTGGAAAACCCTGTGTGGATGGCTGGGCAGTGATCATAAAAGTTATCAACTATAAACCGATCGTATTTCGATCAGTTCTTTGCTGCCTTCCTCTTTTTTTTTTTAGAGTGAGAGATCAGTTCAGTTAAGTCCCAGAGTTTAAAGGTCTTAGCAATTACTGATCTAAAACCCTTCAAGGACCTTGCCTCTACTGACCGACACCTGCAAGTCCCCAGAAGAGAGCTGCATCTTCCAGTTCGGCCTTAGCCGTGGAGATGCCAGCCTGGGCACACCACTCATCAAAGATTTTTTTTTTTCCATTTTCGAGACCTACCTTAAAGTGGAAGGTCTTGGCTCTGTGATGATGATCTTCTCCACACAAGAAGGGTGGAATCGCTTCAGCTCCAAGAGGTATCTATCTCCTGACTTGCGACTGGGGTGGAGACATAATGACTTCTTCCTCAGTTGGGGTAGTAGGAACAAACCTTCCAACTAGGAAGTTCCACAGGAAACTCCCCCAAAAGGGAGATCAACAGACAGCTCCAGCTTTCCGTACATTTGAAAGGGGCAAATCAGACCACTTGATAGTTTCCTTCGCTACTTCCTTTGGAACAGTCAGAATGAGAAGGGAGGGGGGGGGGAGGGGGGGGGGGGGAAACGCGCATGCAAACCTCCCCTTCCGAACACTGACCTGTTGGCATACATTCTGAGAGCAGGACCTGTCCCTTCCTGAGATGTACCTAACCAGGACGCAGATCCCCAAGAAAGGCAAAATAGGAGGAGATATATCATCAGATTGATCAGGGGTTTGAGTGAGTGCCTCCCTGATTCTTCAAATAGGCCTCAACTGTAGAGTTGTCTGAGCGGAATGTGCAGTTGGGCCTTTCGGAATCTGTGACCAATTGTGAATGCTGAGCAACACCGCCCACACCCCGGACACACTGATGTTGTCTATAACTCCAAATTCCCCTAATGACCGACCACTGCACCCAGGGAGAGGGAGAAGAGGAGTGCATCCCAGACTGTCATGCTCACAACGCCAAAAACGTGTGAGTCGACGGAGGAAGGGAGAAGAATACCGGAAGTCAGTTCACCTAGATCCAGCCAAGGTTAGAGAGCCGAGACAAAGCATAGACCCAGAATGAGAGGAATGTCCTAAGAGCCTATGACTTGTGATCGATCATCCTCGGTGCCCATTGCAGCTGACGCGAACAAGGCGGCCCAAAGAAATTAATTTTCTTTTAATGACAAAACCGTCTTGATTTGATCTGAGGCTTCTTCATTACAATTCAATATTTCTAATAGTCATCATGGCAGTTATTTACCTTTTTCTTTTCTTTTCTGTTTGTTTTGTTTTGTTTTGTATGAACATCTGTTTAGAGAGTGACTGTAAGTGTGACAGCTCTAACATGGTACTTTGCGGTCGGCTAGGCTATAAGGGAAGTGGATAGTTTGTATATGTGGCCTGAAGACTGACAGCAGCAAAGACTGATGACGTAGACGGCATAAATCATGTTTGACGTCATGCCAGTCAGCTAACGTATTGTGGTGACATCGCCAGGTTCTGCGGACTGATATAGTGATGGACGTTGGGAAGAGCTTGAATCCTGCCATTGACATCGGCCAGATAGAGGGTGCATTCACACAGGTAACATTCTGTCTCCAGCAGTCGGGTGTGTGTGTGTGTGTGTGTGGGGGGGGGGGATATCAGACGGGTATCGGTGCGGTACATTCTGTCAGAAGAAAGATAACAAACAGCATCTTCATGGTAACCGCTCCACTGAAACAAAACATGGGGAGAAAGGGTCTGGGGAATGGAGAGATGGGGGCATTCCTGATAGATAACTATCTTTAGAAAAGTGGAAGGTTGGAGCGTTGGGGAAAACGCGGCAGCTCAAGGTTGAGCGATGACGCAGCTCAGGTTTGCAAAGCCTGGTGAGCATCACTGGATTGTTAGGTTTCTTAAATCTCTTTGAAACGTGCTTGATTTTGACACATCTTTTCAGGGTCTTGAACCCCCTTGAAAGTCGATGAAACCATGACCATTGAGAACTCGATTTTGAAAAAGTATTGTAGGAATGTGCTTTAATGGTGGTTTTTCATTTCGCTTTCAGGTCTCCAGTGCTTGCCCGTGTTCATGTCCATTCTTGAAATGTCAAAATCTATGCTTGAAATGTCTTTGAAAAAAAAAAACTCCTTGAATTTATCAAACCTTTGTGTGAACCCATCTCGAGTTTTATGAGCATTTAATCTAGATGGGTGGTATGATTCTTGTCATAAATCTAGTTTTTTTCTGTCCATCCTTTTCACGGTGAGTAGTGTCATCACTAATACAATGCTCGTTGCAAGATGAAAGATGTAAGCTATATTGTTGTAATCTTGTGATCATCTGCTGAGATAGTGAACATGTGGATAGCAACTATTCTTAAAGGTAATTTCCAACAGACAACACAATTAAAAGGTTCTTGATCGTTATGTTTTTGCTGTCCATTCATAGGAAATATTTCCAATAGGACAACACAGTTACGATGCTTTTGATAGTTATGTTTTTTTCTTTTTTTGTGTGGTAATCTGTGGGTAGTGGATCGAGCAGAAATTGATCATGCTAGCCTGGCATTTTTGCGTAAAGCTTTAAAATGGCAGTAGTTAAGTTACAATGTCATTTATTATAGCCATTAAGATGGTAATAGTTAAGCTATGATGCTATCAATTACAGACTTAAGGATGGCAATAGTTAAATCAGTGTTACAAATTATTGTATAATTTGTAGACAGACGTCTGGTTTTTCTTTCTTTTTGATGATAGGACTGTCTGTGTTGTTCTGTTTGGAACATTATAGCTGTCCTGACAGAGTCCTGTATGACTGGCCAGGCTGTAGTTAAGCCATCAGTGAGAATGAGAAAGCAGGAAAGGAATCTTTCAAAAGGCTATGCATAGACAGATGGCAGTGTTGTGTGCCGACTTCGATCTGATTATAGACAATGAGTACCATGCAAAGATAATTGGTTATTCTTGTCTGTTGGGGGAAAGGGGGCGCAGATACAGGATTAGAAAGTGTTTGTAAAGTAGCTGATTTTCTTTCTTCCCAGATTTTGTGGGGGGGTTTTTTTCTGCCCTTTATCTCTCTTCTTTCCTTTGCTCTATATTGCCTTTATTAGTGCAGGGTAAGGGTTAATGTTATTATGTAGTTTTTGGGCTGGTATCGTTTTTTTCATCATTGTTGTATCTCACCACAGGGTATGATGAATTCTCTACCAGGTCTGCCTAGAATTCTTTAGGTCTGTCCCCACACCCTATCCGTTCTAAATTCATATGTGCTTGTGTGATGTGCCACACACAAACACGGACATACTTACCCACCACACTGTGATGTGCCACACACAAACATAGACATACTTACCCCCACCACACTGATGTGCCACACACAAACACAGACATACTTACCCACCACACTGTGATGTGCCACACACAAACACAGACATACTTACCCACCACACTGTGATGTGCCACACACAAATACAGACATACTTACCCACCACACTGTGATGTGCCACACACAGAGAGACATACTTACCCACCAGACACTGTTGTCACACACACACGCACGCACGCACGCACGCACGCACGCACGCACGCACGCACGCACACACACACACACACACACACACACAACACAAACACTCACACACATACTTACCCACCACAACTGTGATCTCTCTCTCTCTCTCTCACACACACACACACACACACACACACACACACACACACACACACACACACACACACACACACACACACACACACACACGCACACGCACACACACTCACACACCACACTCTGATTGCCAGGGTTACGGTATGATGCTGCTGGAGCGTTACAAGGTGCGGCCGGACGGCACGCTGCTGACCCAGGGTCCAGGGGCCTACAAGATCCCCTCCTGGGCAACATCCCTGAGGTCTTCAATGTCTCCCTGCTCCGCCACAGCAACAACCCCAGGGCCATCTTCTCCTCTAAGGTTCTGCCCCACACACTGAGGCTGTCTGTTACAATTCTAATTCTACTCCGCTTCTCCTTTGGTCCTTAATGGTGTCTTACACACATCACACACACACACTACGCACTACACACACACACAAGCGAGCGCGCGACCCCCCCCCCCCACACACACACACACACACACACACACACACACACACACACACACACACACACACACACACACACACACACACACACACACACACACACACACACACACACACACACACACACACACACACACACACACACACGCACGCACGCACGCAAGCACACACGCACGCACGCATGCTTGCACACACGCGTGTACACACGCACACACATATTTACACACACACACACACACATGCACGCCCACACACACATACACAAACATCTGTGCATGCGCTGGCACGCACAACACATACACACAATAGCTACCGTCATTGGCAGAAGCTCAGATGTAAGTCAGGCTTTTTCTTTTTTCCTTTTTTCTGTCGTTTTCTTCAGAGTGTCACTCTCCATGCCGTCAGTTGTTATTTCTCTCTCAAGTCAGTCGCATGCATGCACACCACACACACACACACACACACACACACACACACACACACACACACACACACACACACACACACACACACACACTAACACACACACACACACACACACACACACACACACCATACACACACACACACACACACACACACACACACACACACACACACTAACACTAACACTAACACTACCACTGACTTAACCACTAAACAGGTCACTATCACACCATGGCTGTGTCCTCCAGGGTGTAGGAGAACCTCTCTGTTCCTCGCGGCCTCTGCACTGCACGCTGTTCAGGACGCTGTCATGTCCGCACGTCGTGACGCCGGCCTGCCCCCCTTCACCGTCTTCCATACCCCGGCCACTGCCGACCGCATCGTCTGGGCTGTGTGGATCGCTTCACCCAACAGGTCAGTAGGCAGGACAGTGCTGGCTGTGTGGATCGCTTCACCCAACAGGTCAGTAGGCAGAAACAGTGTGGCTGTGTGTGGATCGCTTCACCCAACAGGTCAGAGGGGGCAGAACAGTGTGGGCTGTGTGGATAGCTTCACCCAACAGGTCAGTAGGCAGACAGTGTGGGCTGTGTGGATCGCTTCACCCAACAGGTCAACAGGTCAGAGGGCAGAACAGTGTGGGCTGTGTGGATCGCGCTTCACCCAACAGGTCAGTGGGCAGAACAGAACCCAACAGGTCAGTGGGCAGAACAGTGTGGGCTGTGTGGATCGCTTCACCCAACAGGTCAGGCAGTAGGCAGGACAGTGTTGGCTGTGTGGATCGCTTCACCCAACAGGTCAGTGGGCAGAAAGTGTGGGCTGTGTGGATCGCTTCACCCAACAGGTCAGTAGGCAGAACAGTGTGGGCTGTGTGTGGATAGCTTCACCCAACAGGTCAGTAGGCAGAACAGTGTGGGGCTGTGTGGATAGCTTCACCACCCAACAGGTCAGTAGGCAGAACAGTGTGGGATAGGACGTGAAAGGGAAGGCAGAGCACAGTCGTGTCAATTTTGTCACACACACACACACACACACACACACACACACACACACACACACACACACACAAGTGCGCGCACGCACGCACACACGCACGCACACACACACACACACACACACACACACACACACACACACACACACACACACACATTTACTTTCACTGCTGCTCCTCTGCTACTTATCCCTGTTACCACGTACACAACCGCACCGAGAGGTCTCAGGTCACTGCCCCAGTATCTACAGACCACAGGGAGCAACTGACATTAGGACACTGTGATCCAGCCCTTTCGTGAAGACACTACTGCTGTTGAGCATTATCTTCATCAGTTTCTTTCTCATTTACTCCCTAAAACAAGAGTCACACATTCAGCAACCCTTCAAATTCTCCTTGTTGTAATTTCAGTCATATTTTTCTTTCAGTTCCATGCATTTGGAAAGTGTGTGCGTTAAAGTCGTCGTTATCCTTAAGGTCATGTGGACAGTTGTGCGATGGATTTTGCGGCTGTCTCGTTCACTCTGGGTAATTATGTGTAAAATCTTCAGCATCTGTAAGATCAAGGGGGTGGCTTTTAGGTGGACGTGGCGACAGTTTTATTCACTTACACTTTTGGCAAGTTTATGTAAATCTTCAGTGTATGCAAGTTCATGGGGCAACTCTTGGATCGTTGCGGTGATGATCTCCCTTAGGAAGGAGATGCACGACATCCTGGCTCCACGACTTGCAAAAATTATGATCGTCAGTAGTGGGCTTAGGGGATGATGTCACACACAGAGTTGGATCAACCAGGCACCGTGGACCAAAGTGACTTGGTAGCTGTGCAGTGTCTCCTTTGGTGGGTTACCTCAAATTACTATCTTCAGTTGCGGGCTTAGGGGATGATGTCACACAAGTGCTGAATCAACCAGGCACATTGGACCAAAGTGACTTGGCCACCGTGCAGTATCTCCTTTGGCGGGTTGCCTCGGGACTGCCTATATAATGCATGTGGCAACTGGAATGAGTGGAGCAGGAGTAATGCCAAGGAAATGATGCGGATGACAGGTCAGCAAGAACGAAAAGTACTATTTTAGTTTTCCAAATTTTGGAAACAAGTTTGGTGGAAGTTTTCATGCGTTTTCGAAACTAGCGTGAAGTAAAAGAAACCTATCCTCTATTTTTGCCAGTTATAAAAGATGACAGGTCACTAATTTCATAGATTTGCGGGGAGGGGGGGGGGGGGGGGGGGCTTATTTCTGTGCGTGTTTGAGTGTTTCCAAACAGACGAGCCTCTGAATCAGTTTTTCCCGAGTTTGCGAAATTACTGCCCAGACGTTTGGGAACAGAACTTCAGAGTTAACTTTAGAGTCGCCGTGGAATAGGTCTGTGTAGTTAGAGTCAGGAAAACGGACATGAGGTCAGTGTTGGTTTCAGCCACACGTTAGGTCACTGTCGGTCTGAATAAGACATCAGGTCAGTGTTTGTCTGTGTCACACGTTAGGTCAGCATTTGAGTTACACATCACGTCAGCGTTCATCTACCGACAGATTAACTCAATGTTGGTCTGAGTAACACATCAGGTCAGTGTTGGTCTGAAAAACACATCAGTTCAGTGTTGGTCTGAGTAGCACATCAGGTCATGGTTGATCTGAATAACACGTCAGGTCAGTTTTGGTCTAAGTAACACATAAAGGTGAGTGTTGGTCTGAGTAACACATTAGGTCAGTGTTGGTCTGAGTAAACACATTAGGTCAGCGTTGGTCTGAGTAACACATTAGGTCAGTGTTGCTCTGAGTAACACATCAGGTTAGTGTTGGTTTGAGTAGCAGATCAGGTTAGTGTTGGTCTGAATACCACAATAGGTCAGCATCAGTCTGACTGACGCATAATGTCAGTGTTGGTCTGAATAACACATCAGGTCAGTGTTAATCTGAGCGATACATTAGCTCAGTGCTGCTTTCAGTCATACACCGGGTCAGTGTTGGTTTGAATGACACGTTAGGTCAACTATGGTCTAAGTTGCACATCAGGTCAGTGTTGGTCTCAGTAACACTCAGAAAACAGAGAGAGAGAGAGAGAGAGAGAGAGAGGAGAGAGAGAGAGAGAGAGAGAGAGAGAGAGAGAGAGAGATTCATTTACTTTGAAATTAACGCAATTGTTTCAATATTTAATAAATCTATATTGTGTGTGTGTGTGTGTGTGTGTGTGTGTGTGTGTGTGTGTGTGTAATATTCTGTGCAGCTTGAAATGCCAGAGAATGGACCAGTTACACCATGGTACGTGGAGCTGTGAAAGGAGACTGGACCAAAAAAAGTCCTAAATTGCCTTGTGTGCTATACAGTTCACAAATTCTGTTTTATTTATTTATCTATCAATTTATTTGATTTTTGTTTGTTTTTCTTTTTGGGTTTTTTTTTTGTGCGTGTGTGCATGTATGTTTATGTGAATGTGAGTGTGTGTGTGTGTACGTGTGTGCGTGCATGAAGGTGTGCGTGTGTGAGTGTGTGTGTGTGTGTGTGTGTGTGTGTGTGTGTGTGTGTGTGTGTGTGTGTGTGTGTGTGCGTGCGTGTGTGTGTGTGTGTCGGGGGGGGGGGGGTCATGGTGGTTCTTTGATTGTGGTGATGAATTGTTCCGGAATGTGTCCCACAAATGTTTCATTTTTTGTAGTTTTTTTATTTTCTGCTGTGTGGTTGTTGAAAAAAGGTTTCATCATCATTACATCATCATCACCATGATCATTATCTGCATCAGGTTTATGTAGAAGTGAAGAGAAGAGAAACAAGTCTTCGGATCTTCTTCTTGTCTTTTGTTTTCTTCTTTGTAAATAAATAAACAAATAGATAGATAGATAGATAGATAGACAGACAGACAGATTATCAATCATTTAGTCAGATTAAACTCTACCGATCTGTTGGTCTGGCTACTTGACCACCTGTCCATTAATGTGATTTCAGCAACTTGTCCTCCTTCACTTTATCCCTTCTCATCTCTCGCCCACCCCCTCCTTCTTCCTTTTTCATCCTCACCGTATTTCTTTTCTCTCATGAGTCCTTTTCAGTTTTTATGGTTCTTTTTTTTAAAGATCTCAATTAAGCAGATGGTTTCTGCATATCAAGAATCACTTGCAACTTGTTTGTGTTTTTTCTGATTTTTTTAAAATACGAAATTTGCACTACCTGTGATGATGGGACATCGAGTTTACGTTGGAGAGTCTTTCGTTGACATTGTATTTACATGAAATGTAATTCACTTAAATACATGAGTACAGCATACCAATAATCATTTTCCGGGGTTTTTTTTGTGAATTTTGGAAATCTCATTTAAGCAGATGGTTACGGAATATGGATAATCACTTTATTGTATCTTGATTTTTATTAAAAATTAATACCGGTGATGGAATATTGAGTTTAGATAGGACAACATTTTATTGACATGAAATGTAATTTATCAGGGATTATTACTTTTTTTCTTTCTTGTTATCTTTGTAATATCACAATTTAAGGTGCAATGCTTCAATTCTGAAAATAAAATAAGGTGGAAGTCTCGTTTGGAATGTGTGGATGCCATATCAGGTGCAGTTCAATAGCTACCGTCATTGGCAGGAGTTTAGATGTGAGTCAGGCTTTTTCTTTTTTCCTTTTTTCTTTTGTGTTTTCTTCAGAGTGCCACACTCCATGCCGTCAGTTTGTTAATTCTGTCTCAAGTCAGTCGCATGCGTGCACACAATACACACACACACACACACACACACACACACACACAAACACGCACAGGCACGCACACGCACGCATGTACGCCTTCAAGCACGCACGCACACACACACACACACACACACACACACACACACACACACACACGCTATTCCTTCCTGCACACTGGCGAACGGTGAGGGATGTGTGAGCAGAAGGGGCAGGGGGGAGAGGAGTGTTCGCAGCTGGCACACTCTCAGTTATGGGATGAAGATGTTCGCATGCATCCAGTGCCCTAGTCTTGGGATGAAGAGGTTTGCATGCTTCCAGTGGCCTAGTCCTGGTATGAAGAGGTTTGCATGCTTCCAGAGCCCTAGTCCTGGTATGAAGAGGTTTGCATGCTTCCAGAGCCCTAGTCCTGGTATGAAGAGGTTTGCATGCTTCCAGAGCCCTAGTCCTGGTATGAAGAGGTTTGCATGCTTCCAGAGCCCTAGTCCTGGTATGAAGAGGTTTGCATGCTTCCAGAGCCCTAGTCCTGGTATGAAGAGGTTTGCATGCTTCCAGAGCCCTAGTCCTGGTATGAAGAGGTTTGCATGCTTCCAGTGGCCTAGTCTTGGGAGGAAGAGGTTTGCATGCTTCCAGAGCCCTAGTCCTGGTATGAAGAGGTTTGCATGCTTCCAGTGGCCTAGTCTTGGGAGGAAGAGGTTTGCATGCTTCCAGAGCCCTAGTCCTGGTATGAAGAGGTTTGCATGCTTCCAGTGGCCTAGTCTTGGGAGGAAGAGGTTTGCATGCTTCCAGTGGCCTAGTTTGGGGATGAAAAGGTTTGCATTCTTCCGGTCTCAAGTTTTGGGGATGAAATGAAGATGTTCGCGTGCTTCCAGTGCCCTAGTTTTGGGATGAAGAGGTTTGCATGCTTCCAGTACCCTAGTCCTGGTATGAAGAGGTTTGCATGCTTCCAGTACCCTAGTCTTAGGATGAAGATGTTCGCGTGCTTCCAGTGACCAAGTCTTGGGATGGAGAGGTTCGCATTCTTCCAGTTGTCTAGTCTTGGGATGAAGAGGTTCGCATTCTTCCAGTTGGCAGTCAGGTTGCCCTTTGTGGTCACAGTTCGTATCAAAAGGGCCAAGATATTCTGAATGTGCCTGGTCAAATTATTTTGATGCAACATGTGACGTCGGTTTTCTTTTTTCATGTAACATATTGAGGGTTGACTGCCAGAACCCAGTATCTTACTTTTTTGGCGGATTTTCATTTTCTTACACTGCATTGTTTTTACAGTATGAACTTTCACCTAGTAAACTTTTTTTGGCCATGGTGTTAGATTTTTGATCAGTAATCTATAAAACCAAAAGCCAGTATCTTCAAATGTAGGGTAGCTTTCTCCCTAAAAACCCATTAACTCTACATGCTGTGTTCCTATTTGTATTAGAAGCGCTTTTCACACACAGCGACTGTCAGAATCCAGTATCTTGAACAAAGGGATTCTGGCTGTCTGAAAACACCAGTCATTTGGAAGAGTAAGCTACCACTTGTCTGGAGATAAGTGTATTCTGGTGAGATTCCACCAAGAAAAGGAAAGTAACTGTGTCAGGGAAAACCCAGCATGTCTAGCTGCTGGGCTGTTGCTGTCAGGATTATTTCAAGTATGATGGGCCCGTAGCTGAGATCCAGAGTCTACTCTGACGTGGGAAAACTTCACATGTTTAGTCTCTCTCTTTTGCTCCTGTTCACAAACACCAAAGCATTGCAGAAACACCAACATTCCCATTTTCCCAGAAAGCAACAGTACACTTTAGACATTTTTTTTTACTACAATAATACTTTCATGTAAGCTTTTGTAACGCCTTTACGTCATAAAACCGCATGATGACCCTTCTCTCCTTTTTTTTTTTTTTTTTTTTTTTTTTTTTTTTTTTTGCATTCCGATAGTTATGTTCTAAACAGCGAAAACCTGTTTCTTTATTCCGAGAGAGAGAGAGAGAGTGTGTGTGTGTGTGTGTGTGTGTGTGTACACACACACACACACACACACACACACACACACACACACATACGATTTCAAAGATTTTAATCCTGTGACCCCTTTCGGGGCATGGGGGACTTGAAACAAATCAAACAAATGTAAATGAAACACATCAAGCATCCGAAAATTTTGCAGATAATTAACACACTGAATATAGTGTCACACAACTTTATTAAGTTTGAGAAACTTTGCTAAGTTTAGCAACACTTTTTAACACCACAAAACAAACGACAATAGTTAATACGGACTTTATACATGTAAATGTTAATGGTATAGACTGATTTCTAATGTTGTTATATTTGGTGCATTTCATTACAAAATGAAATTCATCACCGAGGTCAGTCCCAACAGAATCGTTCATCGTAATGTATTCTAAATCGTCTGCCAATTTCTAATATGAGTTAACGATTATCACAGCCAAACCGAATTAGTGGGTATACTCATTTTTGAGTGCACCAGCCTTTAAGGAAGAAGAAGAAGATCTAAACATCAGGCAATATTTCAATATATATTTCATGGCAAAACTCTGTTTCAAAATTCCTATAAAAAACACTTCTAAATTCTAAAGCAACATTCCATGCACGTATGTAAATGTTTTCTAATGATTTACAAACGTTTCTACAAAGACCGTGAGCAGACGAAAAAAACTTTTGTGTGTCCGAAAACACAGTCGAATTCCGTTTCTATTAGGGTATCCCATTTACACATCAACCAACCTAGATGTAAAACCCTGATTTCTGTATAAGTCATATAATACTTTATACAATCTAGATGAATGTTGGTTTGTTGTGGGGAAAGTGATGATTATCAGAATTTTAATCATTCGTGGATATACTTGAACTGAAACACACATACACACGCACGCACGTACACAGATTAGTATGCACAGTCTCTCTTTCTCTCTCTCTCTCTCTCTCTCTTTGAAGTCACCGTCGTTGGCGGGATAAAAGACGTAGACCGGTTGAACACGTGTTCCTCCGCCCACCCCACCCCCCTCCCCCCCTTTCCCGCTTATCCACCCTTATCTCCCACCACTTCCACCTCTGCTCCCTGCCCCGCACCCTTTTCGCTACACTTGAGCGGTCTTTGAAGTCACTGTCGTCGGCGGATTTGAAAGACGTAGGCAGGACACTTGTTTTCCCTCCTCCTACCCTCCTCCTACCCCCATCTCACCCTTAACCCACCAGTCCACCCTTAACTCCCACCATTCCCATACCTCCTCCCACCCTCGCCCGCGGCCCTCTTAAAAGAGGAGTAAGGCGCCTTTGAACCACCGTCAACGTTACAAAGTGCTCCGTTTTGTGATTTAACAAACGGGGAACAGGCGCACGTGCGCACACACACACGCACACACACACACTGGCACATACGCACGCACGCATGCACGTATACATACACATATTATGGTATAAGCTAATTAAATATTACTGTTGTGTGTGTGATGTGCAGAAAAATTGGAAGTATTCAAGCAAAAGGAGTTTTTCTTGCAAACAAAAAAAACTTAAATTGTCACTCTTTCACATGGTCGTGGCTCTGATGAGTTCATGTTTTCTTTTTCTACGAGACTCAAACAGAAGATTTCAATTTACAACATCATCATAGATTTTATTACTGTTTCTAACAGAATTACAGTTGCTACTGTATTGAAGAAAAAAGTCGTTAGTGTAAAATTTGGTATCTACCTCATTTCCATGGTTGCTCTTTATATTACTGGCCGGAGCCATTATAATCATTTGTTACGGTTACTATTGTCATTGTTTTCGTTGCTGCTACTCATATAAACTACATATCAATTGTACATTAACCAAATCAAGTATCAGTCTATGTACTGTGAAATATACATATGCTTCTATGATACCACAGAAATTTGAGAATATCGCATACAATGATAATTGAAACCACTATTGCCAAATTAAAGTCAGGTTGTATTGTACTATAAGTCAGTGAAAACAGTTTTCGCACAACAAAAATAATTTGTTAACAAATCTGCAGCCTAACTGACTCTGACAGTACGGGTTTTCTTGAGGCTATGGACTAATTCAGTTGGTGATTTTAATTCCTTTGCACTGTTGTGTTGTAATATCCAACTGCTGATGCACATACCTGCACTACTACGTGTGGTACTTCGAGCGTGAAAATCGTTATTTATGTTTTCTTTTGTTTATTTTTTAATACAAACAGAATCAAAATAACATCAAAGAGACGTTAATCCTTGTGGCAGTGTTTTGTTTGGATTCCTGCTTGGATTGTTTCATTATGTAAATATTATTGTTAGTACAACATGGATTCTGAAAAGAAAAGGATAGTGGTAAACTTTTTTTTAATGGTAATGTTTTAGGTAAAATAGAGACGAGAACTCTACTCAAACTAAAATGGTGACTTCTTTTCATATAACAGTGTTTGCATGCATGTAACTGGTAGTCTTACTGTCTCATAAACATAGATACATGGCTGCTACATTCACTGTTTTATAGATCATTTTGGACACAAAAAGCTAAGAACTATGCAAGGTACACTAGCATATTAATATGAGGTTACCATATATTTTGCAAGCTCCGCCATGGCCGGTCCCAACCCCGGATGAGAAAGGAGGAGGGTTGGGCGAGGGGCTAGCACCCCTCCTTGTAAAAAAACCCATCATGCTACAGAAACCTGCCAGGTGGTGCTAGGCTACAAGACATGCACTCACAAGGAGTGGATATCAGTTGACTCCTTGCAGAAGATCGAGGACAGGAAGAAGAAGGCAGTACTCAACACAACATCCGCTCAAGAGCAGAGAAAGCCAGAGCTCAGGAGGCCTATGCAAGCACTGCCAGAATCGCAAAGAACAGCATAAGGGTGGACAAAAGGAACTTTGTGGAGGCACTTGCTAGAGAGGCAGAGGAAGCTGCCGACATGGAAACATGAAGGACCTCTACACTACCACCAGGAAGCTCTGTGGAAAGTTCTCCAAACCTGAGAGGCCAGTGAAGGACAAGGATGGAAAGGCCATCCCAGGCGATGAGGGGCAGAACCGATGGAGGGAATACTTTTTTTTTTCAATAACTTGTTTTTAATTCTTCAAAGAAACAAGATTGTATGACATCACCATTCATTTCAAAGTTTTATTTAGTAAGCACGAGAACATTAAATCTCAAAGATGTCTGAACACACGCAAATGGAGGGAATACTTTGACGAGCTGCTGAACCGACCAGTTCCTCAGGACCCGCCAAACATCCTGGCAGCTGACAGCAACCTGCCCATTGACTGCAGTTTGCCCAGCAAGGAAGAGACCAGGAAAGCCCTGAAGCAGCTGAAGACAGGCAAAGCAGCTGGGCCTAACAACATTCTGGCAGAGGCACTGAAAGCAGATGTGGAAACACTGTTGATATGTGTACCCCCTCTTCAAGAAGATTTAGGAGGAAGAGCAAGTGCCATCGGAGTAGAATTTAGAAAGAAGGGTACTTGATCAAGCTTCGAAAGAAAGGAGACTTCAGCAACTGCGCAAACTACAGAGGGATACCCTACTGTCAGTTCCTAGGAAGGTCTTTAGCAGGATCCTACTGAACAGGACAAAGGACATCATAGACCCCCACCTCCGAGAGACCAGCAGGCTGGCTTCCGAAAAGATCGCTCGTGCACTGACCAGATTGCAACGCTGCTATCATCCTAGAACAGTCCCTAAAGTGGAATGCCTCCCTCTACATCAACTTCCTAGGTCGAGAAAGCCTTTGACAGCGTAGACAGAGAGACTCTATGAAAACTGTGCGGACAGTACCGGTTGCCAGCGAAGCCCACCAACATCATCTGGAATTCATACGAGGGACCCACCTGCAGGGCAGTCCATGGACGTCAGGTCTCTGAAGCTTTTCAAGTCCGAACAGGGGTCAGACAGGGATGTTTGCTGTCTCCATTTCTGTTCCTGCTCGCCACTGACTGGGTCATGAGGATATCCACAGCACAGAGGCAGAATGGCATCCACTGGACTCTCTGGTCACAGTTGGATGACCTGGACTTTACTGACGACCTAGCTCTGCTCTTTGCACGCCCAGCAGCAGATTCAGGAAAAACCAGCATCGTGGCAGAAAACTCATCAAGGCTGGGCCTGAATATTCATTGAGGGAAGAGCAAGGTCCTGAAAGTAAATGTCACCAGCACATCCCCCATCGCACTTGAAGGCGAAGCTTTAGAAGAGGTAACAGTTTCACCTACCTCGGCAGCATCGTTGACACGCAATGAGGGACAGAGGCAGACGTGAAGACCAGAATCAACAAGGCTAGGGTAGCTTTCCTGCAGCTCAAGAACATCTGGGGTTCAAGAGACCTGTCAGTCAACACCAAGATCAGGCTCTTCCACACCAACGTGAAGTCAGTCCTGCTATATGGGCCGAGATGTGGAGAACCACCATAACAATGACCAAGAGGATCCAGACATTCATCAACAATTGCCTGAGACAAATCCTCCACATACGGTGGCCCGACATGATCAGCAATGAAGAACTATGGCAGCAGACAAGACAGAAGCCAGCAGGAGCTGATGTCCATCAACACCGCTGGAGATGGATAAGCCACACTCTGCGTAACCAACACCACGAGACAAGCCCTCAGGTGGAACCCCCAGGGAAAAAGAAGAGAGGCCGGCTGAGGGATACAAGGTGACGTGACCTGGACACAGATGCCAAGAAGATGGGCCACACATGGGGGCAGCTGGAGAGACTGGCCCAGGACAGAGACAGCTGGAGGGACCTTGTTGGCAGCCTATGTCCCAGTGGGGGCAATGGGCATAATTGAATTGAACTAAATACATTTTGCAGCCCCAAAAGACCGAGTTTTGTGACTGCAAAATGCTAGTACAACAGAAAAAAATCGATTTAGGCCATTCCATTTGTTAAAAAGAGACACTTTTCATGAACCCACAAAGACCAGTGCATCAAAATACGATGTTCTTGTAATTACATTCTGAGGAAATGCTTTCCATACAAGCATTTGCCAAAACCCGGTATCTTTGAGATATTAGTTTCTGGTTGTCCTCGCTCATGGCGCTTCAAGCATGTAAAAACCAAGCATCTTCAGTCACTTTCTTCTTGTTATCTCAACAGGCGGAAATTCTTCAGAACGGTTTTGGCAAAACCTGATATCTTTGAGATAGTGGCTTCTGATTGTCCTTGAGCATGGTGCTTTCAGTTGTCGAAAATCAAGCACCTTATGCATGTATTGAATTGTGTCGTTTGCCCTTAGCACAAGAGATAAATGCAAATTCAAGGAAATGCTGTCAGCAGAAATGATACTGATTTACTTTGTGTAAAAGTTTTGAAGCGCTCAATTGATTTGTTTTCATGATACACCAACTGAAAGTTTAAAAATCGTCTCCTGTAAACTGTCAGAAAATTTAGATACTTGGTTCTGGCAGTCAACCCATTTAATTTATCTTTAACCGAGTTAGATGAATCCGTGGAGGATTTTCCTTAGGTTAACACCTACCATTTGGGTGGCAAAATTTACAACATATCAGTATAACTTTTGTAAATCTTTTTCTTGTTGAAACAAGTGAGGCTGTTTTAATTACTTCTATAAACTCCTTCACATGTTTGATTGACGTATTCATACAGTATTTCTTAGCTTCATTTGGGCAAAAGATACCTATGTGTGGACTATTTTAGTTTCATGTTTAATAAATGTTAGTTTATGTTTGCTCCTTTGCATGGTTAAAATCACATCAAATTGTCATAAATGCAATACATGTTACAATGTTTTACAGATGACTGATACTGACAACTGAGAATCATAATAAGTAGTGCTCATACCACTTAGGCACAGATAGATTCACGTACAATAGTCTTCAGTACACACGTTTTTTTTTTATTTCAACGACTTCAGTTCAATTTTCATCAACCTCATCCTCTACAACACTTAATCCAAATGCTTGTCCGTCTCATCGTTCCATTCTATTTCTTGTCCACCGATTCATCCATGTCAAGGTCATCAACTTAATTGCTGTCTTCATGTCGCTGGTGTGTATGCGGTCTGATTTGTTCTTCTTCCTGGTCATCTTGTTCTGCTGGTCATCTTGTTCTTGCTGGTCATCTGTGACCTTGTTCTGGTTCTCCACCATGGTTTCAACTACCGCCTTGCTCTTCAACACAGACAACAGCAAAACAGAATAAAATATTCATGAAGATGATGTTTACAATACGATCGTCAGAATACAATACAGGATGGTCTTTGTTTTTAGCGATTATGTATATATAGCATACTAGGCTATCTAACAACGTCACAGACGATTAATGTCTCATATATGTGCACGCAGCGAACACCAGGGGAGAGGTGGCAGCTATCCTTTGAGATACACTGATGTGAGAGGTCAGTGTCAGGCAGTGCAGCGAACCTTCCAGCCGTATGGGTGACAGCAGGTCTAGCCTGTGTCGTCAGGCATACGGGGATGTGAGGTGATCAGCGACGTAGCACTGCCTGACTGCGATTATCGTGATCTGGGATACCACGCTTTTGAGGGCCTGGCATGGTGGCACACCTCTCGGGGTTGGGCTGAAAAATTGCTCTCTCGGCCGTAGTCTACGTAGATCAAAGACTGATTCATGCAGCGCTCCAGCAACTTTCATACTGCTCCCTATTTGAGGCGGACTCATGCGGCACAGGAGTATTTACCACTTGAGCATGAAGAAGGCAACCTGGTGGCCCTCAAGACAGGCCTTTTGAGAGGGGAAAGAGGCGAAGAAGAAAACTGACTTTCACCTCGGCCGACCAACACCACAAAGTGAAAACCGGAGTTTCGCACGAACCTAGAGCTGAGAGAACGACAGATGACAGCCCCCATCCGGAACCAGACACACTACTGCCAACGACAACTTCTTCCACGACAAATGCATAGTTCGGTCTGCGAGTATACTTTAACCTCCTTGAGGGCTTCCGGCCAATAGGACGTAAATCGACACATTCGAAAGTTGGAATATGGCCAGAACTTCAAGGTGTGTTACCCGACCCGTTTTGCTCACAGCGAATGCAACCAGCGTCTGAATGCCTGCTGCACACACCAGTGCCTGTATTCATTGTGTTAGTACACAGGCCCATTGAAAGTCACCGAAAGGCACGCCTTATTTGGTATATAAGTCAGCAATCTGGTCAGTGACCAACTTTGATTCGCAAGCATTGATTTCAGTCAATGGAAGCTGTGTTACTGGAAGGGGTCATGGACGTCGCAAAGAGGCGATTTTTAAGTCTGAAATCCATCGACATCAGTCAGTCAACAAACTTGGAAAGCCCCAAAAGGCTCTGATTTGAGACAGCCTGAATAAAAAAAAAAAGTCCAGTCTGAACAGTACTTGTTAATGCCTTACAAATGCATATGCCGTTAGCGATTTAAATATTATGACCCATCCTTGATCATGTCTTATAGGAAAAGTAGTGAAAACCACAAATCCATCAATGAACTGGATCAGATGCTGTTCTCAAGCTGTCTCATGGCGAGAAATAGCACCATTTCAGAGAACACACACACACACACACACACACACACACACACACACACACACACACACTTTATGGTCGCTGAAACCATGTACAATCGATTTTTCATAATTTTCGTAGTATGGTCTCAAAACTAAGCGGATGTGGTGTAGCGTATAGGACTAGTCCGCACGCAGTGATGCCTCCTTCCTTGATGAAACTGAAACTGAAACTGATTTTTTCGTTAAAAAAAAAAAAAAAACCGCCATAACTAGAAAAGTAGAAAAGGAAAAGGGGGGGGGGGGGGAGAG
>JADBJO010000252.1:562500-595000 GCA_016801955.1 Conus betulinus | reverse complement strand
AATCGATATATCAACATTTCTCATACACCAGACAGATGTTTTTATTCTCACTTGAATTTTTGGATGTACCGGAACTCAGAGATCCCTGTTTTAAAATACCAACACCATATATTGTGTCAAATTAAATTTCATTTCGTAACAACCCGCAGTGAATGTTCTTAAAAAACATATTTTGTATTACACATTTAGAGTGGAATGAATTAATGCTTTATTTCTGTAATACAAGCATCAAATTAACTTCTTGAGATGTAAGAACGTAAAACTTAGAAGAAAACAAGTCCTAGGAACAAGACAAAAGAATGAGCAATGTAACATTTCTTCAGTTCAAAAGAGATAGCAGACAGGTGAACTGTTTTCCACAAATCAAACGTCCTCACACACGCCCCATACAACAAACATAAAAAAGCATAAAAAAATGTTCCACAGACTGCTGTGAACAGGAATTTTTTTTTTTTAATGTATTATGTTACCGACAGACACGGTTCTAGTCCAACCCATTTCCTGCTATGGAAAATACACCGACTACTGGGTGTAAACTGTCACGGACAGAGCATTGTCCTTGCTCGTGGCCATCGAGGATTTTTAATCGGACGTGGATTCAAGCAGAGACAGAGAAAGACGAGACAAGACAAGGCAGTCAGGCAGGCAGATGGAGACACTCCCCATAAAGATGAAAGGACCTTGACCTGAGATATGTTAAAAAATTTTTTTTTTTTTTAAATTCCGAACAAAAGAAACAAACAAATTAAAAGACATTTTGGTCATCTTCAGACAAGACGTAAGCATTCAAGACGATGAAAACGACAAACGAACAGTCAGTCACTAATCTCCTCAAACTGGGCGCAAAACAGATGTGGAGTACAGTAGATTCTCTTTCGTGTGTCCACCCCTGACCCCACAACAACAGACAGACAGACAGACAGACAACAGACAAACAAGCAGACAATGTCATTCACCAGCCTGGTGCAGGTCGTACAGGCGGGTGCAGGCCTTGTTATACAGATCATCGTTCTGCATGTGAGCTGCGCGGAATTCACGGATGGCGCTCTCCAGGCGGTGAAGGTCATCATCAGCTGTGGCCGCTTCCAGCTCCTCATGCAGCTACAACATTATTCACAGTCTCTAGGTTCTTTTGGGACACCCTCCCTACCCCAACTCCATCCCCCCCCCTTCCCCCACTCCCCCTACTCCAACCTAAATTCATGGGACTCTCCGACCTCAGTTCATGTGAACGGTGTACGTAACGGTTTTTTTTTTTTTTTCCTTACTGGACGGGAGACATGGGAAGACCACTCCACTGCTTCCACACAATTTATTAATGTTTTTTCAAACAACAACAATAACACAACAAATTACAGTCAGGGATAGGTTTAGGTAAGGAATATGGCTAAACTGGATTAGGTTAGGGTGAGGTTAGGGTTATGATTAGGGTCCTGCAGTCCCGAGTTAGAGAGTCTTCAAGATTTTTTAGTCTGTGTGTTTGATGGTTTTCCATCAAAGTTCAGACCTCTGAGGCATAAACATGCTGCCCATAGAAATTGCATTCACACATATGCACGCTCGATCGTGTGTTTCAATCCTGAATTTTTACGATGGTCAAATGTTCTACACGAGTCAGATATCAGTCAAAATGATCGAGCTAAGGAAAGTTACTTCAATAATTTTTATTCAAGCTTTTTGCGCATTTTACCTTTCGTATATTCAATAAACTGATAAACTGTGTACATGTAGGACTTCCGCTCTCGTTGCAATTACTTCTTGATAGTGAAAAAAAATTATCCAAGCGAGGCATATGTGGTCATAATATGCATATCCGTATTCGGATATGCATATCCGTGCATTATATGCATGTCCGTATGGATGACAGTTTACATGGACCACAATGGATTACAGGTCACTGGCCAATGTGAGCAAGTAAGGAGTGGGAATGCCGATGGGGATGAGGATTGCTCTGACCTGTTTTTTTCCTTTCCTTTGATGGAGTTGACCATCTGCCTGTCTGGGGTCAGCAGATAGTTGAGTACGTTGACCAGGTGGTCATCCTCACTGCCTTTGGGCTTGACGTCCACCTGAAGACTGAACTCTGGATTGAATGCGTGCCAAGGGACCTTCACCTGGACACAGACACACATGAAGAGCTGGAATGGGTGCAGGCCAAAGAACAATCCTCATTTACACACAGACAACTGGAATGTGTGCATGCTAAAGTACGGTCACATGTACACACAGACAACCGGAATGTGCGCATGCTAAGGTACGGTCACGTGTACATACAGACAACCGGAATGTGTGCATGCTAAGGTACGGTCACGTGTACATACAGACAACCGGAATGTGTGCATGCTAAGGTACGGTCACGTGTACATACAGACAACCGGAATGTGTGCATGCTAAGGTACGGTCACGTGTACATACAGACAACCGGAATGTGTGCATGCAAGGTACAGTCACATGCACATACATACAACCGGAATGTGTGCATGCTAAACTACAGTCAGCTGTACATACACACAACTGGAATGCGTGCTTGCTAAGGTACAGTCAGCTGTCCATAAACACAACTGGAATGTGTGTCTGCTAAGTTACAGTCACATTACATACACAGAACCGGATTGCGCGCATGCTAAGCTACAGTCAGCTGTCCATACACACAACTGGAATGTGTGCATGCCAGGGTACAGTCACCTGTCCATACACACAACTGGAGTGCATGCTTGCTAAGCTACAGTCAGCTGTGTATACAGACAACTTGAATGCTTGAACGCCAGGGTACTATCACCTATACACACAGGCGACTGGGCCGTTTGCATGGCAAGACACAATCAATGTTCACGCAGACAGCCGGACCGTATCCACATCAAGGTAGAGTGGCTTTATGCATAAACACCTCGGGATTGTGACCCAGCAACCACCACACAGTGGCAGTGTCTGCCGTGGCTGGGACAGCGACTAATCTGAACCCTTCAGAACCAGTCATTATGTCATTCTGCAATTTTGATTAAAATACAGGCCGGTTCCTGTTCTTTGTTGCATTGGTTAGCCTGCTATGGGTTCACACACACGAAAACTGTAACAACACAGCCGAGTTTTATATTTCTGAAAAATTCTGCAAAGCTGGCTTCTCAGAGTCTGCATTTGAGGAGGTTTTCCCCCCCGATATCATCAAAGGAATCACAAAACACGAGCCTGTGATACAGTCCCAGACCAAAATGGAACCCCAAAGTGGCGCCAGCAGCAGCAGCAGCAGCAGCAGTAGCTGGAGCACTGATTATCAGAATACAGGAAAACATTTGGAACTCTGTGGCTCTTTGAGTCGTGTTTTAGCAGTGGCTTCGGTTTTTTGGTTTCCCCTCCACACCCTCCCTGAAATTTGTGGCAGGCATTCCCTGTCAGTGTGTTCAAAGGAACAGTCACAGGAGCAAAGTGGTGAATTTGTGTGTCGAATTCCGAAAAAAACATAGAAACTGTCACTGTAGTAATGCGTCGAGTTTGTGTCCTGTTCTTAGCTGTCAGCCGATTTACAGGGATGTCACTGGAAGGAAGTGGTGAATTTGCATTAAGGTCTGCGCTTTTATCAGATTCACAAAGATAGTCTTTGTAGGGAACATGAAACTTTTTCCCCCAAGGTCTTCACTGTGAGAAGATTTACGGGGGTTATCACTGGAGGGGGGTGATGAATTTGTGTTAAGGTCTTAATTGTCAACAGATTCACAAAAATTGTCACTGGAGAGGATTGATGCATTTGTGTTATGGCTTTCATTGTTAGCATATTGGCAGCGATTGTCACTAGTGGGGATTGATGAATTTGTATAAGGCTTTTATTGTTAACATATTCACAGGGATTGTCACTGGTGGGGATTGATGAGTTTGTGTTCACCGGAGAGGATGGATGACTTTGTGTTAAGGTCTTCATTATCAGCAGATTCACAAAGATTGTCACCGAAGGGAAGCTGTTATTTTGTCAAGGTTTCCTTTGTAAAAAGATTCACAAAGATTGTCAATGGAGAGGATTGACGAATTTGTATTAAGGTCTTCATTGTCAGCTTATTCACAGGGATAGTCAATGGAGAGGATTGACGAATTTGTATTAAGGTCTTCATTGTCAGCTTATTCACAGGGATAGTCAATGGAGAGGATTGACGAATTTGTATTAAGGTCTTCATTGTCAGCTTATTCACAGGGATAGTCAATGGAGAGGATTGACGAATTTGTATTAAGGTCTTCATTGTCAGCTTATTCACAGGGATAGTCAATGAGAGGGCGAATAAATTTGAGTCAAGGTCTTCAATGTCAGCGGTCACAAATTTGTGTCAATATCTTCACTGTCAGAAGATTGCCAGAGCTTGTCATGTGAGGGAAATGCTGAATCTGCGTCAAGGTCTACATTGTGAGATGATTCAGAGAGATACTCAGTGGAGGGATGTTGTGTGAATTTGCATCCAAGTTTTCACTGTCGGAAGTTTCACATTGATCGTCATTGGAGGGAAGGGGTGATTTGTATTAAGGTCTAACTGTCAGTAGATTCACATGGATAGTCAACAGGGGGGGGGGGGGGGGGGGGGGGGGGGGGGGGGGGGATGCAGTGACACTGTCGACGTCAGCAGATTCAGAGATGCTGTCACTGGAGGACGTGTTGTCAGTTTGCCGCTGGAGGATGGTGATCGCTATGGCTTGTTCCGTAGTCAGTGGGCTATGTCATCACGAGGGAGCTGAGAGGAAGGAACCCCGTCAGGGTTTGCTTGTGCATGTTAAACCCTGACGAGCATACTGAGCACCGTCTAATAGACTCTGAGAGAGAGAGAGAGAGAGAGAGAGAGAGAGAGAGAGAGAGAGAGAGAGAGAGAGAGAGAGAGAGAGAGAGAGAGATACAGAGACAGACAGACAGAGAGAGAGAGAGAGAAAGAACCAGATAGACAGACAGACTGACAGACAGACGTAGAGAGAGAGAGAGAGAGAGAGAGAGAGAGAGACAGAGAGAGAGAGACAGAGAGAGAGAGAGAGAAGTTTTACATTGACCGTGATGATGCCATCTTCTTCTTCGTGAGTCACTCGGCTGTCTAGCCTCTGACTCGGTATGACGCTGTGAGCCAGACGCGTCACCACATCCAACGGCTTCTTCATGCGGAAGCGGAAGCAAACCCTCTCCCCCTCCTGGGCCACGATCAGCCCGTCCTCTCTGGAAAGATCCACCAGACCGGCGTCAACGGCTGCTTGGTTGATACCGAGACCCGTGTCCGGTATGGGAGGGAAGGGCTTGGCAGCTTCCGTTTCCCCCCTGTGGACTTGATGAGCAGCTCAAACAGATCGGTTCCGCTTCCGTCCATGACGTCCAGTCTGTAGAATCCGGTCTGAGGAAGCCGGGTCAGCAGGGTTTGCTGCCCCTTACCGCCGACAGGCTTGATGTAGTTCTCCGGCTGGAGCTTATCGGGGAACTTCTTCTTGGATCGCTTCTCGTTGTAGTACAGCTTGTACCTGATGGTGTGTCCTTCTTCGGGCACCTGCAAGATTATTGCAGACCAAAACAAAGAACATGCGTGACACATGTGTCGCGCAGAAGACTTTTGATAGTGGTAGCATGGAACAGGTGAAGAGAAGCATGAGGCAGAAGATGACAGACAGAGTCAGAGAAAAAAAAGGAGCTGTTAACAAGAGCATTAAATGACACGGATGAAAGATAACAAACTTACAAACACATAATGTCTCGAGTGGAATGTTCGTAGACTCTCTCTCTCTCTCTCTCTCTCTCTCTCTCTCTCTCTCTCTCTCTCTCTCTCTCTCTCTCTCTCTCTCTCTCATTCACGCTAACACAAAGACACACAGACACAGTCAACAACAACAACAACAACACACAACACACACACACACACACACACACACACACACACACACACACACACACACACATACATACACACACACACACACACACACACACACACACACACACACACACACACACACACACACACACACACACACACACACACACACACAACTTGCAACTGGAAGCCTTTCAATCGCACACACTTTGAGGTTAAAGACGAATTTCCAACGAATGTTAAACATAACCAGCATCATCACCCCTTCCCTCCCGTTCCTCGCACGCTTCCCTTGGGAATTCAAGATTCCCGTCCTGGTGATCAAAAAATATCTGTGAACTAATATATCTACGTAGTCTTTTAACTGAGAAATTTGTAAGACCTACATCAGTTGTGTCAGGAATTGTAGCTCAAAGGTTCATAAATCGGATACTATACGGAGTATGCATTTTTTTAGAGTGTGAAATGGAATAGTGTATGTGTGTGTGTGTGTGTGTGTGTGTGTGTGTGTGTGTGTGTGTGTGTGTGTGTGTGTGTGTGTGTGTGTGTGTGTGTGTGTGTGTGTGTGTGTGTGTGTGTGTGTGTGTGTGTCTGTGTGTGTGTGTGTCTATGTAGTGTGTATGCGTCCGTGTGTGGTGTGTGCGTGCGTGTGTGCGTGCGTGCGTGCGTGCGTGCGTGCGTGCGCGCGCGCGTGTGCGTGTGTGTGTGTGTGTGTGTGCTTTGAGGGAAGGTGGGGAGAGGAAACTGGTTGATAACCAGAATTGTTAAAGGTGTCCTGAATTCAAAGAGAGAACTGGTGTCACACGGCTGAACTGTGTCCAAATAACAGGGCAGTTCTGACAGCGTAGCGCAAATAACTTTACCAATACAAGCAATCGGCCGAGCTGACGATGGAATACATCATGAAAGAGGCGTAGAAGACTACAGCCCCGCCAGTCATTCTCAGATCTAAAATGGAACTCTTTAATATTCTCTGCATCATTCTTGTTCATCAGTGTGAAAACTAGTTTTATGTAATGTAATATTTTTGTGCTCTGCTTCTGTGATGCCCTGAGCTTTAGTTTTTCCTTCCGAATCTATGTCTGCAGCCTGATTGAAATGGTATCAGATTCCACAATCGGCAAGTTCATGTGGACTGTAGCTGTTTGAACGTGGGTGGTGGTGGTGGCCTTAGTCTCCCCTGACGGGAAAAGTTCACTCACACTCACTCCACGGCAAGCAGTGCTGATTAAGGGGTATGGAAATCAGCGTACTTCATGGACCAGAACAGGCCCCACTGAACAGCACCAAAGTGACCCAATAGCTGTACAGTGTCTTCTCTTCTCTCCATTTGCTTACTATCACCTCCCCTTTTCTTAGTCTGTAGTGATAAGATCGGCTGTGATGTGACTCTGAGAGCCTGTCATTCAAACAGGCATCAGAAAGCGGATGTGTATTTGAGCACACTCAAAAAAGGGAACCCACTGTCTGCACTTCACTGCTCCACAGAAGGCTGTAAGACTGATCATCACGAGTTAAACAAAGATAACACAACCAAACAGACGAAAGATTATCTTTCCTACTCTGATACCCTGTACAAGGTTTCAATGGCCCAAACCCAGAAGAACTGTAAGTTGAAACTATGTTTCTAAATTTGGAGGCTATGCATTGCATGTATATATCCATATGTTTTAACAGTATAACTTAATGCCAATACTTGGTGGCATCTATCAGGATGATAAATGAGTATTCTATTGTAATAGTTGTCTGCCATAACTTGGTAGAAAAACTGTTAAGATACTTTATTTGCATTCTATATTAACAATATGACTTTTTGCCAGTATCTAATACTATCTGTTAAGATAATCACTGAAAGTAATCTTCTGAAAGAAAAAAAAAAGTATGCCATTACTGGGTGAAAACTGTTGAATTAATTCATGAATACTGTAGATTGTCTGAATGCTTTGTAGTGGGTGACTGTAAGTCTAATCAACATGTACTCTTGGGCTAAGTGTATTCCAAGGTACTCCAACTTAATTTGTAAGAAACATTGAAGAGTTCTTTGACTTCAGTTGTTTAGCATTGTATAATTGTCTCCTACTCCTTGTTAAAATCCACTCAAAATCTGAGTGAAAGTGGAGACTGATAATTATGGCAGACATATTCATGCTAGTCTAATACTTTGTCAGCTGAGATCTCACATATTCACTGAAAGCAAGACGGCAGGTGTGAGAACTCGACAAGCCAGGTTTTCAGCTACTTAACCAGAAACCAGGTTCTGTCTCCTGACTAGATCCTGGGGTCATGGGCCTGCCTGATAGTGGACAAGTACCACAGCCATCCGATCAGCTAGCCAAAAGAGAAGGTGGACCAGTCACGAGCAACTGGAGAGAGATCTTTACTCCTCTCCAACATCAGATAAGTTCTGAAGCTCCTAGTGAACTCCAACTCAACTCATCCAGAGCTTCCCCTCTCTTAATGATGAGAAAAAGTGGGGAAAATATCAGCCGAAATGAAAAATTACTGAAATTGATTTGAATATTTCACCCCTTGTATAAACAAATAAAGTTGATGTGTGAAAGTACACTTAACTTGTGTCAGTTCTTTGTTGTTCATTCAGTATTGAATGTTTGAACTTATCTCTAATTCTGTCTCAGAGAGCTACGAGCATTTCCAAGTGTACAAGCCTAAAGAGAATTATTCATTAGCCACTCTTGAGTATGTTTAACAGCCCGAAAAAAATTACAGTGTCTTTCGATGACTAGTACTGGAAAGTTGCTCCTAGTAAGAGAGAGGTGTGGAGATGAAAGTTTGATATAACTCTGATAGAGAAAACACAGTCATAAGTCCTTCCCTAGAGACATCATCGACCCACCCCAACTCTCATCACATTACGGAAGATCAAATAGCACACATCCATCACCATCCTTTCCCCATCTTCTCCCATGAAAAAAGAAGAAAAAAAAAGCAATAGCTAGCAACTAAGAATAAAAGACTCAAACAAACAAACATCAAAAAATGAAAAAGAGAAGAGTTCATTGATTACATTTTATGAATAGAAACTAAGATGGGTTCGTAGTTTAACTGATACAAATCGAGCATAAAGAAACACAAGAATCAAACAAACAAACATTAGTGAATAACCACCAAGAAAACAAAGAATCAACCGAACAAGCAATAAGGAATTAATGCAAAACAAAAACAATTCATTAAGTTCTCTTGATAAGAGAATGGCATATTTCAGCGGTTTCAATGGAACAAGATAACAGCAGTGAGCTGGTGATTTGTATACAAAGCAATCCTGGACACGAGGGTTTTCAGGGGACAACCAAGATGTACAGTCCAGTGGCACTATCAATTCACCATTATTGCTCTCCAGAACACACACACACACACACACACACACACACACACACACACACACACACACACACACACACCACACACACACACACACACCACCACACACCACCACCACCACACCACACCACACACACACACACACACACACACACACACACCACCACACACCACCACCACCACCACCACCACCACCACACACCGCCACACACACACACACGCACACGCACACGCACGCACGCACGCATGCACGCTTTCAAGCACACACACACACACACACACACACACACACACACACACACACACACACACACACCATTCACAAATTGTCATTCTGTTGGAAACTCACTTGGTCCAGTGAGATGCAACATCTACCATCGGGAGCTTCTACAACAGCTTCATGCTCGTCATCCAGGTGCCATGTTGTCGTCAAGTAATACAAGGTGACCACCGGGGTTCTGATGAACTTGTCTTTGCTCCAGGGCTCTGGCAGAAGCTGCCAGGCTGGATCCTCGGGGCAGCAGAAGTAAATGAAGTGTTCTGGATCCGGAAGGAAACATTCTTCGCTTATAAACTGCACTCTTTTCGGTCCCACGGAGACTCTGAGAAAAAAGAAGAATCAAACTGCCAATTGTTATTCAACTTTGTGGGCTAAAGTCGAGATCTGCTGTAAATGATGGCAATATTGGCATCGAATCTATCTAACGACCTCATTCGACACATTCGAGTGAACCTTTTCACATTGTCTTGACATGGAAAGCGAGGTGTGATATCAGAAAGATTTCATTTTGGTTTCCATTCACAATAATGAAACAAGTGGGTCTTTTGATTGTTCTGACCAATGAAAATGTTTTTGTGCTTTTCCTGCCAGCATGAATGTAAAACAACAAGTTATAGACAGAGGTACATAGCAGTGGAAATATGCCCAGTTCTAAAAAAAAACCTAGATTACTATGGACCAGCACTTGTGTCCAAACACAGAAACGCCAGCCCTTTTGGACACTTGAATTTAGTGTACAAATCATTCTGTGTGTATATAAAACCGAAAAGCTCCCAATGATTTGCTTTCAGCAATGATCAATGTCAAAAAGAAAGTCAGAACCTGATGAACAAACAGGAACCTCTTCACGCAGACCGCTGAAGTGTATGGCGCCTGGCGCAGGGAGATATCACGCTATTGTTTCGTGTCGGTGACATCTCTGATGCCACAGAAGCTGTCACAGATGCTACAGTGGCAGCATGGAGAAGTGCTGAACGATCAACGTGAAGAGCTCGGCATGGCTTATGTTTGTACAAGACTGAAGACATACAAAAGTGAAACTCGTGACGGCCCACGCGTCTGTGACGCCACCCCCCATAACTTTTGATCAATGGAGAACGGATTACTTTGGAGAACGGATTACTTTTTTTTTTCATCAGTGACTGTACAAGTTTTCATTTTTCTGGTGATCCGTCACATTTTTTTTTTTTTTTGGAAACGAGTGTAACTTTAACTGATCCTGGACGCTTTTAGCACTATGGAAAAAGCTTTACATGAAAATCAGTTTGTTCTTTCAACATCAGTGTAGATTATCAGAGTGAACTGTGTTGGAAGTTTATACATGTGTGTCTGAGTGAATGTGCACTATTTTGCGTTAGCGTTTTGTACATTTTTTTTCGAGTGTTCGGCCTACCTCTTTTCCAGCCAATTTATACCGCCTACTTATTCTTCATTTAAAAAATGTAACTTTTTGTCACATTGAAATGCACGATCTGGAATGAATATGACCTTGGTTTTCATTATAATAGTTACGCTACTAGCATTTATTCATTGACCAGGGGGGAGGTATTATGTTGGAAGGTTGTCGTTGTTGCTGCTGCTGCTGCTGCTGCTGTTGTTGTTGTTCTTGAGTCAGATTCCACCAATTAACGGATCCAATCAGAAACAATTCTGTGAAAGTTCTCACAGATCAATTTCATCATCTGTATTATAAAAAGGAACTTGTTCACATAACTGAAGTTCAGGCTAAATGATCTCATAGATTTTTCATTGGATGCTGATATTTACCTCAACCGATGCGTATTCTGAGAAAAAATAAATGCATTTTCCTACTTGTTCTTCTTCTTGTCTTTATTGTTATCTACATGTTATTCTGAATGGGGCAAATACGGCCTAATTAGTTCTTTTAAGTGATTCGCCGATTTAGGGCAAGTCCTGTTTATTCTTTCTTGACGGATGTCGGAGATACACAGTCCTATTAGCTGACACTGTTGCGTTGCAATGATTTACAGAACGTTGTCCTAGACTTAACGATTTTTCCCAAAGGAGAGAACGCGTATGCTCAAACCCTACCAAATAGCCTACTCCTCACTGGTGCTCGACTATGTCAGGCCTAATAAGCGTGAAAATATGATGGGATAGGCTGTGAATCACAAACAAGTCGTGTAACTACTGCTCCCATGATGAAATAAATAAATGCACACCCATAACTCCACACGGATACTGCTTTCAGTGTCGTCAGCTGCTATTCATTTGGAGCTGTCGACAGCGTATCTATTTCATCATGGGAGCAAGAGTTGTCCAACTTGTTTATTACTTACTGTTTACTGTTCCCTGCCTCATATAAATATCCTTCTAGGCTCTGAATCGATTTTTGCTCCCCCCCCCCCCCCCCCTCCCCCCCCTAATTTCCACTTTTTTCCCAGAGTGCTATGAACATTAACAGCCTACTGCCGCACCGAAACAAATTAAGTGTTTTTATGAATCGAGCGAGCAAGTATAGGTCAATTAACAACGAACTGATGTCTGCCACTGTTGCGGCCCTTTCCTTGACTTCTTCCTCCCTTTGTGAACCCAAAAGTCGCGCACTGGCGCAGAATAGGACAGATCACCGAACCATCTTTTCCTTGTCCCTCTACGATCCTGCATCGCAGAGTTACACGTAAAGACTAAACTCAACAGTCTTGGTTTGCAAGCTAAAACGATCGTGTAATGATGAACAGAAACAAGGATCATCGAGCCGATCATATAGAACTATCAGCGAACCGTTTTTTTGCTCCGCGAGTCTGAGATCCAAGTTGAGGTACGTCTAAAGACTTTTTCTGTTTGTGTATGTTTTTCTCTACGATTGAACTAGGTAATTTGAACTAGCGTCAGAGCATTTCGTATGTCTCAATGAGATTTAACTAGCTCGCTCGCGCGCGTTCGCGCGCGCGCGCGCGCGCACACACACACACACACACACACACACACACACACACGAAAACGAACAACCAAATCTTAAATGGACGCGTAGCGTAATGACTTAACTTTATTATCTTGGATCGTGCACTAATTCGCAGGGAAAAAAAAAAAGAAGAAAGAAAAAGAAACAAATGCAGTTGCGTTTTCTTCATTTTCCTTTTTTAAACAAATAGTTCGAGTTTATAGGTACGCGAAAGGAGAACAGTGTGCAAAGAGATCAATTTGTCAGCAGCAGAAATTGGTAGTCTGACACATAAGTAGCCTACATTTTGAAATAAACCAAAACAAAACAACAAGAACACAACAACAGCAACGACAACGATCGAGCAAACCTTTAATGGTCGCGTAAGAAGTGAACGACGTGGATCGTAAATTAAAAGAATCCTGCATTCATTAACAAAGAAAAAGAATTTTATTACAATTCAAATAGTCCCAAATTGAACTGAGGTACGCAAAAGAGGATAGTGTGCAAAATCATCACAGCGTTTCTGTGAGTATTCTTCAGGAAACAAAACAAACCAACCAGGAAAACTTAAGAGAACGCGTCAAACCTTATCACTGTTGGATCGTAAACTAAAAAGATTGCACAGTGAAGAACAAAGACATGGATCGCCGAGGCAATCGGATAGATCAGCGACCCTTTTTCCTCTGCAACATGGGGTCTCTGAGGTACGTGAACTTTACGACTTTGGCTCGTAAAGTAAAAAGATCGCGCAATCAATAACAAAGACAGGATCGGCGTGTTCGCAGAATAGGATAATTTCCTTACACAACCTACAGGTTTCGTTCAGTTGAAAACGGTTTTACTCTGAAAGCTTACCCCTTGCGGACACCCTGACCCGTGTCTTCAACTAGCATCCAGTCAGTGGCTTCTGCGCAGACACCAGTGAAGGCTAAACGGATGTCCACTATGCGCCATGATCCATCCACGAAGACAGCAGACCAGTGGTAGTTGGGTTCTGCTAGTTCGTCTCCCACGGTGTAGCCAACTTGTCGTTTGGTAAAGCCCGACACCAACTCGCATGGCAAACCAGCGGCACTACAATGAAAACAATATCCACAGACAGTGGTCATGCAATCAGTCTGTCTGTCTGTCTATATGTATATGTATGTATGTATGTATGTATCTCTCTCTCTCTCTCTCTCTGCTCTCTCTCTCTCTCTCTCTTCTTCTGAATAATAGTAGGGAAAAAAAAAAAAAGCTTCTCCCCTCTCCCACTCTAAAAACGAATACTTCTCTAAAATGTCTGTCGATGTCATGATGCGTAAGACTTACAGCTGATCAACTAAACAAACAAATAAATAAAATAGGAAAGAGTTAGAGTGGCTCATGGACGAGGTTTAGCAGATGCCTGACCTACGCAGTAACTGCAACGTGTTGCCTTTTCTTAAGGGCTGGAAGCTGACATGATCAGGAAGGTAAGCTAAACTTGGCACGACAGACACTGACGCCTGTCTTCACACAGAGTGGAAAGCAGTAGAAGTGGCACTGTCACTGTTTTCAGCTTGACAACAAACACTACCGGTCATTCCCCTGTCCCGCTGCCCTGTCAGTCAGTGCTGTAGGACGTGTTTCCTCACACGTGCCCATCCCTGCTCGGTAGGGACAGGCAGAGATAAGACGTAGAGAAACAAAAAAGGGAAAAAGCAACAGCAAAAAAAAAAAAAACAGAAACTACAGGGAGGTAACTGTCAATGATTCCATTCTGACCAATTTTTGCCATGATATGCGCAGTTTGTCTATTTTCCACTACTGAAATGATCAAATGGCTCCAACTGGCACGCGTACATGGACGAGTCAAAAGTGAATTTTAAAAATGACATAGATGAAACAGATACAAACTGCATGTATCCTCAGGAAAAAAAAAACACAAAGGTATAAGTAAAAACTGAGTGAATGACATCCCACTGAAAGACATGGGAAACAAATAATTAGTGCCAGCAGGCAGCTCTTCAGTCGGCTCTACCCAAATTTTACTACTGTGAAAGAACACCAGAAACTTTTTTTCTGTCCCATTTTCTGTGCCACCTCAGTGACCGTGCACCCACACCGCTCATTCCGACACCCCGTCCACAGCCACAGCCCAGCCCGGCCGCCGCAGCCCAGGCACCAGCAACCCACAAGGAGCAGTCAATGTCGAGCCGTCAAGGTGCAACCCACCGGAGGAGACAAAGCACTGCTGCCGAGTCATTTCGGTAATGCTCACTGGCGCCTGTTCTGATCCAACATACGTAGGACACCATCTTCTAAACCCCTGCTTACGACAATAATTGCATAGTCGCGGAGCCAGCGTAAGTGAGCTCTCCTTCCGGAGGGCTCCACCATGTCCGTCCAACGACATCCCCCCCATGGACTCGCCGATACCGGTGACCCCAACGGAATTAAAACCAAGACCACAAACATGGAGTGGACATGATGAGAGTGGGACATGAAGGGCCACAGGATTTGAGACTTTTTTTTATGCCGATCGATGAGAATGAGGGTGATGGAGATGATGCAAGGGATTTCCATTCTGGTCTGATACTGCATGGCAGGGCTGCACTCTTAGCTTACTTTCATAATATATCCCGGCGTCAACTAGGCCCGAGAGATACAGACACCTGCAGTGTTGGTCAGGAAATTTGAGTAACACTGTCAGAGACGCATCCATTAAGTGGGTGAAAACTCGACTGTGTGGTCCCCAGTTTTCCCAACGAAGCCTGAAGTACCTAAAGATTTCAATTACAGGTTTGAGACTGAAAAAAGACGTATAACATAAATGCCAATAATGTGTATATTTCCAAATGTCTATGAAGAGAATGTTAACAGCGAGTGAACTGAAAGTAGGCGCTAACAAAATATATTTATTGTTTGATGAGAGGTGGAGGGGAGGTGGGGGTGGGGGTTCAGCGAGTTTCGTGGATGTGCCTCGGAAAGAAACTGCAACAACGAGAATGCTAATTTAAAGCCATGCCCAAAAGATTTCTTTGTTCTTTCTTTGTTCTTACTGTTGTTTTAAGATACATGTGGCTGTTGTTGTTTTTTTTTCATCTTCCATGCCCATCCTTTTGCCCTCAAAAGAGTACAGTATTCTTGCTTCCTGCTCCATGGCTCTAGAAACAAAAACTTTATAGGTGATAAAATTACTAAAGCTTCTAATAATGATCATCATCACGAAATTAGTCACTACCTGGATGTTACTAAACTCAAAGAATTAGTACTGAACTAATAACAGTTTTATCTCCGTCAGATAAGTAGTGTGTGTGTGTGTGTGTGTGTGTGTGTGTGTGTGTGTGTGTGTGTGTGTGTGTGTGTGTGTGTGTTTACCCCCATCAGTCTTTTTATTAGTCTATCAGTAAGATCACCCCAAAACTACTGAACCTATTTCAACCAAACTTACTTAAAAGATGGAATTGGGCTGGGGTCAAATGCTGAATCCTTTACAACCTGAAAAGAACCCGTGGTCCGAATCCGGATCGAACAATGGATCCGCGATCTTTCGTCAAAACGATTCCAAATTTCGGTGCACAAAAACTACGTGATATGTTTGAACGAAACGTGGCTGGAAGGAGGAATCTAGCGCAAGTGCGAACCCATGTTTGTTTTCCCCTCGTCTCATCATCTGTGCCACTTCAGTGGCATCACCTCCTCGCCGCTCACTTTGGCCTCCCGTCTACAGCCATATCCTGGTTGTCCCACTTTCACCCGGCACCTGCACAGTCTGTAGGTAACAGTCCATGCTGGCCTCCCGTCCACAGCCATATCCTGGCTTGTCCCACTTCACCCGGCACCTGCACAGTCTGTAGGTAACAGTCCATGCTGGCCTTCCGTCCACAGCCATATCCTGGCTTGTCCCACTTCACCCGGCACCTGCACAGTCTGTAGGTAACAGTCCATGCTGGCCTCCCGTCCGCCATATCCTGGCTTGTCCCATTACCCCACCTGCACAGTCTGTAGGTAACAGTGATGCCACACCGTCATGAGGAAACCCAGCAGAGGAAACACTACACCGTTGCCGAGTCACTTCCATAGTGTTCAATGATATGACGCATGTTCTGATCCAACATACGTAGGACACCACCTACTGAGCCCGCCACTGACGACAGAAATTGCTCAGTCGCGGAGCCACTGTGAGCAAGCGTCCCCCAGTGGAGGGCGCCACCACCTTCCGTCAAACGGCAGCCCCTATGAGCTAAACGCCACCGCCGACTTCGATACGAACTCACCAAGACACTTTGGAAAGGAAATCGAAACTGGGGCCACCATGAGAACAGGGCACGAAGAGTCACTGAATTTGACACTCTGTTTTATGCTGATCGATGAGGATGAGGATGGGGATGAGGATGACAAAGATGATGCTATGGCAGGCAATCCGGTCTGAGACGGCACAACAGGGTTATACTCTATGCTTACCCGTCATACTGTATCCCGGCGTCAGCCAGGCCCGAATGATACAGACACCTGACGTGTTGGTCAGGAAAGTTGAGCAACAATCTAAGAGACGCATCCATCGAGTGGATGAAACTCGACTGAGCTGATCCAGTCTTCCCAGCTGAGCGTAATGCAGATTAAAAGTACTCTAATCCAATAAATTTTCTGTACGGATCCATAGTGCTAATCTCAATTAAACGGCCAAGTCAGGATATTTTTTACATTACTGTCACTATCATAACAAAATTTTCGTCTAATGTGAATACAGTGAAGTTTGTTACTAAGAAATGATAGCTAAAATATAAATGGAAGAACACATTTCATGGAATGTTAAAGCTTTCTATAAACGTTTTAGACTTCGCAGTCTGCACGAATAATTTACAAAAAGTACACAAACAGTGAATTCCTCAACCCGTAGGTAAGTCGCTATTAAAATCCAGCCCGTCTAGAACGCAGTAGTAACGGAATGAGGTGTTTAAAGAGTCGTTGTAAAATCTCGTTTTTTTTTTTTTAAATAACAAACGTGCTTAAGCCCCACTCCCCACGCCTCCCCCCCCCTGGCCCCCTCTCCCCACCCCCATTTTTTTTCTCTCTCTGTAGCCCCACTCCCCATTTTTCACGGAGCATTCTTTTGCGTATTATGTAGACATATAGCCCGTAACTTACGTTAAAACACATGTACGAGCGCATATATATGTCCTAAATGTCACAAGGGCAATGCATTTTTTAAATGACTAACATCATTCTTGTAAATACTTCTTTTTTTACAAAGTACTTGATAATTTGACCTACAAGTTCTCATTGAATGACTTAATATACGAAGAAAGAAATTTGACGCAACCTAGTTGACAATTGTGCCTGCCTCCCAGCCCCTCATCTCTCTCTCTCTCTCTCTCTCTCTCTCTCTCTCTCTCTCTCTCTCTCTCTCACACACACACACACACACACACACACACACACACACACACACACACACACACTCACTCACTCACTCACGTGCACTCGCACTGACGCATGCAAGCACGCGCACGCCGTGCGTTCATGGGAAACACAGGCGTGTGCGCACATACACACCGAAACTAAGTTCATGCAATAATTGTTTGTGATTCCATAGAAACGAATGGACCGAATATAAAATGTCGTAGTGTGCATACCGGCATAGACAGCCGAATAGCACGACCAGTGCCCCACCATGGAAATTCTGGGTCGTTTCCTTGAGCAGGGCATACGGTGTGTTTCGGAAAATCCAGTGGGTATACAGTTGGGTCCAGCAATTCTCTAGCACCGATCCAGATGAATATGGATCTCAGTTGGCCAGGTCAGGCCGTCTGTCAAGTAGTCAGTCAGATCAGTGAAGCTCAAGGCCAGTTCACCAGGTGCCTGCAAATGAAAAACAAAACCTTATTCTGTTTTTATTCACCTACGCTTAAAATGGATACAATGTCTTCTTTATTCAAAAGATCCTTCTTCTTCTCGAAAACCTTTACACTTAAAGACCTGCTCTCGAGACAACTGTAGTCTAACGGTCTTGAGCTGAGTGCGCACAGCTTGTTTCGTAGGTGGGAGGGAGTCGGCCAGATCTCCCTCACTGCAAGGAAACTGGCAACATCTGCAGTGTTCCTACGTTCATCTGTCTCTGCTTTAAAGAAGAAAAAGGTCACAGAAACAAGCAGTCATGATGGTTGATTGGGCTGTAAAGAACGTCATTTTGTCTGCCAGAACCATTCGAGATGGGGACATACGCCAGCCATATGTAGCTGTGAAGAACATGAATTTATTGCAAGAACCATTTGTGATGGTGAACAACGCCAGCCATGATATGTTGCTGTGAACAACATGAATTTATTGACTAAAACCATTCGTGATGGGGACCTACGCCAGCCATGATGGTTGACTGAGCTGTGAAGAACGTGAATTTACTGACTAGAACCTTTCGTGAGGGGGACCTACGCCTGCCATGATGGTTGACTGAGCTGTAAAGTACATTAATCTATCGACTGGAACCATCCGTGATGAGGCCGTGCACCAGTCATGACGGTCGATTGTTGCTTTGAAGAACATGAATTAATTGACTAGGAACATTCGTGATGGGTGTATACTCAGTCTTTCACGAAACGTGGTTACAAAAAAAAAAAAAGTACAGTCGGGGTCGCACAGTTCCTTGACTCCTACGACTTGAATAAATGGTTACGCTGGCCGAAGTCTGGAGACGATATCGTTTGGGGAGGCACTGAGACGGAGGACATGTAGAGGTAATACCTGGGAACTTGATTCCAGAACAGCAAAGGTCAAACGCAGAGACCTAACTGATCCTGGTAAGCTAAAACTCCTACACAAGTGAATGTTCAGCGAAACTCTTATTCCCTAGAAAAACAAGTAGGTTAATTCATGCTCCCATTATGAAATAGATACATTCCCATTACTCCAAAGAAATGCAGGCTTAGAACATTTGGGATTTCTCCTTGTCCGTTCTGTGTGCTCTCTCCTGTCATTTCTGCTGGGCGATTCGGTGTCGTAAGCAGCGTTCCTTAGGAGTTATGGGCCTGTATTTGTTTAATCACGAGAGCATGAGTTACCCTACTTGTTCGTTATTTATAGTACGGCTAAGTCGAATCGAGCGACTTCTCACTATCGTGACAAACAGGCATCACTTGATTACTTGATTTGACGAACAGACGACGGGGTCATTCGCTAGTTGATTTATCCCCGGTGTGTGAGCGCGCACACGCACACAAACACTCTCATTCACACACACACACACACACACACACGCGCGCGCGCACAAAGAAAAAAAACGGATAGACAAAAGACGAGCACCCCAGCTCGCATGTTGATCTAAACATGTCAGCTATACTTGCTGCCACACAATTAACAGAAAAAATAAAGCACCGGGACAGGTCAATGGTGAATTGGAACGTTACAGAAAACCATTACTGACCTCAGTAGCCCGCTCGTCGATGTCTTGGAAATCTGCAGGATGGAAAATCTCAGATTTCTTGCCCACAGGAGGCGCTGGTGGCGGGTTGTCCTCCATTTCCCAGCAGGCTCTTAAAACACACACACACACACACACACACACACACTTAAAAATCCCAACGCACTAGATATGTGCCAAGACATTCCTTTAACGAATGAATGAGAACACGAACATCTCGTCGGCCGTCAGTTCTTATCAACGATATGCTGTTCACAGGTGATTCAACCAGGTGGGGAGGGTGGGAGGATGGAGAGTCAAGCGGGAGGGGAGATGGAGGAGGGGATGGGGAGAGGCGGGGGGTTTAGGTGGGGAAGGGAGCTACTAAACGGAGAATGCTCTCTCTAAAAAAAAAAAAAAAAAAAAAAAAAAGAAGTTGTAGAACGACAGGCAGGTAGGGAGGAAGGCATGGAACTAAAGAGACACGTGTAAGGGATCGGAGGAGGAGGCTGTGGGCTCTATATCATCCACACTGCGCGCGACATTCGCTGATGACATGATATTCGTATCACGCAGTATGTGTGCGTGCGTGCGTGCGTGCATGCGCGTGTGTGTGTGTGGCCATTTTGGGGATGACTCCATCCCCAGATCACTCACAGTTTAAGGTCCATCTATCAATTCATCAATTCTCCAGCGGTGAAATATTAGCGCACCAGCCATTTTTTCATATCTGCTATTGTTAAAAAAAAAAGAAAAAAAAAAAAAAAAAGAAAGAAAGAAAGGTATAGTGACGTACGCGCTTAAGTTCTCTACGTATGTGCGGACTGCCGGATGTTGCGTAAAGACTGATATAGATGACGTGTGTTTTGTTGCCGATGTCATAAACAGACTCCGAGAACAGGTTCATCGTTACACTGGCAACAATTTATGGCCACTGCACTTCCAAACTTCGAGAAATTCGTTGTTTATGCCGACGGATCGGCAAGAGGTGGAGAGAGACGGTTAGTGCGTTTTGAATTGCTGCTGAAAGTGATGGGCGTTACCGGTCATGGACGAAAGAAAGCTCTACTTCTTCATTTCGCAGGAGAAGAAGTGTGTGACATCTGCACCATGTTCAGTGAAGACCAGACAGGCCAAGACAACGCATCATTCATTCATTATGCCCATCGCTCCCGGTGGAGCATAGGCCATCGACGACCCTTCGCCATCGCACTCTGTTCTGGGCTTTTCTGGCCAAGACAACGCAGATGGCTACAAAACCCTCACGAAATCGCTGTTAGATCACTTTGAGCTACAGAAGAATGTTGACTTTGAAACGTCCAAATTTCGCCAAGCAAAACAAAGAACCCTATGAAAACAGACACGTTCTGTATGCATTTGCGTTTGTTGGCAGCTCATTGCGAATTTGAAGATCCAAACACGGAGATCATAAGTCAAATTCTTCAAGATTGTATGTCACATCGTTTCAGGAGACGTTGTCTTCGTGACGATTCGACTTCAACAAATCTGTTTAAACTTGTATGTTCCCTTGAGCTCTTTGATCTTCAAGGAACAGAGATGGAAACAAATCCCAATGACGATCGCAGTGTGAATTTTAATTCACAGAAAAGGGTATCAGCCAAGAAGAGATCAAATGAAAAGTGGTACACATCAAAGTCCACATCAGCAAAACCAGAGACCACATCAGTTTAGCAACGAGCCTTGTGGATGGTGTGGTGGTAATCGACATCCTCGAGACAACTGCCCAGCCAAAGATAAAACAGTGTCGTTTGTGTTCAAAGCTCGGACATTTGCGCGAAAGTGTGTTGTCCTAGACCCAAGCAAACAGCAAATACGTTAGACCCGAGTCAGCCTTTTCAGAAGAATACTGTGTGTTTTGGTATTAGTGCAGAGTCTACCTCCAAGATCAGCATTAAGATATCAGATGGCCTGTTCCTTTTTACCTTAATACCGGTGCTTCTGTAAATGTGAGTGATGAAACAACATTCAGCAACCTATCCACACGCCATGATTTAAAGCCTACATCAACAAACATTTTTGCATACGGCTCACACAACCCACTCATTGTGCAAGGACAGTTTCACGTAGTCATTTCTTACAAAGGTAAGTGTGTATCTACGCCTGTCTATGTCCTTCAGTCTGGATCACATGCAAAATGTGCCAAACGGAAAAGAAACCTACAGCTGATTAATTATTCTTTCACGACATTAGCACCTTCGTCATGTACTGTTGCTGGCAAGCTGTATGAGGAGTCATCAAAATTCTTCAAGAGCCCGTTGCACAACCTCACTGCTGCATGCTCAATCATTTGAGAAAGAAAGCTGAAGGAATACTTGAGCGACTTGAGAAACTGGATGTCATGTAGTAAGTAAGCCCTAGATGTTCTAACTCCATGGGTATTACCAATAGTGATAGCTCCCAAACTCAAGAAACCAGATAAAATCCAGAAATATGTAAACGTGCGTCTTCCAAATCAGTCAATAAAACGCACAAATAACATCGTACCAACAATTGATGACATTTCTATGAAACTCAATCAGGCAACACTTTTTTCTTAATTGGATCTCTGTTACGAAAAGGGGGGGGGGGTGGGTAGGTGTTGTTCTCTAGGGGAAGGACTAAGAATATTTTCTCTGTTAGAGTTATATTAAAATTTCACCTCCACCCTCTCTCTTACTAGCTATGGAAGGAACAACTTTCCGGTACTAGTCATCAAAAGAAAATTTTTTGTTTGTTTTTTTGTGGGGCAGCTGTTGAAAATACTCCAGAGTGGCGCAGGAATAATTCTCCTTAGGCTTGTACACTTAAAAGTACTTGTAGCTCTGAGAGACAGAATTAGAAATAAGTTCACAATTAAATGCGATATGAACACTAAGAACTGACACAAGTTAAGCGTACTTTCACACATCAACCTTACTTGTTTATGCAAAGGTGAAATATATACATGAATAAACGTCGGTCTTTTTGCGGGCTGAATTGTTCCTACATTATTTCATCAATAAGAGAGGGAAGGTTCCAGATGAGTTGAGTTGGAATCTACTTAGAATATCAGAACTTGTCTGCTGTTGGACAGGTGTGTGTATCTCTCTCCAGTCACTGGTAACTAGTCACCTTCTCTTTAGGCAAGCTGATCTGTAGTGATCGTTGTCCCTGCTGGGCTGATAGCAGGCACACCCAGGCTTCCAGGGTCATCATGAGACAGAACCTGGTTTGTATTTCAGTAGCCGAGAGTCCGGCTTGGTGAGTTCTCACACCTTTGGCTTTCAGTAGATGTGGGAGATCTTAGCCAACAAAAGACTAGACCAGGATAAATATATCTGCCATTATTATCAGTCTCCATTTTCACAAAGATTTTGAGTGGATTGGAACCAGGGGTAGGAGACATTAGTACAATGCTTAACAATTGTAGTCAAACAATTCTACAAATTTTCTTATAGATCAAACTGAAGTAAGCTGAAATACACTTAGCTGAAGTACACATGTTGATTAGATTTAGAGTCACCTACTATAAAACATTAAGACAATTAACATTATTCGTAAATCAACTTAACAGTTTATACCATGCTGTTCTTCCTGTCAGAAGGTAACATTCAGCTATTATCTTAACAGATAGAATTGAATACTGACAAAAGTCCTATTGTTAACATAGATTGTTAAGCAAGCATCTTAACAGTTTTCACCAAGTTGTGGCAAAGCAAAACTATTACAGTTGAATGCTCATTTTTCATCTGGATAGATGTCACCAAGTATTTGCATTAAGTTATATACTGTTAAAACATATGATATACATACAAGCGTATAGTCTCAAAACTTAGAAAATTAGTCTCAACGTACAGTTCTTGTAGGAAGATCCGTGAAACTTTACACAAGATTTTTCAGAGTAGGAGAGATGAGCTTTCCTGGCTGTGTTTCTTTGGTGGTTCGGGGAGTGGTAGTAGGGGGGGACGTATGCAGCGACAGGGAGGGGGGGGGGGGGGGGGGGGGGGGGGGGGGGGGGTGGGGGGGGGTCGGGGGGGGGGGGGGGGGGGGGGGGGGGGGGGGGGGCGCAGGGGGGGGGGGGGGGCAGTGTTCTGTTGCGGTGGCGCATGCATTGGGGGCGGGGGGGGGGGGGGTGGTGGGGGGGGGGGGGGGGTGGGGGGCGTGTGGGGGGGGGGGGGGGGGGGGCGGGCGGCGCGGCTGGGGGGGCGCGCAGTGCAGGGGGGGGGGGGGGGGGGGGGGGGGGGGGGGGCAGGCCGGACGCACGCGGGGCGGGGTTAGCCCGGGGGGGGGGGGGGGCGGGGGGGGGGGGGCGGGGGGGGGGGGGAGGGGGGGGGCGGGGGGGGCGCAGTGCAGTAAGTGTCTAGTGAAATTGAGACAGATATGAAAATTTACATACCAACCCACATGTGATCTGATAAGCGAGGGCGGAGGGGAGGACGGGACCCGAAGGCCCCCGCGCACTTGGTCTGCAATGTCTATTTTTATCACTGAAAATCATGCAAAAATAAGCCAAACAGATGAAAAGAATTGTGAAGAGAAGGGAGAGGGAGGCATTGTATGCAGGGGGGGGGGGGGGGGGGGGTGTCGGTGAGAGGTTGGAAGGGTACGGGGAGAAGGGGGGGGGGGGGTGTGGTTGAGGAGGGGTGGGAAGAGAGGGGGGGGGGGGGTGGAGGTGAGAGGGGGGTGTGGGGGGGGTTGTGGTGGGGGGGTGAGCGGGGGGGGGCAAGTGAGAGAGGGGGGGGTGGAGGTTAGATAGGGGGCGGGGGGGGGGGGGGGGGGGGGGGGGGCCGGGGAGGGGGGGGGTGAGATGGTTGGGGTGCAGAGGTGTGATACAAGACCGCATCTGGACCCTTATTTCACCGGTGAGTTGGTGTGATCTGATAAGCGAGGTGAGGAAGGGATGGCAGACAGAAGGGTGACGTTTGTGCTGCAAATGTTCTCGCTTTGTTGTCTCATGGGGGTGGGGGTTGTGACACTGAGAAATCAGTTCACATCCCCTGTGTGTTGGGGGATAGAGCCCAACAGATGGGGGGGGCTGATCCGGGTGCCGTGAGACGGGTTGAGGGTTTTTTGTGTGTTCGTTTGATGAGACCGCCGGTTTGGGGGATGCGGCGGGTGAGTGGGGCGGCCCGGGGTGTCCGCAGCGCGGTTGAGAGAGGGAGTGGTGAGGGGGGGGGGTGAGGGGTGGGTGAGAGGTAGATGTGTGGAATTGTTGACAACTTGATATCTTTAATTGCGTTCATGAAAACAATGAGAGAGGGAGAGAAAGGGGAAGCGGAAGGGGGGGGGGGGGGAGGGGAGGAGTTGTAGAGGATGGAAATTATCATGCACAATCTCAAGAGTGGTTTCATCACTTGCTAAACACTGTGAAGAAATCAATAAACATGACAACTTTCTCCATACACGCTGGATTAAGTTGTTACAAGCGTCTGAAGTTCAATGTCAGCACTGCTGCTGAAATTTTTTCGAAACTCACATTGTTGAAGTATTGGCGAGAAATTTCTGGATCCTTGAACACAAGTGAGATATTCAGATCTATAGAAAGAATCAGAAGGAACGTGATGAGACAATGAAAAAAGTCTTGCAAGACAAAAAAAAAATCTCACTTTGAACAAAGCCGAGTCGGAATTTTAAAAAGATAACAAAGAAAGAAATTCTATGGTTTTTGTCTTTGGTCGACATGGCATCACCCAGATCCAAACAAAATGGAACGCAATCCACAAGATACTAATGCCTATCAATTTCAAAGAAGTCAAAGATTTTCTTGGTCTTTCAAGCTATGTCTCATGCTTTGTTCCAAACTATGCAGCGTTACCAAACGACATTGAGACCTCACTCACAAGGACACAGAATGCAGCAAGTGGACCACAGACATGACAATGCATTTCAAGAACTGAAAGCTCGGCTGACCAACAATGAAGTCACCTGGCTTATTAAATCCTGATCTGTCAGTAGATGTAAATTGCTGATGCCAGCCTATTTGTACTTGGAGCACTTCTTGCACAACGAGATGACAATGAACAAACAAATCATGTAATTGCCTACGTCAGTTCATGTACCAATGGATGTTTTAAGTCCAGGTGTTCACAGATTGAGAGAGAAACTCACTGTCATATGGGTTTGTGTGCATTTTTACCTGTATCTCGTTGGTCGTCCGTTCAAAGTCATCTCAGATCACAAGTCTGTTCAGAACAATTTTCAACAACCCAAAACTTCAAGACCGTCAGCACAAGACACTATAGAAGGTTGGAATCTTCGCCCTTCAGTCATACGATTTCAAACAGGTGAAAAATAATTCCTGACAACTTCCTTATTGGACACCCAGTGGAAAAAAACTTGATATCAAAGAAAGTCATGCATCCAAGATTGATGAAATTTATATCAGTTTTCTTGTTGATCATAAAGTATCAAAAGCAATGTAATGGCACTGCAAGAAATTTCAAAAACAAATAAACAAAGATCTTATGCTAGAAGCCATTCAGTCTGCTGTCAAAGCAGATGTGTGCAACCCCATCAGACATAACATTTTATATGTCTGGTTTCCTGACCTTCAAGACAATTTGCAATGAAACTGTCAGTCATTGGAGAGCATCAAGTGATTCTGAGAGGAACACAGATTATCATCCCTAAAAGTCTTCATCAGCCAGCCATAAACACAGCACATGAAGGCCATCATGGTATCATCAAAACAAATAGACTTCTGCATGAAGAGATTTGGCTTCCGCGTATGGATAGTCAAGTGAAAGCCAAGACCAAGCACTGCCTAGTATGTTTGGCAAAAATCCCTGATCACTGTGAAGAACCTCTCAACATAACGGAATTGCCTGGGAGTCCTTGCTCTGAAGCGAACGTTAATTTCACTGGTCCATTCCCATCTGGCGAATGCATCCTTGTAATGATTGATGCCGTCTCTCACCACCCAGAAACAGACATTCTATCATCAACAAAGGTCAAGGCCCGTAATAATTCCTAGACTGGATGCAATATTTGGAAGACATGACATTCCTGACATCATCAAGTCAGACGATCGCCCACCTTTCAACAGTCATGAATTTGCTCATTTTGCCAAGTACTTAGGCTTCAAACATCGCAAACTAACTTTTTTTTTTTTTTGGCAACAAGCAAGTGGTCAAGTTAAACGGTTCATGTCCATCATCAAGTAAACCATGCAGACAGCACATGTTGGAAACAAACCGCGGAAGCAAGAAACTGTTCAAGTTTCTACGAAACTTCCGTGCGAAACCTCGTTCCACAACAGGAGTCAGTCCAGCAGAAGCACTGTTCAGCAGCAAGATCAAAACAAAATCTTCCTACTCTGAAAGAATCGTCAACCTGGACTTTCCACATGAAGATCCGCACCAAAGATGATGCTGAAAAGAAACAGAAGATGAAAACAACAGCAGATCTTGCATGTCACGCTCTACAGCCTAACCTTCAAGTTGTAAATGCTGTTTTGGCATGCCAGCCTCACCAGAACAAACTCACTCTCCGCTCTTCCCCATCTCCCCCTGAAATGACTGCCCGCAAAGGAACAATGGTCACTGCCAGTTCCCATACCATAAATCACCCGAAATTCTTCTTTCTTCAAGGAGATCCCTCTATCTCTTGACAACACCCCCCCCCCCCCCCCCCCCTCCCCGCCAATGCAGTTCCAGAGGAAAATGAAGATGAGGAGCAAAATATTCCTGAAAACATCCTTGGAACACTACACCCTATAACCACAACTGGTGAACAGACCTCTACCAATCCCACGAGGCAATTCTGCTCTACAACCAGGCATTCCAAGACGTTCTGGTCTTCAGCGTCGCAAACTCCTGTAGTTGGAATACTTTGTCTCCAAATGACAATCATTTGACAGTTCTGCTTTTATAATTGAGCTGATCAAAGCGATGGAAGTGAGCAGAAAGACTGTCCGAATTGCTCACTGAGTATTGTCAATCTGATGATTCATTTTTGTTCATTGCGCTTTTTTTTTTTTTTTTTTTTTTTTTTAATCATTTTGAATCATTTCGGTTGAAGCTGAATCTGTTCTCATCTGTGTCAACTAGACTGGCTCAAGATATCTGATATTTTATCATAACTTACCTATGACAAAATTAATAGATTGGCTAGAGATTTAAAAATTTCTTCGCATATTTGAACAATTCGCTTTGCACAAGAAATTTATTCTATAATGAGGAAAGACGTAATGTTGTACCCGCTTAAGCTTCCTACATATCTACAGACTAGCGGTAGTTGCTAAAGACGGATATAGGTGGCGCGTTGTTCATAACCGTTGTAACAGACATCGAAAAAAGGTGCATCTCTACTACGCTATGGTATTGTGTTTTGAGCGAATCCTCATCGTTACGGGTGGTAATTTACGAAGAAAAGAGACAAATCAATCAATCAAACTATCGACTTAAATTAAACATGCTGAAGGGTGGAGCCTATGTGTGAAAACAATGTCTGCGCATAGTTCAGCGCATACCGTTTTGTCGTTCACAAATGTTCATTTTCATGTGAATAACTGGACTTGCTGCAGGTTAAAACTGTAACCAAACAAGCGCATGCACTGCCGGCTGAGTGTCTTCTAGCTGAACATGTGAGAGTTATTGACGTTTTTCTTTTAGATTACGTCATCTGCTTATGCGCACACTACTACAAGTTGCACCTTACCACATATTGATTCAAAATGAAGAAGAAGAAGAAAAAAACAACCTGCAAATGAAAGAAAGGAAGTACATGTAGTGTTGACGAGTGCGCATGCGTTTGACGTAGTATAGTGTCGGTGCGAGAGCTTGGATGTTGAGCGGCCAGTTACGTGTTCACACAGTCATTTTGGTCAAATTGAAGTTTTCGGGTTTCTTACACCCAGAGTGTGGTTTGCATTTCGAATGCGAGTTGGTACGTGGTGAACTGGCAGCACCGCAAAAAACACTACAATGCACACGACTGAAAAGAAAGGAAAGGGAGTGATGCATGCATGACGTCATTTACAAGGCTCATCCACCAACCCCTGCAGCGGTTTGAAGAAGCCATATTGTGAGAGGCCAACTTGCTAAGAGAGACAGACAGAGAGACAGACAGAAGAGAAGAGAGAGAGAGAGAGAGAGAGAGAGAGACTGACTGACAGAGAGAGGGGAGGCGGATAAAGGATAGGAATGAAGGCAGAGAGTCGAATCCGAGACACAGAAAGGTACAGGTAGACAGATAGAGACACACACACACAGGTCGCAGAGAGAGAGAGAGAGAGAGAGAGCAGACACAAAGACAGAGATATCTCACATTTATATGAAAGACACACTGACACAGAGACAGACGGAGAGGCAGAGAGAGGGAGACTGTGACAGAGAGATAAAGACAGAAGCAGCGAGCGTGATATAATGAGAGAGTGGAGAGAATGGGACAGAAAGACAAAGAGATAGAGACAGAATGAGAGAGAGACAGATAGAGACAGAGAGACGGAAAGAAACAGAGAGACAGACAGACAGCGGATAGACTGACGGACAAGGACAGAGAAAAAAAACTAAAAGACAGAAAGAAAAAGACACAGGAAGACAAAGAGGGATACTGAGTATGGGTAAGTGTGTGTGTGTGTGTGTGTGTGTGTGTGTGTGTGTGTGTGTGTGTGTGTGTGAGACAGAGACTGAGAGAGACAGAGAGAAACAAAACGTTCGGCCACTCTCACCGACCCTTTTTGTCTTACACTATCGTGTATTGTTTTTCTATCCTTGTGGACCATCTCTCCCTATCTTTTGTTCTGGTAACTGTTTTAAACTTTTTTTCATTATAGATTATGAAATGCTAACTTTCTTGCGAGGGGGATGGGGAGTGTTGTAATCTGGCGACTGGCTGAATTCCCATGGCGGTGAGCGGTGAAAATTGGCCAGAGGGGACTCTAGCTCTTCATTCTGCCGTGCCTTTTAGCCTATCTCGCCTTCTTTTTTGTACGATTTGCGGCATTTAAATATTCCTCGCTGATTTCTTTATGTTTTCAAACACACACACACACACACACACACACACACACACACACACACACACACACACACATGCGCGCGCGCGCGCGCGCACGCACACACACACACTGCTGCGCCGTTTTGCGACTAATTTCTTCCATTTGCAATTCTCACGTTAACTCCAGTCAACTCAAGCAGGGGGAAAAAAAGAGAGAGACAGACAGAGAGAGACAGAGAATTACACTAGTATATACAACAAGCTGTAATGGCCTTCCGAAAACAATCCTTCCAGGGAAGTGTTTGGGGAGGAGGAAGACGGAGGGGAAGACAGAAAAAAAAAAAAAAAAAACCAAAGGACTGACAACATTGCAGAATGGACAAGTAGGGCCCAAGAAGATTGCGGAGACCCCAGCCCTGGCACACAGTCAACAGAAGTGTGTGTGTGTGTGTGTTGGGGGGAGGGGGGGGTAACCTGATCAACTGTTCTTCAGTGTGGGGCTCAATGAACTGCCATGGAGTTAAGGGAAAAGAAGAGAGACGTCACTGAAGTTTCCAAGATGAAACGCCCCCACAACGCTGTTTTAAGATTTTTGTTTATTTCCTCTCATCATCGTTTTAAGGGAATTTTCTTTTATCTAACATGCGTACAGCTTTGGGATGTAGACCTTATGCATATCTTTGATACGTGTTGCAACATTTCTCATCTTGGTCCGATGCAGATAACAGTCCAGATATCCATACAAATAGGCTGTGACGAAGATTTTTGAGTAGAAACAAGCACAGTTTGGATCGTTTTAGAATTTGACAGCTAGAATTCTCTCTGGACAATGTAGTCTCACTACCAAGTCATAGGACAACAGAACAAACAGGTGGCACATTAGGAATTGGAACAAGAGAAAAAAGAGGGCTTAAGGAAAAAAATCAGCGGGCGACAGTTCAAAAGAAAGTAGAATAAAAAATAAAAAAAAAAAAGACAGTAACAGAAAAGAGGGAATAATACACTCGCGGAGGACCATAGAAAGAGAAGAAACCGAACAATCCGGTATTGAGTTTGATCTGCAGTCATTCAGGCGTGCAGCACAGCTCCCGCCCAGACTGTCATGTGTCACGCTCAGAAAAAGGTTTCTGTTCCTTTGTCTCTACAAGATCACAGTGTGACATCGGTTTACAGCTACAGCTCCCGATCCAATGGATCTGGATTCAAAATTTGAGCGTGTGTAGTCTCGCCCAGAGAGGAAGGATTGAAGCGCACGCGCGCGTGGTCAAAGGAAATCCGCCATTACAGTTTGAAGCTGAAGAGATGGATTTTTACGTCCTATTGGCTTGATGCCCTTAAAGACATGGAGTCCCGGACCGAAGTCTGTAGCTGCGGTGGCAGGACATCTGATCATTGGCAGGATTCTTAGTTCCAGATGGTGGCTGTCCTATCTTGTTCTGGTTTTCGTCCAAGACTGGAGTCCAGATCCTCTTCTCTCTTCTTGCTCAACTGGTGTCCAGCATTTGGTTCTGGTTCCGTATGAACTAGTGTGTTGGTCAGCCGACTGTGGGCGTCGGTACTCTTCATCTCTTTCCCCCTTCCCTCCCAAAGGCCTGTCTTCAGGGCTACCAGACAGTGTTCTTCGTGCTCGGGGTGTGATGTTTCTGTGCCGTATGAGGCTGTCTCAGACAGGAGCGGGGTGGTTGCTGGAGCGCGCTGCGCAGTTCCTTTCTGTGATCCTCACTGACTACGGACGAGAGGGCAATTTTTCAGCCCAACCCCGGGAGAAATGTCCCCCATGCCGACCTGAAAACATGGTTTGCCAGGCCACAGTTATCACTGTCAGGCAGACAGCCATCTCCAGGAGCTGTCCCTGCGGGACACAGGCTAGACCCGCTGTCACCCGTAGAGACTGGAAGGTTGGCCGCGCTGCCAGACGTTACCCTGTGCAGCTGGCCTGCTCGGTGTATACTCCTGCTGTGGTTTTAAGAACCAGACAGTGACCAAAACTGACACAGAGAGCTAAGAGCGCAAGCACACTCATGCACAAATTCACACGCGGAGATTAAAGGCGCACGTCGATGACAAAAGGATTATTAAGGTTTCTACTGCTCCTTCTCCCTTAACTCCATGTGAAGTTAGTGGGGCACCACACTGAAGAATAGTTCTTGAGGTTCCACCAGCGCTCTGTCGGCTGTGTACCAGGGCCTGGGTCTCGGCAAAAAAATTTCCCTGTACATTCTGCAGTGTTGTTGGTCCATCCGCAGGTGTGTGTGTGTGTGTGTGTGTGTGTGTGTGTGTGTGTGTGTGTGTGTGTGTGTGTGTGTTCGTCTTCCGTCTCCTTCCTTCTACAGTTTCCTGTTCAATCATTTCAGCAAGGGCCTTTGATCTGTTTACATGTCTATGCCAATACAGTTTTCTTTCCCTGACTGATACCAATCAATCTTTGCATGGTCTTGGCACTGCTGCCTGATGGTCTGACGCACTTGCTGATCGGTGATATGATCGGTGTATCATATGTTTGTTATTTTGCCATAACGGGACGGTGCAGCGACACTACGGCTTCAGGCCAGAACAAAATGTTTTCAGGGGGAAAAGAAAGGCGTTGAACAGAAGACCCTGCGTTTGTCCCTTTTCAAAAGCAGGTCTTTCGTTCACGAGCTGTGGGTCTTTGCACAGCCAGTTATTAACAACGATTTGCGGATCACCACAGGCAGCGCTGGCTCTACGGACGAGTCTTGAATTGTGACGACAAGACACACTAGGGGGGGGGGGGGGGGGGGGGTTGGGGGGGGTGAAAAGGTTCTGTTTACAAACAGTTCATTGGTTGTATGTGCTGTCAGTGAAGTGTTTAATGCATGTATGCACACAGAGAGAGAAAGAGAGAGAGAGAGAGA
>JADBJO010000252.1:460000-557500 GCA_016801955.1 Conus betulinus | reverse complement strand
ACACACACACACACACACACACACACACACACACACACACACACACACACACACACACACACACACACACACACACACACACACACACACACACGCACGCACGCACGCACGCACGCACGCACGCACGCAAGCATGCACGCACGCTCGCACGCACGTGGGCACACGCACGCACGCAAGCACGTGAAGGCCTGCTTAGGGGAGTATGTGTGTGTGTGTGTGTGTGTGTGTGTGTGTGTGTGTGTGTGTGTGTGCGTGCGTGCGTGCGTGCGCTTTGAACATGGAGAGATTGACGTTTTTCAGAGAACAAGCTAGCATGTTCTGCTCCAAGGGGAAAAAGGGCACTAAACTCACATTCCATCTTCCTGTGCGCATGTGAGACAAGCACCCTCACAGTCGGACCTTGAAAGAAGAACCCAAGACATGGAAATGAGGTGTTACCACAAGACACTACATCGAAACATCAGATGATGATCCACAAATGCGACAAACCATTAGACATCACACAGGACCGTACGAGGATCTACGACGTCAGCAGGAAAAAGAAAACGGCTTCGAACTGTTTTCTGTATGGAATTGATCTAATGGCCTTGATCTAATGGCCAAGATATAATAGCCAAGATCTAATGGCCTTGATGTAATGGCCTTGCATGAAACAGTCCTCAAGGGAACTGTTGAGGGAGGGAGACGGAGGAGGAAAAAAAATGACTGCAATATTTGCAGAGTGGACGGGAGAACATTTTTCAGAGACGCACGCCTTGGAGAACAACCCGACAACACTGTATGAATTTGGTGAACCGTTCTTCCGTGTTGTGCCGACGACTCCCCGCGGAGTTAAGGGAGAAGAACAAGAAGAAGAAACTTGTTGAATGTTATTGGAGTAGCTTCCCTTACTAAGATGGTTGCTGGTAGACGCATGCGGCAAGGAAACAGTCTGACATACGAAGTAGTTCGGGAGTGGTTCATGAGACCAACAAGCCATTGAAATATGGAATACGAGCTGGTTCCTTTGCACACCAAAACAAGCAGCACTTTGACGACTGTGCTGACATACTTAATCAAGAATGGCCACGGAGCAAGGCAGCAAGGTAGAACTAATGACTTGCTGCAAGTGAACTAAAGACAGTTTGGAAATAGCACCTGTTCCAGGGCCAGAACTTGCATGCATGCTGTGTGTGTGTGTTTGTGTGTGTGTGTGTGAGAGAGAGAGAGAGAGAGAGAGAGAGAGAGAGAGAGAGTCCAACTGACTGTGTTTTTAATCTTTAAGGGAAATCTTGTTTGTTGTTTGTGCTCAGTGTTGTCATTTCAGCTAGGCGATTTGGTGTCCAAAGCAGCATTTTGTGTATGGAGTTATGGGCTTATAATTATTTAATCGTAGGAGCAACAGTTATCCTACTTGTTTGTAATGGTAATCTGAAGCTGACACATAGTAAAAGTTGATTTAATAATAATGTACACATAAGATGGATATTTAAACTAAAAAGAAACGTATGCATTATGATCTGCTAATTTTTCATTAAAAGGAGTTAATAATGGACACATAATGTGGATTTTGAAAAAGAAAAGTATGCATTATGATCTAATTTTAGTCTGTTAGGAGGAACAAAAATCTAAATAGAAAAAAAAAATGAAGTTGTGTGAAATCTAACAAGGCTCAAAACTCAACAAATCCCATTCTCAGTCTTTGCACCTTTTCATCAACATTGAAAGAAGCAAAGCAGAAATAAGCATTAATACATTTGCTAGTTGTTAGTGCCACATGGATCTGTCTAGCCACCCTCATACCCTCTCCTCAAATTCATAAAACCTTGCAATGAAAAACAACAAATACTGACTGCAGCAGGTAGGTGTCTCTTCTATCTCCTCTTGGAAGCAACTTCTTTCAGTTTGTAGTTTAAAAAAACCAAGGTAACTTCAACCGGTTTCTAAACTGTCACACAAGTTACTCGTTTTTTTGTTGTGTTTTTTTTACCACTTTTACCTTACCGTTACACTTCTGATGAAACTAGGGGGACAGAATGGTAAGGTCATGGTGATGATGATGATGATAACATTGTTGATGGCAGGGAGCACAGTTTAAACAAGTCCTTTGTGAGGGGTTACCCGTATGCCTTGTGTTTTTCGCCGGGTGGACACTCAGGAGGTGGTGGGATTCAGCCAGCTGGTGGATGTTCAGGGCAAGGATCATGCCTGTCTGCTTGAATCAGGTTCCTTTCCACATCACATATCTCGCTGCATAGTATGATCTCCACATCACATTGTATCTTGCTGCATTGTATAATCAATCACCCAAATACCAGGACCATTTCTGTCTACTGGAGTCGAATATCCCTCCACATCACACAGTATCTTGCTGTGTTCTTATCATATAAAAAGACATGGACCTTTTCTTTTCTGTCTCATCCTTTGTGCTACCGTGGTAGTATTACACGCATGCGGCTCATGTCCAGAACCACATCCTATCATAAACTTACAACAATTGCTTTTTTTGCGAAGCCAGTGTGAGTGAGCTCTCCCTCCGGGGAGGCGCTATCACATCTATCCAATGACAGTCCCCATGAACTTGCCGATACTGTTGATCCCAACACAAACTTTACCAAGGCTGTAAACATAGAAACTGGAAATGAAAGCCATCATTAGAACAGGGCGTAAGGGCCACTAAATTAGAGACATTTGCTGTTGTTGTTGTTGCTCAGTGAGGGCAAGGGTGATGAAAATGATGCAGTGGAGTTCCATTCTTGTATGAGACTGCCTAACAGGGCTTACTCTACACTTCCTTTTTAAAATGTATTTGCAAGGCCAGAGAGATGCAGACACCTGCAGTGTTGGTCAGGAAATTTAAGAAACATTCTCGCAGACGTGTCCATTATGTGGATAAAAACTCAAGTGTGTAATCCCTGTCTTTGCGGTTGAGCCCACGGCAAGCTCAGTCTGGTCAAGGCAGAAAAAATCCCACAAATAAATGGCTCTGATGGGAATTGAACCCATGACCTCCCAGCCGGGAGTCCACGATACTGACCACTACACTACGGTGGCTGGTGACAAAGACCATTTCTGTCTACTGAAAACAGACACCTCTCCACATCACTCCATGTTTTACTGCATGGCATATCATATTAGATGACAGGGATCATTTTTTGTGCACTGGAGTCAGGTACCTCTCCACATACTACGACACTGCATTCAGTTCATGTCATATCACTCAAGGACAAGGACTGTGGCTGACTCTTGGAGACTGTTACCTTCCACATCTCACTGCAGTTTAATAATGATGATAATACACTGCACAAAAACAAGACCCCTCAGGTACCTGTTCATTTTGAACATCACACCGCATTGCATGATATATCTGTTCATGAGCTAAGGGCAAGGACTGTGCCTGTCTGCTGGAGTTTAGTCCATCTTCCTGTCCCACCACACTCCAAGCAAACCGCGTCGCATTGCATACCGCTCAAACACAAGGACCACAACTATTCACTGGAGCTAAATGCCAAGGGTTATTACGCCATATAGCATCCAAAAATGTAGGATGAAACACCATATACATTCATCAATCTTTGCATTGAAGGACCACATTCGTACACATTGTGCATTTTATTACACATTACAGCACGTTCTATTACATGATATACAAAAGCAAGGCATTTGCATACTAATGATTGAGGTGTTAGAAGGCATGAGATATACATTTTGCATCACATTGCACAACATCACGCTGCTTTGCAAAGATTCATGCCATAGGTTTTGTTTTTGTTAGATTCAGTACTTGTGATCTTTTGAAAATGTTGTCAAAGACAGTATCAGTAAAGCTGTCTGATAAGAATGTTAAGGCCAAGATTGTTGCATGATTTGATTGTGTATATAATGTCAGTGCATATGAATTTTGCATTGTTTGAACTTCAGTGTTGTGTGTTGTTTTTTTTTTTAGAGTAAATACCATCATGTCTGCTCTAAATGTTGAGGAAATATGTTGATGAGATATTTGTTTGTATTAATTTAGATGATGTTCAATTTTAGTCATCATTCATAACATCAATTTTAAGCAATCATTTGTTACATCAGTATGACATTTTGACATCTTCATGTTTAGTTCTATGTGATGACTCATTGCAAATGACTTTATATCTGATTCACTGGAAGGTCAATATGTGACATCATTTGTTTGATATCAGTGATCATCCGCCATGACCTGCGAGGGACAGGCCTGGGTCGGCAACTGATGGAATCCACAGAGCATTTGCTCGACAGTACGTTAACTGCACATAATTAGTGTGTGTCTTGTGTCTGAGTGTTACTATGTATGCATAATAAATGTATATTATGCATGTTCGTTTGTCTGTCTGTGTGTTACTGTGTGTATAGAAAATATTACCGATATCATGTATGCTTGTTTATGTAATTATCAGTGTATTGTGTGTGTGTGTGTGTGTCTGTGTCTGTGTCTGTGTGAGAGAGAGAGAGAGAGAGAGAGAGAAAGTATGCCAATATTTCCCATTTCTGCAATTTGTCTCATGATCATATCAGTAAAATTGTCTATTTTCCTTGCAAAAAAAAAAAAAAAAAAGCGCAAAGAAGCATAATAGTAACTTTGGTATTAAGAGGCATATTTGGGAATAGGTGCATGTTTGGGAACAGCTGCATTATCAATTTTATCCTATGAAGGGAAGAGGAATGTGTGGGGTGTTTTCTTGTTGCTTTTAAGCAGAAAAAGAGTTAAATGGAATGTGAAATTGGTATTATGGTAAGTTTGTCTGAACTTTCTCTCCCTACCCCCAGTCTCACACACACTCATCCAGTCATCAACCCGGGGTGGCTGTGCTTTTCAAAGGCACTGCATAGTGCTCTCCTCCATACTGGTTTGTCAGGCCTGTGTACAGTGATCTTGAAATGTTTTACCAGACTCTTCTTTCCACAAGGTCACCAATTACCGGCCAAAATGAATAGCACTCATTCATTCACTTTTTTGTTTATATCTTCACTGACATGTTTGCGGGCACAAAACATGAAGATGAAAGTGGTTGATTTTATGATGCAGGCTATGTTAAATCCAAAATGCCTGAAAAGTGATTATAACCTATGGGCAGGAAATTAGGCAATGTTATAACCAAAAATGTGTTGGCAGTGTGACTGTTACATAAATATGCACATATTTTTCCATGTACCACATACATACATTTCATGCTAACCAACTTATGGCCAACCTTGCATGTCGCTGCAACCCAACAGAATGTACAAAAAATTCATGGACTTTCTTGTAAAATAATTGTCATACAGGAGTAGCTTCAAATGTAAAAACTGATTGATATTTTTTAGAACCATTCCTTGACCAATCCCAGCTGTCTGACTTGAAATGTAAATAATGGATGGTTTACATGTAAAGCCAACACACACGAAAACCAACACTGAGTATGGATGCAGCCAAGGGATTAGGAGGTAAGCAAAGGGCTGTGTTACTTATACTGGTTTCAATTAAAAATAGACTAAATTGTTGTCTGAGGGGGGGGAAATCTGGCTTCCAACCAAGTCCTTGCTATGAAAGTTGGAGCCAGGGGTTTTGTAGGCTCTTCAGCCTGTGATCTCATCAAACAGCCCAGATCTCCTGGTAAGAAAAGGAAAAGAACCCTAAAGGCAATGGCAGAGGCTGCAGAAAAAAAAGTTTCCAGCCGAATCTGGTTAAGGAGGAACAAAATTAAATTTTGTTAGGCTTAGATTTCCTGACTTAGGTGTCTAATTCATGATGTGGGTAAGATACCCATTCAAACAAAGCAGCACCTTGAGACACCTGCTGATCCAGAAGTTGCCAGTTCAAATCCTGGCAATGCCAGGGAAAAAAATTCTGGCAGCAGAAGGGCATCATGGAGTTATGAATGATCTGGATGCGGCCCAGCCCGCATGGAGTGCCAGGAGTTCAGAGCAGACACAGTTGCCCGAGAGGGTTTCTTTTGTGAAGGCCTTCTGCTGTTAAGCTGTCCCTAAAGTTTCCTCCTTCCATGGTGATTCAGTACACGAAATGGTTTCAGTAAGACCAACCTGGTGTCACAGAAGAAATGCTTAACTCTGGCTCTGAGTAGTACTGATAAAGACTAAAGAGGGGCTTTTTTTAATCTTGCTTTTTTTTTTTTTTTACTTCTTTTTTTTTTTAAACAAATCTGAAAGGATTCATCCACCAATACATTGCAAAGTTCTTACATAAGCTAGTCAGAATGGAAATGTTGATCTGTGCTTGCATACACTCTTTGTAGATTAACCTAAACATATTGCTTTTTCTCATCAGTGGAATGTTATAATGTTTTTAAGACGACAACCATCGCCAGAAAACAAAGAGTGGAAAGTGGATTTTACCAAAATCCACTAAGATGCATCTCATTGTTTCGGAACCCATTTTGACTTTAACTGGTGTGAAACGTATCTTTTCTGTTGCTATGCAGGATAAGCACACAAGAGCAGTAAGATAGGAATTGTCTGCAGGAGACAGATGAAGACAGTCTACCTCAACACGCTGGACAAGCAAGGTTTCTACACACATCTGGGTTACACCTGCTGCCAGCCTGTCACCAGTTTAGGAGCCAATGCCAGCAGAGTTCCTGAAGAGTTTGTGAGTGTCTATAGGCCTCAGTTCATCCGACTTGCCTTCATTTTGTTATTGTCAGTGTCTACAGTGCCTCAGTTCATCTGATGTACCTTCACTTTGTCATTGTCAGTGTCTAGAGGCCGCAGTTCATCTGACATGCCTTCATTTGTCATTGTCAGTGTCTAGAGTGCCTCAGTTCATCTGAGGTACCTTCACGTTGTCATTGTCAGTGTCTAGAGGCCTCAGTTTATCTGACATGCCTGCCTTTTGTCAGTGTCAGTGTCTAGTCTAGAGTGCTTCAGTTTATCTGATCCACCTTCAGTTTGTCATTGTCAGTCGGTGTCTAAGCCTCAGTTCATCTGATCCACCTTCACTTTGTCATTGTCAGTGTCTAGGCCTCAGTTCATCTGATTTACCTTCACTTTGTCATTGTCAGTGTCTAGGCCTCAGTTCATCTGATCCACCTTCACTTTGTCATTGTCAGTGTCTAGACCTCAGTTCATCTGATCCACCTTCACTTTGTCATTGTCAGTGTGTGTCTAGACCTCAGTTCATCTGATCCACCTTCCCTTTGTCATTGTCAGTCAGTGTCTAGACCTCAGTTCATCTGATCCACCTTCACTTTGTCATTGTCAGTCAGTGTCTAGACCTCAGTTCATCTGATCCACCTTCACTTTGTCATTGTCAGTCGGTGTCTAGACCTCAGTTCATCTGATCCACCTTCACTTTGTCATTGTTAGTGTCTAGACCTCAGTTTGTCTGATCCACCTTCACTTTGTCATTGTCAGTGTCTATACCTCAGTTTGTCTGATCCACCTTCACTTTGTCATTGTCAGTGTCTATACCTCAGTTTGTCTGATCCACCTTCACTTTGTCATTGTCAGTGTCTATACCTCAGTTTGTCTGATCCACCTTCACTTTGTCATTGTCAGTGTCTATACCTCATTTTGTCTGATCCACCTTCACTTTGTCATTGTCAGTATCTATACCTCAGTTTGTCTGATCCACCTTCACTTTGTCAATGTCAGTCAGTGTCTAGACCTCAGGTCATCTGATCCACCTTCACTTTGTCAATGTCAGTCAGTGTCTAGGCCTCAGTTCATCTGATCCACCTTCACTTTGTCATTGTCAGTGTCTAGACCTCAGTTCATCTGATCCACCTTCACTTGTCATTGTCAGTGTGTGTCTAGACCTCAGTTCATCTGATCCACCTTCACTTTGTCATTGTCAGTCAGTGTCTAGACCTCAGTTCATCTGATCCACCTTCACTTTGTCATTGTCAGTCAGTGTCTACACCTCAGTTCATCTGATCCACCTTCACTTTGTCATTGTCAGTCAGTGTCTACACCTCAGTTCACCTGATTCACCTTCACTTTGTCATTGTCAGTCAGTGTCTAGACCTCAGTTTGTCTGATCCACCTTCACTTTGTCATAGTCAGTTAGTGTCTAGACCTCAGTTCATGTGATTCACCTTCACTTTGTCATTGTCAGTCAGTGTCTAGACCTCAGTTTGTCTGACCCACCTTCACTTTGTCATTGTCAGTCAGTGTCTAGACCTCAGTTCACCTGATCCACCTTCACTTTGTCATTGTCAGTCAGTGTCTAGACCTCAGTTCATGTGATTCACCTTCACTTTGTCATGGTCAGTCAGTGTCTAGACCTCAGTTCATGTGATCCACCTTCACTTTGTCATTGTCAGTCAGTGTCTACACCTCAGTTCACCTGATCCACCTTCACTTTGTCATTGTCAGTCAGTGTCTAGACCTCAGTTCATGTGATCCCACCTTCACTTTGTCATTGTCAGTCAGTGTCTTGACCTCAGTTCATCTGATCCACCTTCACTTTGTCATTGTCAGTCAGTGTCTAGACCTCAGTTCATGTGATTCACCTTCACTTTGTCATGGTCAGTGTCTAGATCTCAGTTCATCTGATTCACCTTCACTTTGTCATTGTCAGTCAGTGTCTTGACCTCAGTTCATCTGATTCACCTTCACTTCGTCATTGTCAGTCAGTGTCTAGACCTCAGTTCATGTGATTCACCTTCACTTTGTCATTGTCAGTCAGTGTCTAGACCTCAGTTCATCTGATCCACCTTCACTTTGTCATTGTCAGTCAGTGTCTAGACCTCAGTTCATCTGATCCACCTTCATTTTGTCATTGTCAGTCAGTGTCTACACCTCAGTTCATCTGATCCACCTTCATTTTGTCATTGTCAGTCAGTGTCTACACCTCAGTTCACCTGATCCACCTTCACTTTGTCATTGTCAGTCAGTGTCTAGACCTCAGTTCATCTGATTCACCTTCACTTTGTCATTGTCAGTCAGTGTCTAGACCTCAGTTCATCTGATCCACCTTCATTTTGTCATTGTCAGTCAGTGTCTACACCCTCAGTTCACCTGATCCACCTTCACTTTGTCATTGTCAGTCAGTGTCTACACCTCAGTTCACCTGATCCACCTTCACTTTGTCATTGTCAGTCAGTGTCTACACCTCAGTTCATCTGATCCACCTTCACTTTGTCATTGTCAGTCAGTGTCTAGACCTCAGTTCATGTGATCCACCTTCACTTTGTCATTGTCAGTCAGTGTCTAGACCTCAGTTCATGTGATTCACCTTCACTTTGTCATGGTCAGTCAGTGTCTAGACCTCAGTGTTCATGTGATCCACCTTCACTTTGTCATTGTCAGTCAGTGTCTACACCTCAGTTCACCTGATCCACCTTCACTTTGTCATGTCAGTCAGTGTCTAGACCTCAGTTCATGTGATTCACCTTCACTTTGTCATTGTCAGTCAGTGTCTAGACCTCAGTTCATGTGATTCACCTTCACTTTGTCATTGTCAGTGTCTAGACCTCAGTTTTGTCTGATCCACCTTCACTTTGTCATGTCAGTCAGTGTCTAGACCTCAGTTCATCTGATCCACCTTCACTTTGTCATTGTCAGTCAGTGTCTAGACCTCAGTTCATCTGATCCACCTTCTCTTTGTCATTGTCATTGTCAGTGTCTAGACCTCAGTTCATCTGATCCACCTTCACTTTGTCATTGTCAGTGTGTGTCTGGACCTTAGTTCATCTGATCCACCTTCACTTTGTCATTGTCAGTCAGTGTCTACACCTCAGTTCATCTGATCCACCTTCACTTTGTCATTGTCAGTCAGTGTCTTGACCTCAGTTCACCCTGATCCACCCTCACTTTGTCATTGTCAGTCAGTGTCTACACCTCAGTTCATCTGATCCACCTTCACTTTGTCATTGTCAGTCAGTGTCTACACCTCAGTTCACCTGATCCACCTTCACTTTGTCATGGTCAGTCTCACACATCTGCTCTACAACCAGACTGCAGTCTTCATTCTCACTGTAGACCTTGTGTTCACAAACTTTTCAGTGAAACAAATTGTACAGAGCGTTACTGATTGTATCAGTCAACTTTAACTTCAAGCAAATGTTTTACCCCTAAAGCATAATCCCTCAAGAATAAGTCTATTTATGGTAGAACAGAAACCACAGAGGTCATCAGTAAAATGTGATATGTGCAGTCACGAAAATGACAGGTTGTCTTTTTGTAAAGGGAAGTGATGGGGCGGTTGCTGATTTTGAAGACGAGTTGAGGCGTTTGCTATGACACAGATTTCAGATGACTTAAGAAAGTGCAAGTCCTTCCAACACTCAAAAAAATGTGACAGCACACATTCACACAGCATATACTTCTTTTATCCACCTGTTTAAAAAGTTTATTTTATGGTCACTCAGTAGTCTCAGATATTCTGAAATTTGAAATATCTTACTCATAAGTCCTGCACAGGGATTGATAGGTCTATTGTGGTCTCACAGTAGTGGAACAGCATAACTGGTTCCAATGAAATACCACATTGAATGCTTTTATTCAGTGCACACAGAAGCAGTTGGTGAATTCTCTGCTGCAAGATATTGTGTTGTCCCTAGCAAAGTACTGTCCAAAAATTAACATTGACGGGTGAAACAAAAAGCTGTGTATGCTCGCTTAGTTGAAAACCTCACTGACTGAATGTTTCGAATCGTTTGTAATCAAGGACAGTCTGCATCTCTGTGTGTTCTGCCTGAAAGTTCAGTTTGTAGATGTTCTGTTTTCACTTTGATCAAAGCCTTTGTTTGATATGTGGTTGGCTAACATGATTAAAAATGTGAAGATGAAGCTGTTAACCATTTCAGCTCAAGACCCAATCTCAAGTTCGTTTCTCCACCACTTCGTGCATTGTGTTCTCTTGGGTCTTTACATGGATTACAGGCATGACCTTGTCTTCAATCATGATTGCTTTTTTTTTTTTTTTTTTTCAAATTTTTGTTTCATATTCTTGTCTTTGGCTTTTTTTTTTTTTTTGAATGTCTATCACTGTATTTTGGGTGGTGAGAAAATGCTTGGCTCTGCCCACCTGTCCAAGTCCTTCCTGGACAATTTCATGTTTTCATGACCCATTGATTGCCGTCATTAATTCCAAGGTATTTTAAGTCATTTCAGTTGACTCACCACATAACTTGCAACAAAATGGCCACCATACCCCAGCTGATATGCAAGATAATCCAGAATATTGAATGTGGTCCAAATCCTAAGACAGGTCTGATTATTTTTAGGTAGGACCGTGTTTTCAGACTTATTTCCCTTAAACATCTACTTTAGAGTGTCAAATGTCCTAAATCAGTTTCAGTTTTTGGATTTTTTTTTTATGTCTTTTATTTTTCAGTCACAGCGGTAAAGGCCACAGGGTTGTATCTGTTGGCAGCTGAATCAGAAGTGGGTAAAACGAGGCAAATCTACTTGCATATTTATGAAGTCTGCTCAGAGTAGCAGTTGATAGCAGATGCAACATTTGGAGTGGAATCATCATTTAAACACTGCCTGCCTTTTGCTGTTAGGGCCCACATTGTATTCCATCCCCATGAAAAATCCAACAATGTGAATACACACTGATTGTACCAGTCATAAGGTTGTGTGTATTCATGCAAGTACATGATAGTATGCAGATTTTAGAGTCCTTTCTTTTGATATTGTTTAGTGAGAAGTTTGTGTGGTATGATAATAGAATGTGCCATTAGCGGTGGTAGGTTTTTCATGTGTGTAGTTTGTTGTGTGTACAGACAGGCATGTCTGATGTGTGGGTCAGAATGACGAGTGTACATGACTTGCATCCAGTTGCAGAAACTGCTGGGGGGGGATCAAGTTCTGGCCCCAGAACAGATGACCGTCTGTCGCACGGAGATCACTCCACCACCCGTGCCCCTTCATCTCCACACTCCTCTACTCCAACCCCACCTCCTCCACCACCACCACCACCACCCACCGCCGCCACCTCCGCCAGCAACAGCAGGTACAAGCAGAGAAAGTCAGGGAGGCGGCGGCAAGCAAGACGGAATTAGCCGACATGTCCTCCGTATGGACCCTAATGCTGTGACCTGGATGTGTAAACAGTTACAATAATACACACCTAGACAACTGTGACTGTTCTGCAATGTCTATTTGTGCCTCCCACTCCCTTCCCACCGTTCTTCCCAAGCGCGAATACTTGCAGTCAGCAGGCAGAAAACAAGTGTCCAGTAATGGCAATTGTACACACAGCGCAGTGAGGAGTCCTGGAGATTTTTCCGTGTTTTTGCGCCACTCACTGTTGTGATTCCACCATACACAACCACACCCAGATTACGCTGTCAAAATCTCAGCACTACAATGAACAGGGACTGTTCATTATCGTGAGAAAGCCCAGTAGAACAAATCCTGCACTTTGGTGGTGTTCAGTGGTGCTTGTTCCACGATATACAGACCCTCCTCCACGACTTACCCCCTTCTCTGAAGACAGTAATAGCTATGTTGTGGAACCACCATGAATAAGAATCGCCCTCCAAGGGAGACCACCAGGTCCATCCAACAACGGTCCCTACAGATTCCAGCAAGTTTGATACCTACTCAAGGGCATGAACATGCAGAGACATTTAGTAGATAGGTTACCATGAGAGAAGGGCCTTAAGAGCCAGAAAGCCCGAAACTTCTTGATGCTGGTAAATTAGAATGGAGATACTTCTGTGGAGTCTAATTCTGGTCCTAGATATTTCGCAGGGCTTATACTTCACTTCATTTCACAATGTATTCATGGTTAAAAAGGCCAGAGAATATATCTTCTAAATCTCAGGAAATTTGAGCAGCTCTTACCGACATCTCCATGTAAATGGACAAGATTCATTGTTGGTTTCATTTGTGTCCTCGAACTACAAACTGCTTCAGTTGAAATTGAAACCCCCCAGCTGTCGAGCTGCAGCTCTTAACTACTGAATCATAGCAGTGAACAGATGTGTTTTTTTTTTTTTTGTCTTTGTACAGATTGTGGGATATTTTTCCATGTACACTTCAGGCCCATTCAGGATGAAACTGAAGAAAGGCAACAACTGACAAAATAAGCAAGGAGCGTGTTTGCATGTTCCAAAGCATCCAACCAGTGGGGAGGAAGGGCAGTAACTTCAAACATACTGTATGTTTTTGTTTAGGGAGCCACATTTTCACTTCCTTTCTGGAATATTGCACTGTCAGTTTCGGCAGAAAAATATTCATACCTGCTGCTGTTTGCATCTTGTCTAAGGTAAGACCTGCATCCAGCCAAATTTCACTTTGTGCAGGTTCATTCACCTACTACTAGTACCGACATATATACCCATTTACAGACCAAGCTCAAAGTATTTCATAATCCATGCTATTGTTTATACCATGGGCAGACTACCTACATAGAGCCAGCTGAAGAGCTGCATGCTCCTGCGTATTAATGGTTTCTTGAATCAGCGAGTCATATTATCATTTACTCCGTTTTTCACTTCTTCCTTTCACTTTTCATGGAAATGTTTTCATTTTCATTATTTTTTCATCAACCCTGGAGCTAAACACCTGTCTGTGCTTGAACTCACCTCTTCAAGATTTGTTGCTACCCAAGAGTGCTTGTATATGTGTGGTGTGTGGACTCAAACAAGTTGAACTATCACAGCAGAATCTGTTATAATATGCAGTCTTTTTTTGTTGTCATCATTTTTCACTCCAAGCAGGAATGAAAAACGCAAGCATTAAAACTTAAAAGGGTGCGACGATAATAAAATCACAGGTAGAGTAAGCTGGGTCAGGGGTGCCAACTCCCTAAGAGAAAAACATCAGGGGGTGTAAAAAAAATCTGATGAAATATACCAACACAAACACTCAGCTTTTCTGTAGATAAACTGACAAAAGTTGGGATGTAAGGTGAATCAATTATTCTAAACTTTTTTTTCACCTGCAGTCTCTGTTTTTCTACAGTGTAGTTTCAATCTTGAAAACATGTGGACTCATGTTATCATCTCTTCATGTGAGTGCACGTTATCATCACTTCAATAGATGAACTGAAAAGAGAAGGTTGTGAAACAAATCATCTATTCCAATCCCCCGTTCAGTTTATGTCAGTTATTATCATTTTTTTGAAGTTCCAAACATGTATATCTGCTTCTTTGAAGTAATCTGATCTAGTATACAAAACAAGTGTTCTGGAACATGTGTTTGACAAGCTGATTTTCTTCGGCAGGTGGAAAAGTATAAACTTTCCACTGCAGCACCCTGTGAAGGAGAAAGGTGCAGGAAGATTCATCTTGGATATTATGAATGTTATAAAAGATTTGTTCTCAACAAAGAGGTAACATGTCATGCTCTGGGAAATTGTTGATTTTTAAAAGGATTTATTCCTGACAAAGAGGCAACGCCCCGGCATTATCAAAGGTGCATGTGGGGTTTTAAAGTCCTCTGCATGAAGATTTCTTCCCAGGCTCACAGCATAACATAATAATATATATACATCTAACTGAAAAACTCCCAACAAACTAACGACAAGTAACTCTGATGACTGGAGTGAGTCATTTCAATGGTATTCAGTGGTGGTGCCTGTTTTGATTAAATATGTGAAGGACTCCACCTACTAAGCCTTCAGGTCATAATGATACTTGCATTGTCAGAGTTGGCATTAGTTAGTGTGCCTGTCCAGAGTGCACCACCACATCCGTCCAGCAGGTCTCATGAACTTTGTACCTGTGATCTCTACACGTAATTGCCAAGGGCTTTGGCATGGAGAGGGAAGCGAAAAGGTCACCGTGACAGCAGGGGTCGAAGGGTCACATTAATTTTCTTGGTCGATACCTTTGATGCATGCAAAGGAAAAATTTTTGTTTGAATGAAGTCTTGTGTATCCTACTGACAAAGGCACATTTGAAACAGAAGTTGCAGATTTTGGTCTGGTTTCAAGTTCTTGCATCAGCCGGTTGAGATTGATGCGCACAACCTTGATGAGATGCAAAAACATATGTAGAGGTAATCATTTTGTTGCATGTTTCTACAGTCAGTTTTAGATTTTGAAATGTACTGGTCAAGTCAATGCGCACATCGTTACGTAACACCGAGAGGAAATGTGTAGGAGCAATGTGTCGGTTGTTTGACATGTTTGCGTTACGTCAGTCTGGCTAATCTTTGATTTTTCTGAATGACGATTGTCAAATTTTCTCATTCCACATGCACTCATTACATTCTTCAGCCACGAAATCCATGGCCATTTCCTATGTCATCCTTTAACCACTCCACAGCATAGCTCTCTGCTTTCTGGAGTCAAAATTCATGAACAGAAGAGTTTAGCTTTTGATTGAAAGCGTTTTTAACCCCTGCTAACAAACATGATTTAGGAAATCCATTTTCCATGACATGTAAATGCCTAACATAATTTGCAATTTATTGCTGCAACGTTTTATCAAGCCTATTCAACACCCCCCACCCCCACCCCCCCCCTTTTTTTTTTAAAATCCTGGATGTGTTCAGTGAAGTAAGGGAATTGCCATAATTAAGACACTCCAGAAAAATTTGGAAGGACTGACAACTATGCCAAACTCATCTTTTTTAACCAATTTTTTTTTTACAGACAGGTCTGTCAAAAAACAAAACATCATCCTTTATCACTTTTTTCTGTGGTCCTTGAAGCCCAAGAACATGCAACGGTAAGTCCACAGTATGCAGGTTAGATAACTTTGGGAGACTTGTTCCGACTGTGATGAGGCAGTATTCATACACTTATTTTTTATGTGTTGTTATTAACATCTGTAAAAGACATTTGTTGAAAATATTCACTTGCCTCTTTCATACTTCTATTAAATATGTGTTGCTTTGCACCTTGTTTCTTCATTGTGATTTCAGATATGAAAGTTGAGATGGGGCAGTGCCTCTATGGGGCAATGGCCCCTAAACTCCAGACTTTTTGCAGTTTGTACGCTTTTTTCCTGGAGCTTATAAACATTTAGCAAAGAGTCATTTGATGCCCTATGCCTTTGCTGCATTGCGTGCGCCCCCCCCCCCCCCCAACCTCATTACCGTTTAGAGTACATTTCCACTCTATGACAGCAGCACCATTGTAGCCGAGAGAAGCACAACCAACATTTACCATGGAAATTCAAAATCCAGAAAGGTATCTATTATTTGGTATTTCGTTTTCTTTTTAAATCAGCCACTGGGAGTAAATAACTTATTTTCTTCATGCTGAAATGAAAAATGAGTGTGTCAGCTTATCAATATGGTCTACTGCAGAATGGTGTGGTGGCTGGGTTACCCTTTTTTCATGAGACTCAACGTATTGGCCCTGAAAGCGTGTCTAATCTTTATTTACTCATACAAAACAGAGAACAAATAATTGAACTGCTGCTTTACGTTAGCCAGCAAAGTAGTAGTTTGTGAGAATGGCAGGATAATGCTTAGAGAACTCCAAAATATCAAACAGAATGCTTACAGGTCACTACACACGTGCGCAACGAGAGAGAGAAACAACCATCAGGATCCTCGTTCCATCTCCCCTCCTCTCCAGTGTTTTTAATTAACTGCATCTCGCATGTCTTAAATTCCTTGCTTTGCAGAGCAGTGTTTTGAGAGCTTCCTACAAAACTTACTTTACATGATGATTGTCTGCCACCAGAATGTCTTTTCTTCTTTTTCTCCCTCTCCTTTTTTCAGTTTTTTTGTTTTTTTGTTCGTTTGCACAGCACCAATCCACGATTTAAACTTTTCAAGTGAACATCACGAATGTGAAAAACACAGTTAGCCATGTAAGCAAGACCTGTCCATCTTGTCATGTAAGCAAGACCTGTCCATCTTGTCATGTAAGCAAGACCTGTCCATCTTGTCACTTCTCTTCTGAAACATTTCTCACTTGCTTCCATTTCAGAGGGCAACCAAGATTAGTCCATTCCCAATTTCATTTGTATCAACATCATGTTATCATAATCTTCACCAAAGCCACACATGTCTGTCCCCTTAATCAGTGCTACTGCTCTTAAGAACAAGGCTAACGTGAAGCGGAAGACCTGGAACCGCAGATCAGAAATTTGTTGGTAAACCAGGGTTGTCAGAAGGTGTCAACAGAGTGGTCAGCTCTACCGTTTAAAAACCCAAGCATTATCAGTCTACAAGTGCTGATAGCAGCCAAAGATTGTGCAGAAAAGCCTTAACTATCACTTAATGATGCAATTTCCCACTGATTGACCAAACAAATTTGTAGAGAGGGAAAACAAGATGAAGTACAGGCTAACAATTTCTGTCAGTACAAAAATTACCAGGCAAAAATCAAGGGAAAAAAGGGGGGTGTGTGATTTGTGAGAGAAAAACAGAAATCACACAAACATGCGCATGCAGACTTGACTTTCTGATGCAGACTAGGTATTCAGCCAAGAGATTAATGTGACAACAAACACAATGTCGCATTCTAAATTTGAAAATGAAACGGACCGCAGCGTTACTGAAAACCAGGCACTATACTTGCAAGAAAGTTTTATGACCCTGGTTGTACCTGCATAGTGACCTTATTTTCTGCCATGACCAAGATTATTAAAACAAAACGCACACAGAATCAAAGAAAGAAAAAAGTGCTGTCTCAGCTAATGTGCATCTATACTTAAATGGAGCCTCAATCATAGGTACAAGATTTCCCCCTATAATAAAATAGTCTTGTTTTTCATCAACTTCTTTCCTTGCAGTGCTGTCTTCTCATTAAGCTTTTCTACCTTTCAGTGGCTGCTTTGGGGTGCCCTTGGTTTTTGAACCCTTGGTGGTGAGAATACCAAAGAACTACAGACAGTGGATACCTCCATTTGATGCCCTGGGAGCACAACACAATCAGCCATGCCTTACTGATCAGTCTGCATTGGTGGATGAAAGGCCTCTGCTGCGCAGGCGATATGAATGGTTGCATTTTCAGGACCAAGATGGTCCGTATATATTGCCAGTGAAGGATATTACATATATAATCGAAGTCCTAATTTTTCATTCTTATTTTCTCTCACACACACACCTTTTTTTTTTTTTCTTTCTCTAGCTTTGCAAAGTAATTATTGTAATGACAGGGGAATGGTTATCCTGCACATGTCCCCACCCCCACCCCCCTGGCAAACTAATTTATTCAACAGATATATATATTAATGTTGTTATTAATACACAGTATCTGTGAAATGCCTTCTGGGGTGCTAGTGGGGTGGAGGTTATGTAAGGATGATTTTGGCAGGTAGGCAGTCTGTTTAACACTGGTAGTAATAAAAATAGTACAACACCCCCCAATGAAATCTCTTTGTTCCCTCAAATCACGTTTTCGGCTTGTTGGACATGATTCCAATCCTCTTGGACTGTTAACAGCTGAGCAGCAGAGTACCAGCCAATTATGAATACTAAGCAGTAATACTGTGAACACAGAAACTGCATTGTGTGTCTGATCTTCATTCTATATGGCATGTGACGGATCAGGGTAAGGCACTGAGGAAAAAAAACAAAAAGGTACTGTGGACTTTAAAATATATCATAAAATTTTTCCTGAGGTGAGACAGCTTGGCTGCAGCCCACAATGTTCTGAACTATATGAATACTGCTGATGTTCATTTGCTGCTTCAAGACTAGTGAGATAATAATGCAACTTAAGACCATCTCATGTTATAGCCCAGCTGACAAGAGACCACAGCACAGATGCACGCAAGCGAACAATAGAAAAATGATCAAGTTAAAAAAAATTTCAAATGCTGAGAGTGAGACTAAAAATCAAACAAAGCGAAGATTGGAGCACACACAAAAAAATCTCTGAAATAGTGTCCAACCAACAATAAAAGCATAATCAGCTGAAAAAAAAACCATACTATTACCCATTAAACAAAATCTACATCATCCTTAAAATCACATCAGCTGGAGCCAGGTCTTCTGGAATTTGCAGTAGTAGTAACATGTTTTAGCTTGAAACATTCAATGTGTTGTTAAATGTCGAGTGGTTTGATGTATACTATGCAAAATGCCTCCTCATCCTTGAAAGATCAGAATTCGCTTGACAAGTGTGGCCAAAGTCTAAACACCCTCTCCTCTCAGCCGTTTCCAGATAGTGAGAATACTTTCAAGCCCGGAAATTATTTGAGAATTGATTTCAGGTTTTGTGTTCCAACTCTCTTTCAAGAGCTCTTTTGACACATCTGTTTTAGGTCTGAGATCTGTGAACTGAGCAGACATGTTTTACTCTTATTTTGAGTGTGACAGTCTTACATCTCATATGCGTCACACATTTTTCATTTATGTGTAAGAGCACATAATCAATGAAATGAATGTCCCATACAATGTATTTACCTGCAATCCTTTATTCTATAACAGTATATCAAAATCAAATGCATCATCCATTCAATTGAAAAAAATCTGCATGCTTACACAATGAAATCTTGGCACTGAAAAGAGCAGCTTCAAAACAGTATTCTGCATAGTTCAAGGCTGGCGGGGAAATACTAGAAAATATAGGGTTGGGGCAAGGGGGAATGCAGACCAGTTCAACGTCCACAAACAATTCAAGACAACAGTAACTTTCAAAATGGTTACAAACGTCGACTAATTCAACCCATATGAAAAATATCCCAATCATCAAGAAAATTTAAAAAAAAAAAAAAAATGAGCAGGGGGGGGGGGGGTCACACGGGAGAGGAGGAACATAACTGAAAAGTGGTACTGTTATTGTGCCAACAGTGGTATTTCCAAACCTGTTTAGCCCATACCATTTCACAGTATTTTATACTCGTATTTGGCAGAAATACATGGGGAAAATACAGCGGAAAAAAAAAAAAAATCAAGTCATTTCCATACACTGTGTAGTTCAAGGAACGGGTGTATTGACATAGCTGCTGTGTGTACACTCTCCTCATTACTTTTCGTGCTGATGTTTCTAATTTCGTCGAGAGCACCCATTCCTACTTTTTTCACCTCTGCGAGTTCACATGATTACAGTGGAGCCTTTTTATATCCTTAGCTTTGGCCCTGAACCAAGCATACAATTTCTACTATCCACAAAAATGTCTAATCGTCCCTCTTCCATGCTTTAAACTTTCTGATTGGAGTGCTCCTATTTGTAGAAAATACTCTTCTTTTGAATTTGAAATACTCTACTACAAGTCCAATTTTGGGCTTAACAGGTCTGTCTTTCTATATGATAAACTACAAAACGGCACTTTCACATGCTGCCTCACTGTTCAATTTGCTGTACCACTCCAACAAAAAAAGGAACAATCAGGACAGTCCATTCTGACATCTCGGCGCCATGCAATTGAAACAATGATTCTAATACTCCACTTGAAGAGGGCAGACTTGGAAGGAGAGAGGCACTTCTTAACAACCCTACTCAAACAGATGAACAACCGCCTCTTACCCTATAAATCAAGAAAGCTAGCCTGAGAATATAAATGTGTATATAATATAGAAATATACAATGAGCAACACACTCTATATCACCTTGTATTATAGTTGTGACACAAGAATTCAAATATTCTGTAAGAAAGTTAATGACACAAAGCAAAAAAAATATATATATATTCAATTACAGCATTTCTTTTCTAAGAAGAGTGACCCCCTTGTTGGGGGCAGTTTTTTCGGGGGGGGAAATCATGCTGTTAGTATGCACACCTTTCCAGTAAATGGAAACAGTCTAATCTTTGTGCATAATGGACTACACAATACCTACTCTGGTTTAACACATGGATCATTAACAAGGCAAATGTCAGCTATTCTCTGCAAGTCCAATTTAACTCTCTTGACAAGCGAGCGCCCACTAGCGCCCAACTGGAAATCACACAGCCAAAAGGCTGAGCGCCTGCCAGCGCCCAGTAAAACGTGGCAACAATGGGCGCCGCCATGCTTCTCGCAGAAAAAGGAAGTCTCGCGAGAACGTGACTTCCTTCTTCCTGTAACCATTTTACTTCTGTTTGCAAAAAAAACGCGTGTTGATACGTGTCGTGGTTCTTGAGTTATGAATTTTTGAAGTTCTTTTGTGGTCGAAATGCCGTTTTTCACCATGGCTAACCTTGATTTCTGCCGTTCTATAATGAGATTTAGTGATGAAGATACTGTGATTTATAGGATTTACGGCACAAGACTTTGGTGAAAGTGCTGGGTAATGAAGTTTAGAGTGACCTGGATTTCGACGGGATGAGGTTCCAGGTATGATGAACAACGATTCGGAAGAAAGTACTGAAGAAGAAGAATTTTTTTTTCCCCAAGTAAATGGTTCATGGGACATTCTTCAAACTTATGATATAGCAACATATATACTTCGTACGAATTTTTAAAAATTATTTTCATTTCATTATTTCATTATTTCCTTTCCTCTCTTTGAAATTAATTTTTACATTGGACAACCATGGTCAAATTACAGAGTTACTTGTCTTGCTGATGGTTTTTTTCGGCCTAAGCTCAGACAAGTGCATACTGAAGAGGGTTAAAGACCCCACCTCCCCACCCCACCCCTACCATGACACCTTTATTTTTGTCTTTATAACATTTCTATGCAGAGTAATTTCATGATTTGAAAGAAATCAATTGTGATTTGAAAGCTGTAAAAATTATTATAAAAAACAAGGAAAAAGTCTTGGAGGGCAACATCCTACATAAAGAAAGAAAAGCACAAAAAAGCATGAAGCTCATGAAGAAATATATCATAAGAAATGTGAAGCTCAATATCTTAACTTCAATTAGGCATATAATTTGTTTACAGCATACCATGCCAATTCAGCACCACAGATATCAACCAAGTTCATGTGACCATTTCAACTGCAATATACGCCACCCAGGTCACCGACTGACATACTCTCAATTTCTAGGCAAACTGAGGTCATCATGTCAAACGTGAACAACAAAACCTGTCACACATGCCGTTTATCAGTGATAAACAATGTATAAAATGCCATTCTGTGTTCAACCGCTACCCTACTTTCAGTACTGAAGTGCTTTCTGCATCCACTGCCGTCACTGGTGACTTCACAGCTCCTTTGTACTTCTACTGCAGTCATGTTTTCAGAAAGCAAGCAGTCAGTCCAGTCCACTGCTTCAACCCACACAGCTCAAGCAGAATGCCCGTTCAACTGATGTGTCATAGCTGTAACACACACACACACACAAAATTCAATTCATACTGTTCACAGCCCAGCTGACCACAATGTGACATATCAGGACTGTCGCACACACACACACACTGAATACTGTATCAAACACGTATTTTAACAGTCTATAATCATCAAAAAACTTTGAGAGGAGAGTGGATGGAGGAGGGGTGGGGTGGGTGTACTTGGACCTTTATAAAACTAGGGTTCTTCATTCTGAAAAACGGCACAAAACAAAATGACACAAAAAAAAAAAACTCCTGATACATTCAGCAGATCAACACAAACCAAGGTCTGCCCTCTTGGTCTCGGTGCTCGAGTCCATTTACATTTTTCACTTCATGCTTGGGGGTAAACGGAAGGCTGTCAATCACTAACTACACAGATAACAACTTAATAAATTCATTATGACAGAAATATCACACTGACTATACAAACAGCAGCTGAGCAGCTTTGAAAGACATGAACTATCGTGACATTCAAGTAAGTCCTTCCGTATGAGTAAGAAAGTGAATCAAATTTAGCTCAAAACTGAAGAATCTACATACCTTTGGACCTGTCTGAGAGTGTGTGCAGTTCACACTCTCAGAAAGAACATTTGGATGAACTCTTTGCATGAACACTTGAGGCACAAGGGTGTGCCCACCTCTTTACCATATGAAATTTTTGTTCAGTCTTCATGACCATTTTTCCCTCCTTTATTTTCCCCATATATTTTCAAACTTTTAAAAAAAATTCAAATTTTACTTAAAACATGATAGACATTGTGGCATAAGCATGAAAGATGAAAATGCAAACCCTTTAGAAAGTCTGAAAAAGCAAAAAGAACCGTCAAGCTGATGTACTTACTCCATTGTGGAACACAGGGGACAGAAACTGTGACCACATGCATGGCACTGACGACCACATCCTCCACATAAGCGTCTCTCACAGAAGTGACAGCTGACACTGCCTGGGACGTGCCGACATGTTGCACACTTCACTGTAAAGACACAAACACAAACATCACAAATGCCCCTGTACAATTCCATATACACTCACAATATACATAACATGTGAACATCCACACACAAAAATAACACTAGTCCTAGCAATCGCACAGACTGCCTCTGTTTTTCAACTTGCCTCCTTTTTTCTACTCCAAAAATAAAATGAAATAAAATAAAACTCACTTCTCTTTGTCAATTTTTCTACGCTTATCTAAATTCAACATCTGTGTCGCTTTGTTTTCCAAATGATTCTACATAAATGAATCTGAAAATCTACATCAATTTACATATTACAAATTACAGGTGAAAATGCACACAGAAAGGTAAGAGAAAAATATACTTCGAGGCTAGACAATTTAGAAAAAGAAGAAATTTGCGGCTAAGAGAGCGTCTCTGTGGATAAATCTACGCTTTGACTAGTTTGAGTCCATTACAGTTTCCAGGCTGTGCGCAGTTACTTTCTTCTTCAACTCCTAGTCCACCCCTGCAGCTGTTGTACCACTAGAGACTTGAAATTATTTTTGTGATTCAATTCCTAGAAGGCCAAATGGTATTCCTCTGATCTGGGGATGATCGGACAAAACTGTTAAAGATCAATACATGTTTGAAACTGTAGATGATCGGAAAAATTTGTTGAAGATCAATGTTTGAAATCAGATTACTTTTCAGACTTGAGGATTTATGCAGAAATAAATAGTACTCAAGGTGTAAATGACTCACGACAGTTTAAATATTTGAGCTTGATCGATCTCTCACCAGCAATGATCAAGAAAACATGCCATGTCAAGACACTAATCATTCAATGTACAATTCTGCTTCATCAACCTGTACTTACCAACCCGTTTCTTGCCAACCTAAATGTCCAGCTGCAAGCTCTTCCCCACTATCTGTTTGGACATTCCCTTTGCTGCCAATCCATGTGATACCGTGCTCCTCCTCTTTCACAGCACCAGTCAAGACTCCCATCGGTCAGACAGTGTATATAACCTTTCCTTAGCAAATCACCAATCTGATTCCAAAGACGTTACCTCAGCAATCCATCAGTGTAAATTTCCCTCCCCACTATAACATCCATCCCCAACCCCTTAACAATCTGGAGCCATCAGTCATTCATTGTACAGCCTCCTTTTGGCCTGTCGCTCATCATATTCAATAGAAATATGACTGTCCTGTGTAATCCTTTCTTGTCTCGACACCTGTAAATGTTACAAGTTTGGCCAGACATTTCCTGGAGTTTTTCTTGGCAATTAGCCTATCTCTGGTATCAGCTCCAGGCAACATAATATTTTTGTTTCAACTCAGCGACTGACAAGCTTCCTCGTTGTGCAATTATTTCAATGACTGTGGCCTACAGAAAATTTACAATGCTAAAGAAAATCCCTGTGTATGCAGACTTTTATTTGCACTGAATCTATTCTAATTTCTGTTTATTTGACTGTTCATGTAATTCCTCATAATTCTCAAAGTTTCACGGCTGTTTAAATCACACCACTCTCTTAATTTAGTTTAAATAGCAGTTTTCACAGCTCTTTTTCCTGCGGCTAATCACCTGGTAATGGCAAATGTCCTAACTTTCCTAGCTTCTCTTATATTCAGTGGGTGTGGCTAACATAACAGTACACTTACAAGCTCAGAAATTTGTTCCCTATGAACTTGGTCTCAGGTCAACACAAGAATATATGACAGTTAACATTTATGCATTTTCAACCTACTCCACAAAGAAATCAAAAACACAATAATGGCTTGTCTTTCCCACTCTGCCACGTCAAAGCATACATCAACCTCCTGGAGGTTACTCACTGGATGTCTGTCGTGTGCCGACGTGGGGGGTACATGTCTTTGCCGACAAAAAACCCCAACGCTCGAGGCCCACACTACTCCACCAGCTGCACTGTCCTTTCTCTCTCTCTTCTCTTCCACTTCCTGAGGAAAATGGGGGAAGAATGTCAGCATCACAGTCCATGGAGCTGTGTTGTGGTTCCGTCAGTTGACCGCTAAAACTTGGGCACAACTGATCTCCTGTGGCAGGTGGAGATGCAACAGGTGAATGATAACGAAACGCTGCACTCTCACAGTGCATCCAGCTGCTGAACTGTCCCACAGCTGATCCTCTGCCCACACTGAATGTTGGTGGAAGGGGAAGCAGGCTGTCTAGCCTTCAGGTCAGTCATCCTGTCGCTGCACTCCATTTCACTCTGTTCAGGACTGCTGGGCCATCCTGGTGGTGGGCAGACAAGGTGACCAGCCCCATCCAGCATCATCTGCTGGGGATCTACCCTGCAGTTCCACCCCACTGCACTGGAGGCAGGGTCCATCCTAGACACGGCATGGTTGGCGTTCAGGTCACTGTCTGTGCTCCTTTTTGCACCACTGAACAGTTTCTCCTGGGTTCTGTCTGCACATACATTGATAACTTTTCTCCATAAAAATAAAATATTAACAGATTATCATTTGTTGTCTATACTACTTTAATGCTCCTCCCGACTTCCTTGATAAAAATGCTGAAGCCGAGTTAATAGCTTTTATATATCATAGCCCAGCCAACCATACTGGGCCTATTTAAGGCTACTGATGTTGTACTGGAGGGAGGGGGTGACTGGGAGAAGGCTCACATTCACAACAGGTCTGATCATGAAAAACTCTTCTATACATTCTGTAAGAAACAGCACTTTTTTTTTTTTTTTTTTTTTTTTTTTTCAAGCAAACTAAAAAAAACAGTACATTATGTTAGCTAAACAACTGCTGGGGAGCTAGCACCCATGGGTCAATAAACTTGAAACATACATTTGTTGAAATACCAAGCCTGAAACTCATTTGCTGCAGCTTTGGAATCCTGTCCAAAACCAAGAATTCATGATCTAAAACAGGAAAGCACTAAACGCATAAACTGAACCTAACTCCTAACTTTAAAATTACTTTGTAATACTGTCCAACAAACAAAAATGGAACTTGGAAGACCCAATAAGCCAATGCCCTTCTCAAATCTGTTTACACACAAAAGTATTCTTTTTAGTTTTGTGTATGCATGTGCATGTGTGCGCGCGTGTGCATGTGTGTGCGCGTGCATACCTGTGTGCGTGCTAGTGTGCATACGCGCATACTTTGTGTGTATGTGTATGTGTCGTGTGTGTGTGTGTGTGCGTGTGCAAGTGTTTTGTATCATAATGTATGTTAAGTTCACTGTCACAATGCCTAAACTTGTAAATCATAAATCTAAAATGGAAAAGGTTAACATGAAGTATGTACCTTTTTCATGACAATGAATACATCATTAATAAATGGTGTTTGAAACTTTAGGCAAGTCACAACTCCCTATGTTCAAATCTGATGTGCATGTTCACACAAGAAAAACAAAAATCTCAGAACTATTATAATATACTTACGGAAGGTGTCTCCGCGTGCACGTGCTCTCTCTCTCTCTCTCTCTCTCTCTCTCTCTCTCTCTCTCTCTCTCTCACACACACACACACACAAAACAGAGGTCGACTGATAACAGAATTTTTAAAATGTGTTAGGTCTATTATGTGTACATGAATACTGAACTTGCCGAACCCACCACGAAGCACAATGCATTGCATACACTGATACTGCCAACTCGTTTCTAAAGTTTTTCATCTACAACACGCCTTTACTCGGTGAGAAAGTTCCCTGCTGCAGTTATGTTCCAATAACAAAAACAGACTGACGCCAGGGTGCTGACTATTAAAAGAAAAAGACTGTGTCGACACTTATTTGAGTAATTTAATGACTTACCATACACTTCTTTCATCAGTTCTTCATGCATGGTGCCATTTGCTACTTCTTTGACCCCCACATGAGTTTTCCACTGAATGGGGACGTAGTCTGCAAATGGATTTCGACGTTTGGGCATTGCTGACCGCGGACAAATAACGCCAAACCATATAGGCCTAGGCCTACCAGCAATTTATTTCACTTGGCTCTCTTCGGACCCTTTCACCACAGACGCTGCGATGATTATCACTTTCGCGGGAATCTGACTACAAATATATGGATCGGAAACGGATCATATTATCATAGTACACTACATGCGTCGCCGTATGTCTCAACTGAAGAACCCCATCGATAAACGTACACGCACCGCTTACCCCAATCCTTTCATGGAGAGTTTGATGAGGTTTTCTAGTTTAAAAAAAAAAAATCGCAACACAATCCAACTTTTTATCCACTTCGCAAATAGCTTAGGCTACTTCCTCTGGTCCCTGCTTGGGCCAGTTCAGTTCAGTCATAGTTGTGTATTGGGGGGCACTACATATCTATGGTTCAGTTCAGTTCACTTTGGACTAAAGATAGCCCCACAGCTTTTAGTGTCCCAATCATCTTATTTATATAATGAACAGTGGTCATAATACATGCATATGCTCATGATACATTTTACTCTATTCTGTCAATCAAATTGGAATTTGAACATATTTAACTTTGCGTTAGTATCCAGAAGGTTTTTAAAAAGTATTCAAATCTTTTGCTTTTTAATGTGTGCAGGTAGTTTGTTACAATATGGTGCCACTCTGTTACTAAAAGAAAATTTTTCAAATGTTTGTGCGACAATATTTAATTTGGATTTTGTTAACAGAATTTCTTGTAATTAGATCAGAGGTTATTTGAAAAAAAATCTTAAAATTTGTACTGTTAAGTCCATTAAATAGCTTCCAAGACTCGATCAAGTCTCCCCTTATTCGTCGGAACTGTAACGATGGTAAATTAACCTTCGCAATCTATCTGCATGCATAGCTCCTTAATTAACAAGGTAGCTCTTTTTTGCACTTTCTCAATACTCGCTGATTGCCTTTTTAAGTAAGAGCACCATATCACATTTCCATAGTCCAGGTGGGGTCCGGCTAAAGCCTTATATAGTATTGTAAAACTTCAGTATCCAAATATGAAAAGACCGTCTAGTTATCCCAAGCATTTTGTTAGCCTTCATCATTGCACTGTTCATGTGCTTATCAAATTTCAGACTGCTAACAAACGTTACACCAAGATCTTTTTTTTCTGAAACAGAATCAATATTTGAGACATCGTAGTATATGTATATTCCGGATTATTTTTTCCATAATTTATAACCTTGCATTTACCGGGATTAAAATATAAATTCCAAGTTTCACTCCACTTAATTAGATTATCAATATCATCTTGTAACTTAAGATGGTTACTTACAGAATCATATATTTTCGTGTCATCTGCAAATATTTTACATGTACTAATTTACACATTCTTGCAGGTCGTTTATAAAAACTGAACAGAATAGGTCCAAGAATACTTCCCTGCGGAATACCGCTTAAAACATCTGTACTTGAAGAATAATTATTTCCAACTCTCACCCTTTGTGCTCGATTAGAAAGAGAGCTCTTATCCAATTGTATACATCCCCATTTATACCATCTAATTTTTTTTTTAACAATCGGTAGTGGGGCCCCAAATACGCCGTCTGTTCAGTCTGATGTGACTCCACACGCATCACATTATTGTTCCTAGGTGTCGAGCCTGTGCAGGTCCTCCTGTCAGTCCTCCTGGTCTCTGGGGAAGACGATGTATCTATGGCATGTCCTGCCATCGGCAGTCTGACTGAAGATGTCACTTCTGTCAGCAAGTTGTTAATCTACAATATGAAAACAGAAGGCCCGAGAATGGAACCGTGGGGAACGCCTAACTACATAGGAGTAAACTCAGATTATGTTCCATTCACAGCCTAACTACATAGGAGTAAACTCGGATTATGTTCCATTCACAATCATTGACTGCTTTCTCACATTCAAAAGATTTTAGGTCCAGGTATTCAGCCTGCTCTAAATGCCATAATGGCTGAACATGTGGACCAGTAGTAAATTGTGGTTAACTTGCTAAATGCTTTGGAGAAATCCAAGTCAAGAAAGTCTTCCTGACAGCTTTAATTCTGAACCTCAAAGACTCCCCAAACCTTTCAATGAATAATTTGTCTCTCCCATTGCTTGAAAGTGCCTGTAATTTCTTACACTTTCATTTTGATAAAGCCTAACATAACACAACTCCATTGAGTGTGTGTGTGTGAGTGTGTGTGTGTTGCTCTCTCTCTCTCTCTCTCTCTCTTCCAACAAAAATGGTTTATGGAGAAACCGGAAGATATCCGTATCCGCTATATCTGTCAGAACAGCAATAAAATGCGTTAAGTACTGGATCCAATTGGTTAGACTGCCGATGAATAGAATATGTAGACAAGCTTACGAGATGATGCTAATGCAGCTAGAAACTGATAATTGTAACTGGGCTTCGAGAGTAAAGAATATTTTAATAGAAAATGGCTTTGGAATAGTGTGGCTATGCCAAGATGTCGGAATTGAAGAGGGGTTTATATCAGAATTCAAGGACAGGCTTATATCATGCTACAAGCAAAAATGGCACTCGAGATTGAAACTAGCGATAAATACTCATGGTATTATTCATTTAAATCTGTGTTTGAACCAGAGAAGTATTTAACTTTAATTACAAACAAAAGAATGAGAGAAGCACTGACAAGGTTTAGATTAAGAGTACACGGCTTAGGTATTGCAAAACACTGGTGTATGGATAGAGAAGTGACAAACTGTGTATTGTGTGGTCAGAATGTTGAAGATGAAGTACACTTTATTTTCCAGTGTCAACTGTTCTCAAACATTTGTCGAAAATATTCCTTCTTTAATATGATTCACATCCAGCCATCAGTAAATGGTATAAGGGATCTTTTAACAAATGATAATTCAACCATTGTTGCCCTTGCTAAATATATAGTGGAAGCTATGAATATAAGAAATAAGAAACTAGAACCTAATAATTAAATAACTAAGTTTGTAGTCATTGGATGGTCCGAAAGTTGTAGGTCAAGTGTGCCTGCGTTTTGAGAGGGTTGGTGGGGGCATGGGGGAGGGCGGGTGGGAGTGGGAGAGGGGTGTGTGGGGAGATGGAGAGGAGGGTGGGTGAGGGGGCGGCACGAGGAATGAGAGAATAGTTATATTATGAAAGGGGGGGGGGGGGGGGTGGGGGGGGGGGGGGGGGGGGGGGGGGTTTGGTGGTAGGAGGGATGGGAAGGGGGGGGGGGGGTGGTAAAGCTACAAGAGCGGTGTTGGTGCGACATAGGCATACGAGTGAGCGTGTGCTCTTTTTGATTCTCATGTACGCGCGGCGTGATGTCAGTTGGGACTGAGGGGAGGATAAGAGAGTGAGGGTCAAAGGAAGGAGATTGGTGGGTCAGGATAGGAAAAGGCAGGGGGGGGGGGGGGGGGGGGGGGGAGGAGGGGACGGGGTGGGGGTGCGTTAGGGAAGGGAAGATAGTATATTCTATGTGTGTGTTTTAATTTCATGTCACTTTTTATGAGCGTGTATAAGATGCCCGCAAACATTAATATGCAAAAACTTTGTAATATTTGTTTTGACTGTATTGTTTTTCTACCATGATTATTATTTGTTATGATTTGTGAATGATGCGATTTCTAAAACTATGTGTGGAACCCCCTTGCCTTTATGGCTAACTTCGCTGAAGGCATAAAAACATCAAAGCATTTCTCTCTCTCTCTCTCCTCTCTCTCTCTCTCCTAACACCCCCCCCCCCCCCCCCCCCCACACACACACACACACACACACACACATAATTAGAAGTGGGAATAAGTTTGGGCTAACAATTCCTCCACCTCCACCATTAAAGTAATGACTTGGCAAAGATTAAGGAGATGGGGGGGAGGGGGGCTGTGACATGAAATAGGAATGAAAAAAGTGGACATTGGAATATAAAATCCCTTATTAGCACTTTATAGGGACCATGACAATCTGTCTTGAATAAACAGAACCATTCTTACTGCCTCCACAGAGACCTTACATCCACTGTCTGGGCCCATCAGTGTGACACAGCTGATTGCATGGGCGGACCTCCCTAAGCACCAAAAGGAAATATACCACCTATAATTCTGTGTATTTCTGACCATCAAGGGTCCAAAAACGGAATACAATAATACCCTATGGCAAACTGCAAAGGGTAGAAAAGTAAAATGAGAAGAAAGCAATGAAAGGAAATAAGCAGTATAAAGACCCAAATCATTGTATAAAGAGTAATGAATGTAGGGGAGAGGGGTAGGGAATATGAACTACGCTTTGGGATCATCGAAGAAAATTTATAAGGGAAGTTGGAAGGTGTCAACAGTGAGAGTAGATAGCTTGACAATTTAATCACCCAAGCATTGTCAGTCATGTCAATGCTCACAACAGTAAGATATTGCACAGAACATCCTAAAAGATCTCTTAACTTGGATCTCCAAGTATTAGCTATGAGTATTTAGCCGTATATGCTTAGATTTCTTCTCGACCATTGTTTGATGACACGTTGCACATCATTTATCTTCTGTGTCCAATTGTCTTCGATATGTTGGACGCTGATATGATTTTCGAAGTGGATTCCAAGGATTTTAACTTGCTTTGACCATTTTAGATTGTGCAGTTGCTCATGACTGTTTTTGTGTTGGCCTAAACACATGGCTACTGTTTTATACATGAAGATAAACAGAAGAGCAACTCAAACTTTCAACAGCCCAACACCAGCATCAACATTTCATACACACACACACACACACATCCACACACACACACACACACACACACTTCACCTTCATTCAAGGATAACCATCGAAATGTCTGATTTCCCTTCAAAAAAAAAAAAAAAAAAAAGGACAAACTTGCATTTCCAGAGATGCAACCTTGCACAGACTGACCAAACACCAGCATATTGAACAAACAAGTAATGGGGGAAACCGAGAGTTGGCTAACAATGCCTCTGCCACTAAAATGATGACTTGGCAAAGGTTAAAAGGAACACCCCCACCCCCCTCCCCCCTCGATACAAAGAGGAGGGAGGGGGGGGGGGGGGGGGCTGTGAAGGAAAATAGTAATGAAAAAGTGTACACTGAAATATAAATACTCACTTGCAGTGTACGGGAAACATAACAACTGGTATTGAAAGCAGAACCATTTCCTAGAGGCCTTTCACCCACCCATCTGGACTCGTCAGTGGGACACAGCTGACTGGCCAAATCAACAGACCTCCCTCAACATGCATCAGAAGAAAAAAATATCACCTATGATTCTGTGATATTCTCACCACCAAGGGTTCAACACAGAATCCAATGCACCACAAAGAGGCAAGCAAAGAGTAGAAAAGTGAAGTGAGGAGAAAGCACTGGAAGGAAAAGCTGCATAAAAACTGAAATGATTATTGTGTCGAGTGATGAATGTGTTGGGAATCTTTTAACCTATGCTCATCAATCCATGGGTTATATCATATATATATATATTGATGTAATGACAGGAGAATCGTTCACCTGCACTTGTTCCCCCCCCCCCCCCCCCCCCCCCCCCCCCCCCCCACACTCGCACACACACACACACACACACACATCTCGCATCTATATATTTGTTAATTCAGGGTTTTGCTTTTGACTGGAGAGTGCACAAGGTGTTGTGTGTCTGATTTGGGTAAAAGATCTGGTGCTTAAAAAAGCTGGCCCTTGCATATAATTGTGAGTGCTGTTTACTTCATTTTTATCATTTTATTTCATTTGTTTACTTTCACTGATTTTTGTTTTTTGAGGGGAATATGGAGGGATAACAAAAATTTGAGTTATATTACCTGCAGACAATGGAATGATTGCTCATGACAGCTCAGCTGATAGAATGATTGCATTGCCTGTCTACATTTATCTGCTCCCAACTCAATCCATCCTCACCCCCATCCCTCATTCTCTCTCTCTGCCCCTCCACCTTACCATGCCCCCTTCTCCCCATCCCTGTCCCACCTTCCACACCTCCTTCCCTTCTTTCTGTCTCAGCCCCTCTACCCCTTCCCTGCTCCCCCCCCCCCCCCCTTCCCCCCCCCTTTCCCTTCTTTCTGTCCCTCCTCCTCTTTCCCTTTTCTGATCCCTTCTTTCTGTCCCTCCCCCTCTTTCCCTTTTCTGATCCCCCTTCCTCTTTCCATTGCACATCCTCTCCCCCCATTGCCCCTATACCTACCCCCTACCCCTCCCCTCTCTTTTTACTGTTCCCTATCCCCCCCTACCCCCCCCCCCCCCCCCAAATCCCCTTTTCCTTATACCCTCTTCAAATCCTGCAATTACTCCACTACATGGCAATATATATATATTTTTTTTTTTGCATTAAAAATGAGACTAACATGTCTGCCTCACACATAATAATTCTAACTTAATGTGCCTACTGTATCGAGTTGCCCTACGCCAAACGTGGAGATCATATGAAAACTGGATTTGTACAACCTCCCTTCTCTTGTCTCTCCCTCTTCCAATCCCTCCCCCCTGCCTCCGTCCCGTCGTCCTCAAACCCTCCCTCTTCCTCATCTCACCCCTACCCCATCCCTTGGCTTTTGTCCCCTCTCCTCTCCTTCCCCCATTATCCTCCCCTAAGCTGTGGGTCTTCCCTCCCCCCCCCCCCCCCCCCCCCCCCCCATTCCCTCTCACCCTCTACTGATCACTGCCCTCTCACCTCCCTCATTTACCCTCCTCTATCCAGTCTCTTTGCACCTCGCACCCCCCACATCCCTTCCCCTCGTATCTGTTTTGAAATTGTTTTGCATCTCGATATTGCTGAATATCGCCATTTAACCACATTTTTAATGCATAAAAAATGCAATTGTCAATTCTCAGGTGCATTTGTACACTGATGATTGCATACTCTATATTACAGATTAGATCTAGGATTTTATACATCAGTATCCCTGCATTTGTGTGTGTGTGTGTGTGTGTGTGTGTGGTATAAATGTGCAAGACAACAAGCATGTCAATATTATTGTGCCATTTCTGGAAATGATACAACCCAAACCAACTAGCAGCAGTACCATTTTATTTTCAAGCCCATATCATCATCACAAAGAACATGGTTAAAAACAAAAACAAAAACTATCATGTCTCCACTTGTCTTCAATAATAATAACAAACATTGTTTTAGCATGTGATACATTACTGTTGTTCTCTAAGCAGGAATGAAACATTGTTTGTGACAAAAAGACTGCCATTCTTGGCAGCCCAACCTACATCACAGTCCATCAACAAATTTGAGACAGTACACTGGAGCACATCACAGTTTGCCATTTACCATGTACCTGTCTGCATCACTTTGACAAAAAAATGAAGGCAGCTCATCATCTGCTGATGATTACAGCATTTTTTTGCTTACAGCTCAGATGAACGCACAGAGTTATACCACAACCATCACCACTTAATAAAGCATGAACAAGTCATGCAATATTCTCAATAAAACACACACACACACACACACACACACACACACACACACACACACACACACACACACAAACACCATACATACCTACCCCTACGGAACTTCCGTATTTTCTAACGGCAATTAACAAAAAAAACGAAGTAGCTACAGCAATTACGGAAATCTATTTTTCGTTACGGTAAAAACATTTTTCAACAAAATTTACTTGAAACGATTTGCAAGTTGAAGCAGACGATGCTTTTGAAAGCAGAAGCAGAACACTGAATGGTAAAAGGGACGTAAAGCCCCGTCTTCATCAAACACATGAATAGCGTATGTCTCCAACAGCTTCTGCTATAGAGGGACGTTAAAGTCAGTTATTCAAGCAAACGATGCTTTTGAAGGCGGAAGTACTAAACCAGATATCGCAAGTAATTGAAGTTTTGAGAAACATGGCGTCTAATACAAAGAGAAAGCGGATGGATGTGCCAACTGGTCATGCCGAAGAACCTGCATCAAAAAAGCGTCAGCCGTCACAGAAGTTCCTGGACAAATACATTGGCAAATTTCCCTTCATTGTGAAATTGGACTCTGACGATTCAAAAGCAAAGTGCGTGATTTGTGACAGCGCATTTTCTGTAATTAAAACATGGCGGTAAAGTTTTGTCTTATTCTATGCATAGGTTGAGCTGATTACGACACCATGACCAACTCTTTCCACAAACTGTTTCAAAAGAAAAAAAAATGAATGCTACTGATTTTGAGTCCGTGCTACTGAAATTTGAAATCAGTGCTACTGAAATTCATTTTTAGGGGTAGGCACGTATGCACGCACACACACACACACACACACACACACACACACACACACACATAATGCACAATAATTTATCATGTATTAGCACCATCATTCAAGTTCTTAAGCTGAATAAAAAACAGACCATGCCTGATGCATTCTGCTTGATTTATCATACCCAGTTTATAAAGAAAGAAAGTAATTCAAAAAAAAAAAAAAAAAAGAAAAGAAAACTAACAGACAGGGCTGAACTGGCAAATAACTCAGAACGGGCAGCTACAGTCCATTCCAGTGTCTTCAGCTTAACAACTGGTTTTCAGAATACAATGGTATTACAAGCCTGTTTTAAACTGCATAAAGATCAGAATAAAAGGAGAAAGATTTCACTGATAAAGACAGACAAATGAACCATGAAGGTAAAACAAACAACACACACAAAAAAAAAAAACCCAAACAGACAGACAGACACTTGAGTTCTCATCGTCTTCTTCATTCCAGTAATAATCAAGAGTTCAGCAAAGAATATGTGCTGTATAAAGATAGTGTTCTGATCAGAGCTTCATAACTGATTTTTCAGTGAACAAATAAAAAAGCTCAAGTATTTCACCTTACTTTTATGAAGTGCCAAAAGTCAATCATAATAACACAGGCAATAACTTCTGCACATAACCAGCAAACTTAGCGTTTCCCCAGAATTAAACGTGATTTCAAAACTTTGGGTACATAGCGGATTGTCAAAGACACTCGTGTATCTCTCTCCATAACATCTCCAACACTGACTTCTGGCACGAGGTCAAGGTTCACTACCTTGTTGGTAATGCAGTCATTCGTGACTTCCTTGATGCCATGCAGATGAACTTTGTACATGTCATCCTGCAAGAGAAGCAGACTCCGGGGCTGCAGAAGGAGGGAAAGGAAATGGCGCTTGTCCATGGAACTGTCTCCGCCTTCAGACTGTCTTTCACACTCTTGCTCAATGCCGCGTGAACACAAACTGTCAACGATAGTACTGCTGTCATGTACACACTGTCCATCACCATCCTTTCCCTCCCTCTCTTCCACTTGACAGCTGGCTAACTGTTCTTTCATCTGTGTCGACGAACCCCTTTCTCCTGTGCATGTCTCGGAGGAACGACAGCCGTCACTATGTGGTGTGGCCAGGGACTGACCTGTAGCATGCCCAGCGTTCAGGTGGTAGTAGAAGTCCAGAAGTGTGTGTGAACCGAGGGTGATAGTGGACACTGTGGGGTAGAAGGCTGGTCCATCTTCATGAGGCTGAAACATCACCATAAGTATCTGTACGTGACTTTCTCTCTCTCTCTCCCTCACACACACCACAGCCACTGACAGAACATGAGACTGCTGCATATTTTTACATGCACACCAATAAATGTGCAAGTATTCACACACGTCATACATGCATGCACACACACAATTCTTTGTGACCAATTGATACACACCTATTTCATGCCTGCAGAGGCAATGAATAATGTTCATTCCGTTCAACACATTTTTTGGAGGAATAGAAGATTAGAAGATGATAACAATGAAAAAACACTCAATATCATCAATACCAACCTGAACATTTAAAGAAAGAAAAAGAACAGTAACATAAACTGCAATATTAAAAACATTACAGATAATACTGATTGTGTCTCAATCTAATTAGTAATACATTTTAGACTGAACATTACAGTTTTCAAATTATTTTCTCAACTTAATGACCTTGGACAGAAAGGTTAGCAGACGCAGGCTTGCACACAGAAATGCATGCATGCATGTACACGCACACACACATACGCTCAGAGCTCACCATGATGCCCTGACCAGGTAGGTACTCGTTGACCAGCACATGATTAGGTACCTTGCCCTCAAAAGCACCCAGCTCTGCTATCTTCTGACTATACACCTGCAGCCACTGAAAATATCATCCAAAGAATGTAAGGATTTTGATGTACAAAAGGAAATGACGGATATTTTTTTTTCCTTTTGTTTCTGTCATCTAAAACTATGTACATGTCTATGTATATCTTTTTTTTTGTTTGTTTTGTTCCTTCTTCTTTTAAAAAAACTGTTTTGAACATATGCTATTAACTGTTTATAGAACTTACAGAAATGATGCTAATCTACATATGACTTGGTACAATGTCCCCTTTATGCGCATTTGTAATCTCTATATTGTTTGATTAAAAACATGAACCCCCCCCCCCCCTCCCCCCCCCAAAAAAGAAAGAAAGAAAGAAATGATGGATATATAATAAAAGAAATCTAAAAACAGAAATAATGTAAACAAAAAAAAAGAAGCACAGATTCTGTCTTTCATGTCTTCTCAAACAGAAGAATCAGTCTCGAGGACATTCATGTAGAGCATTTCATTGGCTGTCCACAAGGGCTTGCAGTGGAAAGAAGGGCAATGGGGGAGATTTTTAAGGGAGACAGGCAGCAAGTAATTTACACTGAAGCAAAGTGATGGAGAGAGAAAAAAGGGAAATCATACAATAGCAAGTTGTGCAGTAACAGGGAGAGACAGCAACGGAGCATTAAGATTAAGATTACAATTATAGTCCTGTCAACAGCAGAGGTTATCTCAGGACTGTCACCACGTTCCAAACTACCACGTATATATGTTAAAAAAAAGATTAAAAGCAAAACCTCACCCAACCCATTAAAAACAGATTAAAAGAACCAATCCTAGGATTAAAAACCAACACGTTGAAATAATAAGATAAGACAATGTTGCCCACAGCCCAGCCGACCGCAAAGGGCCACACCAGGGCCGTCACCACGTTAGCAACGGAGCATCCTTTAGCAAAGGAGAGTGGGAAAGGAGGTACAGCGAGTAGAAGAAAGGCAACAGAGATGTACCAATCAGGATGGGAGCAAGGGTGTTCATGAAGAAGACAGGAATATGCGAAGAGAGAGAGTACGGAGAAAAAAAAGAAAAGGGATAGGAAATTTCTAGTCATTGAGACAAAAAAATTGGCAATGAAAAAAAGTAAAGTAATTAAAACCAAAAAAAAAATGAGATAAGAATAAGATTTAATTATAAACGAAAGGTGAGTTGAGAAAACACACACATGATGGACCACCAAAGACACTTGCACATGTATACATGACAGGATTGAAAAAAAGGAATGTTTAAAAAAAAAGACACCTGGGGCAAGTCTTCAGCAACCATTCCTTTGGGTCCCGGCAGCCCACCTGTGATCAGATACAAAATTCACTCTGTTTGTTAATCTGTACATTACTTGACACAGCTCTAAGTTCAGGAGGGGGAAAAAAAAACAAAGAAAAACAAATACAAACACTTGTAAACATGATTTATATAAATCAGAAATAACTATGTGCATCATGCACGTAAAAGGATAAACACTCATAGATCTGTCTATGTGATATGAAGCCCAGGCATATGTGTGTGCATTACACATGCATGCATATATGACTTTATGAGTAAATGTGCATGCGTGTGTATAAAAAATATAAAAAACTATGTGTACACATACAGGAAGGATGTTTGTGTGCATGTGTGTAACAATAAGTGTATACTATTTAGTTGCTATGGTCCAGTGTGTATATGTTTGTGTAAATGTGCATCGTTCATGCAATATGATCGTGAGCAACTCTGTATGTGTGTGTGTGTGTGTGTGTGTGTGTGTGTGTGTGTGTGTGTGTGTGTGTGTGTGTGTGTGTACCCACAAAGAAAGAGAAGAGGCAGTGACAAAAGATAGCATAAACCGACGGAAAGACTCAGATAGTGAGACAGATACATCATGGAGAAATAAGAAAGCTCTGAAGACAATACACACTGACCCCAATTCTGAAGACGTCTGTGCGACAGGACTGTCCATTTTGTTTTGGGGGCTTGATAAACCCTTGACAGCAATAATTTTTCTTCCTCTGCACTGATGAAGTCAGGAATGTAGTACACTGTGCATGGAGCCTGCAAACAGTTCCAGATAGAATACATTTTGCCCTGTACAAACACTGCATAAATAATGCATTCTTAAATTTCACCACCTTGAGTCAAATGCTGGAAAAAATTCAGTATACAAGATGTTCTTTCATTTTACTAAAATCTAATTTTTTTTTACATTTCTCTTGCTGCAAAAGGGAGATGCTGGTTGGGGGTTGGAGAGGAAAGGGGATGGAAGTGGTGGTGGGGTAGGGGTGGGGCACACATGTCAGTGCAAAATGTGAAGAAAAAAAAATCTGTCTGCTAATGATCAATAACTCCTCACCCACCCAATCTCTCACCATCCCTGTCTTCCTTCTAACGGCACAGACATACTTGATTACAGATGTAGTGTTGTGAGTGTTGTAGACGATCTTCACACAAGCAGACCAAAGCGCAATTTAGATCATTTTCTTGGCTTACTCCACATAGTTCCTTTTCTCGTTGGAGGCTGGGGATGAACTCTCCCTATTCTCTCACACATACATCTCCCAACAACACCTTCATTTGCTCACTGTTCGCACAGTTCACACACATCACGTCAATCATGCATTCCCCACGCGCACTTTCTGCTGATCATGCAACCCATTCTCATTCGCCCTCTCACACACAGAAATCAAACCTTTAACTTTAAGAGAAAAAAAAAGCCATAAAAATTACTAGGATGATGCAACTGTGTATGATAGCTACCAATAGTACCATAGTCACATTTCTTAAGTTTTACCTCTATCCTATCCAGGTCACGTTTACTAAAAAAATGCAAGTATGTATGATAGCTACCAACAGTACCATAGTCACCTTTCATAAGTTTCACCTCTATCCAGTCCAGGTCAAGTCTAATGGTGTACACCCACATTCATTCTCAAATACCAGGAAGACCAAGAACTGTATTTTCCCCTTCACATGGGACCAATAAATGCAGAGTTTCGCATGGTGCTCATGAGCAGTGGAGGCATTTGTTAGGTGACTGACTGATCAATGTATGACGAATTGTTGTCATAACTTATTTGAGAACAGTAATCAATCACACTGAGACCACTAAAAGCGTCAAGTTGCCCTTGCTTAAGTGCTGTCATCTTCTTCCCTCTTCTTCCTAAAATACTGGTTCACTCAAAAACGAGTAGGTCACCAGCACGCATGTTAAAAAACAAAACAAAATGAAATAAAATAAAACAAAGTGTGATTCGGCCCGTTGGCCCCCGGAGCGAAACCTGGCAACAAGGAGTCGCACACGACACCCAGAAAGTTAAAAGCAATGGACAGATTCAGGCCCAGGCAACCATAAAACATCTGGGCAGGCCAAAATAGAAAAATCAGTCACTATGCAGATCTCAAGACTCTCGTATCAATTTGATTCTTGAATGAGCCTGCATTTGTGGCAATCTTGATGGCACCCGGCAGCGAGTTCCACAGCCGTACAGAACTAGGATAAAAAGAATGTGGATGGCTGTCAATATTTGATACAGGTATGGCATAAGATTGACCGCCACTCCTGGTGCTACTTTTATTCAATACTAGTTGTTCCATTGGGATATCAACTAGTTTAGCTCTGCCTTTGAAGATATTAAATTTGATAAAAGCTCTTCTCTCTTCTAAGGGTTTCCATTCTAATTTCCTCATGTTCTTCCTAGAATCCCCTTCTATCTGATATGGTTCCCTGTTACGAACCGTGCTGCTCTCTTCTGAATCTTTTCGAGGTTATCAATGTCCTTTCGATGGTAAGGATCCCAGACTGAGCAACCATATTCCAGTACTGGTCTAACCAGTGTTTTGTAGCAGTCGTCTTTAACCTTTTGGGGGCAGTCGTTGACATTCCTGTATAAGAAAGCTAAGATGTTATTTGCTTTCTTACATACTAAATTGTAATGTTCTTTCCATTTGAGACGACTATCTATAATCACGCCTAGATATTTTGCAGCATTGGTTTCTTTAAGAATAGTATTGTGAATAGAATATTCTGATCTAGTTGGTGAGCATTTATTACATATACGCAACAACACTTGGCACTTCTGGGGATGAAATTCCACTTTCCAAGTTCTTTCCCACTCGTGTAAACCGTTTTGATATTTCTTGTAGAATGTGTGTATCATTCTTGCTTCTGATCGTTTTATATACTAAGCTGTCATTTGCAAAAAGTCTTATAGTAGTTCCAGGAGAGAGATTTCTACTTATATCATTTATATAAATTAAGAAAAACAAGGGCCCCAGAACAGTTCCCTGTGGTACACCTGACAAGACTGGTTTACAGTGGGATGACGACCCTTCCACAACAACTTTCTGCGTTCTCCCAACGAGGAATGATCTGGACCATTTTATTTCCTCTATCAAATATTTTTCAACATGCGCATATAACTGTGTCACGTGACTGGATCAGTCGGATTTACATCAGTTTACCCTAAAGAAATAATGATCACTCTATTATGTACAAACATGGACATATCTAATGGCGTACAGGCCTCCATTTTAAAAAAAAATTCAAACACACTAAATTACAAACTCAATGAATGTGTTTGAAGACGTTCCCTCAATCTGACATTACAATACTATGGATCGTTCTGTCAATTTCTTAATTTTACGATCATATAAGACAGTGGCACATACTTTTTTAACTCTGAATTTGTTCAGATCCATGTTGATGCATCCAAAATGAAAAGAAAAGCACATGCTTCCGGGATTCAACACTGTCCGTATACTACGCCCATTGTGGTTGCATATTCTACAATAGCAGCCAATGAAAATTATTGTTACTTGTTGGCGGCGTCCTTAATTTCGCGCATGTGCTGTCGCGTTGCACTGCACTTTGCTGGGAACCTGAATGTTGTTCCTGCAGAAAATCGTCGCAGAATGCCAGAGCTGATCTGCTGTGAACTCAATTTCATTTCAAGCGTTTAATCAAGCGAGGCACTTGACAGGGAAAAATCAGGAAATCCTACCAAGGGTTTGCTCTGCTTTGTTATATTCTTGATTGTTTACGTTTAAAACGTGTGCACATGTTACAGTCAGCCGTCAGGTCACAAGCAAAATGAAAACATTTTTACTCTCGACTAAGATTTAAGATATCGATCCACTGACAGTGAGAGAAGTAGGTTTAACTGTTGTTGGTAGATGGATGCTGCAGTAACGGTGAGACGTTCATGGTCTCAGAGCCCATGGAACGTAATACTGTGCAATTATTTTCTGACATAATACTGTGCAATTATTTTCTGTGTAATTGATCCAGAAATAACAGGAAGATAAACTTGTACGAGCAAATTACTGAAACTAGTATCATCTATGACTTCATAAGTGACCGAAGTCGGCAATTTTTGACATACTGTCGAATGACCATCTCAGTCACTGAATCATTCTTCAGATTCAGTTACTTTACTAGGCATTTGCCTTATTTACAACTGTAGTTGACATGTAGAATATGTTCTTATTGAGAGTCTGAGTATTTATATAGTCATGCGTTTCTAGGCAGAAAAAAAGTCGAAGACATCAGTGTAATTTGAAAGGGCAGTTAAGCCTTTGTAATGTTGCTATAATTTAAGTGTGATTTGATCATATATCTGATGAGAATTGCTTGTTATTTTTGGTCAGTATAATTTTTTCCCCTACTATGTTTTAACTTTATGTATTGATGATGCAGTGTCCCCCCCCCCCCCCCCCCCCCCCCCCCCCCCCCCTTCCCTCTTGTTTAATATGATGTATTGATGATATTATAACTTTCAGCATTTTATGAAGGTATTGACCGCAGTTGGACTTGGAACGGTGATCAGCATTTGGACAAACCTGTGTTGATGGGCTGACAGATGACCTGTCATGTTCTTTGTCATGGATGATGGAGTGGGAGGACAGACCTGATAACATCGTTGTGGCCATGGCTCCACCAAACAAATCCATCATGTATGCCCCATGATCCAGTGATGTTGTGTTCTTCATATTCTTTTCCCTTTGGAATCTTGATGAAACCTGGATCATCACTATGGTTAACCTAGACATTTTGTGTCCTGTGTGCTGTTGATCTTGGATCAGGGTTTTGGAAAGACTGTGGATTACGTCTTTTTGTGAACTGTGCAAAACATATCTGTGGCTCTTTATCTGGGATGTGAGGAACCGCCTGGTCGTGCTTTTATCGTCAAGTTTTACCAGCTGTATACTGATCCCCATGGTTTGAATTGAACTTTGAAGAATATCCATACTTTGGTCATCATCAAGTGCATTCTGTTTGTTGTGTACCTTGGTGCTGTGCATGAGGAAATACTTAGCTTTATTTGCTGCAGATTCTTTATTAGCTGTCTTAGTGTCTTTCTTCTGCACCGTCAGACTGTTAGAAAATAAATGCCCAGATTGTCAGCTGTGTGTGCCAGCTGTTTCTCTTCTTACAAGCTTGCCTCTTTCTAGGACAGGACACATCATTTGGCACTTTTGTCCTTAATGGTTGCTGGGTCAGAACTGTCATCTGCTTTTTGTTTCAGCATCTGCTTCTTTTCATTTGGCATCAGAACAGCAGAAAATCTTGGTCCTGAATTGACCAGGACCAGAGGAAACGGACACTTGCTTAATTTTGGACATAAATCATGACACTACTTCGTACTTTGAGACTATGCAGGTTTGCAGACATCAGACACCATTCTTCAGGGTGAATGAACATATGTAGACCTTGGATGACACCGTCCTCAACATAGATTCAAGAAGTGTTCTGTTGCTGCACTGTGACACTGGCCGTGGGAAATTATCATTTGATGCTGGATAACCCTGGACTTTGAAGAGCTGTTTGTGTCTCCTGAAAGTGTGGCCACTATGAAGAGCAAAGACAAAAAGGGTTCAGGACATACAGACAAAAAGAAAAAGAAGAAAGATCGGGTTGGTACTCAGTACCTCTTTTTGAATTGGAGCTGCTGTCTTGTTGAAAATCGTTCACTAGACTGCATTGTTGATCTGTAATGTAGCCCACAAATGTATAGCCTAAAGTATGAAAAGGTGTCCATTTTGTTACATTGAATATTTATTTCATAGTTTTTAATTCCGTTGTTACTGAAAGGTGCACTGATGTCAGGTTTTAAAACAAAGTAGTGTAATGATTCACAGTCATTTGTGTGATTGAATAACTCCTTAATATGAAAATGAAATTTAACTAAGAAGTGTTCATAGCTTCTATCAATGTATAAAATCAAAATTAAGATTTTTCCAGTTTGATTTAACCATGTATTTTGTCTCCTTTACACTCGTAGTGAATGAATGTTTTTTTGGCAGAAGATGTAGAAAAAAAGGATGTTATAATAACACACAACATTTTCCTTCAGTAGTTTCAGTTTATGATATTGATATATATATATATATACTAACATTAAGTATATAACAAGTGCAGGTATATATCATATATATATATATATATATATGTCTGTATGTATACAAAAACCCTTATTTGATGTCAGTTTTCATTTCCATTTGAAGGGGTATTTAGCATTTGATAGAAACTGAAAGGCATCTCCTAGACTTTGAAAATAAGAGTTTATTCATTAGTTTCTGTTTTCAGTCTGCTCTTCAACCAGATGCTTCATTTTGTTTCCTGCTGTTAACAAAAAGTATTGCTGTTATTCCAAAATTATCAGTGCATCACGTTTTAAATTTACATACAATTACTTAAAAGTTACCTACACACACTGGATATATATATAGTTTATGAGTGCATTGTCTGCCACATGCTGTCAGTTTTCACTGCAACAAAGTTTATGTCAGTAGAAGATAGAAAATGTTTTAATTTGTGGATTAGAATTTGAAGCGCTTTTTGTTTTTTTTTGATTTTCGCATGTCCCATCTTCAGTGCCATCCCTGAGGAAACAGTGCACTGCTGCCGACTCACTTCGGTGGTGTTCAGTGGGTGCCTCTTCTGATTCTACCTGTGCTGAACACCACATACTAAGCCCCCTACTGACAACAGTTTTTTGCTTAGACACGCAGTCGTCGGCATGCGTGCGCTCTACAGCAGGAAGGTGCCACCACATCTGTCCAATGATAGCCCCTATGAATTTGCTAATATCAGTTACTCAACAGAACCAGACCAGGCCATAGACGTGAGAAGGATATTGAAACTGGGGCATGAAGGTCCACAGAATTTGAGACCTTTTTTTCAAATAATGATCGATGAGGATGAGGATGATGAAGATGATGCCACAGATTTCCATTCCAGTCTGAAACTGCATGACAGGGCTGTACCCTGCATTTACTTTCATTACATATCCCAGCATTCAACCAGGCCTGAGAGATACGCTGTGCAGCCACCAATAATGTTGGTCAGGAAATTTAGCAAAACTCTCAGAGACGTGTCCATTGAATGGATGAACCTCGACTATGTGGTCCCAGTCTTCCCAGCTGAGCCTGTAGCAAAAACTCAGGGCTGGAATGGGGCAGAAAAATCCCACAAACAAACAAATGGCTCTGGGATTTGAACCCACAATCTCTCAGCTGGGATTCCTCAACACTAACCGCTTGGCCACGGCGGCTGACCATTTGTAATAAATTTTGTCTCAAGGCATTGCTTTTTTAAGCACCAGTCATTTTCTTGTCGCTCAAAATGTCCAGACTGCACAGGAAATTTGCACACTTGAGTACATATTATCATAGATAATGTTTGGTTTTCTCAGCAACATGAACAGGCAAGACAACCGTTTTGTTCCAGTTACAATGAAGGACATTTTATTGATTTCAGACTTCAGCTGCCATCATAGCTTGATCAGAACTAAGCAGATGCTCAAATTTTTTAGCTGTGGACACCATTTCATGCTTTGTAATCTTTAAAGTTAACAGTACATAAGCTTACTTTCTGTTCTCAGGCCAAAGATCCCTTATCCTAAACATTGTTTAATATTGTTCTTTAGATGAGGTGAAGGAGAGGTACTTCTGATTCGCAGATGTGATTATCTTTATGCAGTATCTAGGGCTTGACCTAACATCATTACAGGGTTACAGAAACAAGGTCAGTGACGTGGAGTGTACGAAACTTTTTCTTTTAAATCAATATCCTTTAAATTCTAGCTAACTAATTGTTTATTTGTGTAAAAGAAATGGTGTATTTGTTTCAGAATGTCAGAATAACACTGAGAGATCGATAAGTAGTCTCTGCTGTTTAGTTATTGTAGTTGACCGCTTAATCAGGGTATGGCATGCAATTAGATGTGCCCACCACTGTTTTCTGAATGTTTGCCAGATTTTGTTTACTTGATAAGAAACCAATTTTCATATTTAAGGGAAAAGAAAGACAAAAATAGTATATTTTGTTGACTGACGTCTGTTCCAGACTTGCATGTCATTCTTTGTTTATCTGATTTGTCAGCTCCTTTGTAAGTGGTGTTATTACATCATGTATTACAGCATTGGTTGTAACTGGTGCAGTGGATTATAAGGAAAGAAACATTAGGTGACAGGGTGCTGTGCTGTGTCTTGTAGATGGTGCGCGTAGGAGGGGAAAACATCAGGAGGGGGGCCAGACACCTACGCTGCGATGACATCCCCACCGACACCTTCACCCCCCGCACCTATCAGGTATCCTTTGCTTTGTTCCAGACTCTGTGTGTGTGTGTGTCTGTCTGTGTCTGTGTTGCATTCCACAGTTGAGCACTTTGAAGGTCACCCAATCTAAACTCTAGTTAGGAAATGCCAAGACATAGACTGCATTTCAAAGGTGAGAGGATTACATGTATGGCTGTGACTGTTTTTGATTATCCTGCCAGAAAGATAGACACACTTCATCTTCAGAAAGTTTAGATCCCTTTTGGAGAACAAATAGTTGTGTAATGCTAAAGATTAGCAACTTGCCATGACAAAACTTTACATCCGACAGATGTACATGCATGTCTTTGTGGTAAATGTGTGTATCATTTGCGATGCAATGTATGTTTGCATCATGTGTGTGTGTGTGTGTGTGTGTGTGTGTGTATGTGTGTGTGTGTGTGTGTGTGTGAGTGAGTGTGACTACAGACAATTAGTCTTGTATTTGTGTTTTATGTGTTTGTGTGGGTATGTATGTGTGTGCATGAACATTATTTTTCCCAATATTTCCGCCCTCAGTCACTTCATTTTGAAACTTGCATTATTTTTGCATTTTGACATTGTGTATTAAGTACTACATTTTCTCTGCATGTTTGTATTGTTTAGTTTGAATTTACTCAATGACTGGTAAAAGTGGTACCAATAACCAAATGAATGGAACAAAACACAATGTCACACTCGCACTGTGACAGTATAGTTTGTTACTGAAGTAAAAGCTCCTATGCCGAGAGTTTCCTAGTGTGTCCAATATCTGTATATAGTTTATACTAAAAAAACTTGTAGTGTATCCTACATTAGTATAGTTTGTTACTAAAAAAGCTCCTGCGCCCAGAGTGCAGTGTATCCTACATCAGTATAGTTTATCAAAGTCCTGTGCCCATAGTTTATTACTCAAAAAGCCCCTGTGCCCAGAGCACATCAGTATAGTTTATTACTGAAAAAACTCCTACCCATGAGTACATCAGTATAGTTTATTACTGAAAATGTTCCTTTGCCCGGAGTATAGTGTATCCTACATCATAGTATAGTAGTTATCGTACTGACTGAAAAAGCTCCTGTGCCCAGAGTGTAGTGTATCTTACATCGGTCTAATGTATCCTTCATCAATGTCTGCAGGTGGAGCTATTGGAGTCCGCCCTGCAGGGCAACACCATTGCCTGCCTGGGCAGCGAGTCCTCCAAGCTCTTCCTGGGCCTCATGGTCCTCCGGCAGCTGGCTCACCAAGTCCGCCCACCTCTGCACCTTGGGGCAAGAGAAGCGTCTACCTGGTCAACTCAGGTATGCTTGCATAGCTGTCAACTTCCTGCTTCCCACCTGTCCTTCCACACACACACACACACACACACACACACACACACACACTTTTTTTTTTTTGTTTTTGTTTTGTTTCTGTTTGGTTCAATTTCAAAAAAAAAAAAAAAAACTACCCCAAATCTTAACTGTGTTGTGAAAATCTCCTATTTGAAATTTTTATATTAAAGATGTGGGATTTGGGGATCGTTGTTTGAAAGGTATGATAACACATTACTGAACGTGGCCAGAATGATGTTCATGATTGCAGGCAGCTGCAGATGTAATGAAAAGACGGAATTTTCTTTTTGATCCTCGCTTCGATCAGCTTGAGCAGTCATGAGTAATAAAATTTTCAATTAAAAGACAAACTTCCCCATCAATCCCTGGGTCCCAAATTTTTGAGTCCAGAAGGCTGGCAGCTGTGCATTTGGCTTACAGCCTGTGGTCACCCATGCACAGGTCAGGGGAAATCTTCAGTGAGGCCAGGAAGATTATAGAAAATAAAGAAGTGCCGTACCATAACTCTTGCCTCCAGTGTAAGTGCAGTTAACTTAGGGTACTGCTATAAAAAAAAACTTTTAATTACTGTTTACAGAGTTAAACTTTGTTATTTTTTTTGTTTGTTAAGGCATATAATATGCTTTTTGTTAATTATTTTTGTTCCAGTGATGTTGAGAAGCTTCTTTAAGCGTAATTAGAGCTTGATCTCCAATCACAGGCATGATTTTGCACAATGTGTGTGTGCTAATCAGTGTTGACTTTCGGTGTGAAAAGAGGTTCCTTGGATAACATGCAAGTGTGGATTCAAAATTTTAATTATTAAGAGATCCTAGTGATTTTTGGAGTTGGATTTTGTATAAATCAAAATGCTAATTTGCTTCTTGGATTAATTATATATATGGATTAGAGTGTACACAAACTAATCTGTTGAATGTTAAGTTTGTCCCATCGAAGAATTTATCTGTATGTTTTTGTTGTTTTTTTTTTTTTGGTTGGTGGTGGTTTTTGTTTTTTTTTTTTTAGAATTGCTCTGCCTATGTGGTTATTTGCTTTTGTGCTTGTGTTCTCTTTTCAATTAACTCTCTTGGCAAGCATGCATGCGACCGACCGGAAATCACACTGCCAAAAGGCTGAGTGCCTGCCAGCACCCGTAAAAAATACATGGCAACAATGGGGGCTGCCATGTTTCTTGTAGAAAAGGAAGTCTTGTGAGAATGTGACTTTGTTTTTCCTTAAGCGATTCACTTCCGTTCGCAAAAAAAACATGATACGTGCCCGTAGTTCTTGAGTTACAAATTTTTAAAATTTTGTGGTCAAAATGCTGGTTTTTTTTTTGCATGGCTAACCTTGATTTCTGCCCTTCTATAATGGGATTTAGTGATGAAGATACTGTGATTTGTAGGATTTACAGCATAAGGACTCAGTGAAAGTGCTGGGTAATGAAGCTTAAAGTGACATAGATTTTGACTGGGATGAGGTTCCACATATGATGAACAACGACTCAGAAGAAAGTTCTGAAGAAGATTTTTTTTTTTTTCCCTGAGTAATTGGCTTTTGTGACATTCTTCAAACTTACGATAGAGCTACATATATATTCCCAGGAATTTTAAAAATTATTTTCATGTCATTGTTTCCTTTCCTCTTTTAAATTGGGTAACCATGTTCAAATTATGGAGTTACTTCTCTTGCCGTAGGTTTTTTCGGCGTAACGAAGCGCAGGTAAGTGCATACTGAAGAGGGCTAAATTAATTTGCATTTCATCATCTCAGTAGTGACTTCAGCGCGATGACAGCCCTGATATGACCCTTTGTGGTCGGCTGGGCGATAAGCATCATTACCATATCTTTGTAATTTGTGTGTTGGGAAGAGGAAGTGCATGGGAGTGTGTGTATGTGTGAGATTTTACTAATGTCACCAGTTTCCATTGAGTGTGACCCAGGGTTGCTGACTGTGCAGAGGAGGATGTGGAGATGGTGTGGAATACTCTGTTCCACCACACAGACCTGGCAGTTGGCCGGGTCTCATTACCAGACACACCACAGGACCCTCTGCAAATGGAACCAAGCACACCAGAAGTTGGATCGAAGGTGACCTGTGGGGCCGTCAAGACGGAAGACGTGCCATCAAAGGAGATAAAAGTTGCAGTTGAAGAGGACGAGATTGTCTCTGCACCAGAGGAACCAGCAACACCACTGACAGAAGAAGAAGTATTAGGAAAACCAGACACATTACAACAAAAATCAGCTGCCTCAGACACAGACCAAAAAGTGCCAGATATACCTCAGGAAGAAGCGAAAACACACCATGTGAAATACCAGTTGCACCAGAAGACCACGGTACCTTGCAGGAAATGGCAGTCACACCAGGGATGAATCTGTCACACCACAGGAAATATCAGCCACACCAGAAGAACCACTCCCTCAGCAGGAAATGAAGCCTCCCCAGGAAATACATCTGTCACAGAGCAGGAAATAGTTACACCAGAAAGAACTAGCCACATCATGGAATAAACCAGTCGCACCTCAGGAAGATTCTGTTGCATCTGATACAGCAACAGCTTACACCACAGGAATCATTGGATATTTCACCACAAGATAGAGTGACATCAGAAGTGGGACTGTCATGGACCAGCAAACAGTGGTCCTCACTATTGAGGGATCACAATGTGCTTGTGCTGTCAGCCAAGGTGTTTCTGCACTGCCTGCAGAACAGTTACCTGTCCCCTAGAGTCTCTGAACTTGCTAGTGTTGGATGACTGTCATCTGGCGGAGGGGGACCATCCCTACGTGAAGATCATGTCTCATATCAGGCAGACTGCCCACGCAGATCCCCACCTGCTTTGTCTGACGGCCGCCATCTTGGGCAGTGAGGTCACTGATCCCAGCCAGTTGAAGGCACGAATCCACAACTTGGAAACAATGCTGAATTCCAGGGCAGAGACGTCCATGCTGGTCATCTCAGAGCGGTTTGGGTGTCGCCCCAAAGAGAGTGTCATCCAGTGTCGGCTGATGATGATGTGACAGGGATGAGCGAGCAGCTGGCAGCTATTCTGCTTGATGCCTGGACCTTCCTGGAGGACTGCCAGCTCCCTGCTCATGATGTGCCTCCCAGCAAGCACGACCCTCTGCATGTGCCTAAGTTTGCCATCTCTGAGTGCATCAACATCCTGCAGACATTAGGGCCATGGTGTGCAGCTTCCATTGCAGAGAACTTGATCAGTCAGCTGGAGAAAATAGCAAAGCATGAGTCAAACCCCACTCTGAAACTGTTTTCGCGTTACACTGTTACCCAGCTGAGACTCTTGGTTCGGGTGTTTGAGATCGGCTTCACCCCTGACTACCTGGTGGAAGAACTGTTGCGTTACACTACTCCCAAGGTGCGAGAGTTGATTGATTTGTTGAGGAAGTACAAACCTGACATGGACTTCATGATCATCACCAGAGAAGGGGATGAAGACGACTCCATTTCAGACTTGTCAGATGACGAAGCTAATGATGATGACTCGTTTGACCTGTCCAGTTCTGATGAAGAAGACGCCAAAGACAAGAGCAAACATATTCATGTAGCAGTGAAGAAGAAGGAGAAAGAGGAGAGTGACAACCCCTTCGAGGAGGAGAAGAAACTGTCAGGTGTGGTCTTTGTGGACAACCGCTATGTGGCTTTTGCCCTCAACAAGATGGTGGAGGAGGTGTGTGCTTGGGATGAGAACTTGTGCTTTGTGAAGAGCGCCCACATCACAGGCCAAGGCATCCACCGGTCAGATGGCAAGAAAGACCTCAGCAAGGCTAGTCGCAAGCAGGAGGAGGTGCTGCGGAAATTCCGCATGCAAGAGAGAAACCTGTTGATCTCTACCAGTGTGTTGGAGGAGGGGGTGGACATCCCTAAGTGTAACCTGGTGGTGCGCTTCGATCCACCTCAGGACTACCGTTCCTACACACTGTCCAAAGTGAGGGTTTTTTTTTTTTCCTTGATGCTGTATATATAGAAGGTGCTTATGGTGTAGTACTAAATTCTAAAGTTTTAAATGTGTAAAGAAGTGAAAATATCACCTGTCTTATCTATGATTTGAAGAATGGCAGTCGAGAGAGGAAATATGTGTTGACTGATTAGTGATTTTTTTACAGTAAAGGTGCGATTGATGTGAAACTGATAATCAAAAGTGGGTTTACAGACTGATGATCTTAAGTGAGCTAAACATCCAGAGTCAGCTTATTTACTCCCCTCTGATGTTTGCTGTAGTGGGCTTCCTGTGCACACCTCATTCTCTCTGACATCTGCTGTGACAGATCGATATTGAAAAATTTCTTCAGTAGACGTCATGCTGATTCTGGAAATTGACCATGTGTGCAGCCCATGCACAACCTCATACATTAGAGCAGCCTATGACCGCTTCTAATGCCACATTGTGACATGCTGGTCAACAGTTGAGCTGCTTTTATACCAACACGGTTCATTTAGTGTGAGAACACAATGGTGTCTCAGCTTCCAGCAAGTGATATCGAAAGCAGATGGAGAACTCCGAGAAGGAGCATTTACAGTGTAGTTAAAACCTGTACAGCTTGTTCAGTCAGAGGAAAGAAGACCCTGAAGATGTTGAACAAGATAGTGATGGTAACTTTTAACTCGTGTGAAGAGGATGAAAATGCCGAAAGAATAAGGTGTCAAAGTGAGAATGGCAGGAGGGAAGTGTGATCACTCTGTACTGAAGTTAACTGCTCAGTTGCCTTTCGCTAACACAGCAAAAACTGGTTGCCCAGCCAACAAGCTAAGAGAGCATTTCCTCATATCCACATGTTTTTTCTTTTCCAAAACATTTGGGTGAGTGTGTATGTTGAATGTGGGACTGTGACATATGAAGAAAAGGCAAAAGAATGTGTAGTATGCTTTTAATGGGAGATGTGATCAAGGGAGGCAGAATGTTTCTGAGAATGATTTGAATTGTCAAGATGTTGATTAATAAAATAGTAAAGTACAGAGTATGTCAGGTAAGTGAAGATTTCTGTGAATCAAAGCATAGTAGCATAGGCAGGGTACTAAACACTAACTAGGCCACAACTTTAGAAAACAGTACTAATCAAGTAAGTAAAATAACAACAGCAATAGAAAATATATGAGCAGTGTCTACTTTCATGTTGGTACAAACTGGGAAACACAAAATTATTCAATGGGAGACTGTTGTATTATATTTGTAATAATACTTACCACCTGTTATCTCCATCTGTTGTTCTCAGAGATCAAGTCATGTAAAACTAGGAGAATCTAAGAGCAGAATTGAAAGTAACATCTGAGAGTGCTCAATTTTATCTGAGTGAGCTCCTCCACAAGTGAGGCATAGTGTGTGAGTCAAAAAGGATTCTGCGCGCTCAAATTGTATAACACGTCTCTCTCATTCTTCAAGCGGTCTGATGGGGGTAGGGAGGTCAGTACACAGAGGGGGGTGGGGTGGGATGGGTAATAGGGAGGTCTGTACACAGGCTAATTTGCTGTTTGGTGCAGGGCCGTGCTCGGGCAAGGGATGCTGAATATGTCATACTGGTGGACGAGGATCTGATGGAGGATTTTGCTGAAGAAATTCAGACCTTCAAAGGCATTGAGCAGGTGGGTGCAAGTCAGTGTGTGGGATGTGATATGATGTGATGTGGGTACATCATGACGTGTAGTTTGTGTGTCTAGATTTCATGTCTGTGGGAAGAAGACAGAAGCAAGCCTTGCACACTCTGACACTGGTCGTTCTGGCAGGTACTGATAGGAGCAGGCCGTGGACGTAAGGATCTTGAAGATGCTCAGCAAGTGGATCAGTTGGATCATCTGGAGTTCACCCCTTTGCCTACTTTCTGCCCTCTGGATCAGCCAGGTGCTCCATCTGTTTCCATGAAAACGGCCATCAGTTTGGTGAACAGGTGAGAGAGATCTTTAAGTGCTGTAAGGGTATAAATCAACCTGTCTTATGAGAGTTGTGAACAGGTAAACTATCTCTTCAAACTGTTGTAAGTACGAGGAACATTCAGTCAACCCATGATGCTTGGTGATGATTTTCATGACTTTGCCTGACCTCATGAAAATGTCAGGAGTCTTCTGAAAGTCAGTCTGGAAATAAGTGAAATTATTGCTTGTTACCAAGCCATTGAGGTTTTTTTGTTTTCTAGTCCAGCAAACCAAATACACACCTCATCTAAACCATGCTATTATGGCATTAACATTGCACATGATGGTAATACAGACATCAAACTTCATGCTTTTTGTGTAAACTGCAAAGCAAAATGAGAACAAGTACGTTCAGGTGCAACCAAGAAGTTGCCTTTGATCATTATTTTGGCAAATGCGGTACATGGCTGTGATGCTTATGTGCAGTAGATTTATGTTGTTGTTTCTGGTTGTTATTGTTGTTGTTGTTGTTGTTTTCCAGCTTTCTTTTGTGTCTGGTTGACACTAGCACACTGACATGAACATATCAACCAGTATGATGTCGGAAACACTGGGCGAAGATGCCTGTGATGTGACGCTTAGTTCATGAAGTGTGTTGTCTACAGGTACTGTGCCAAGCTGCCAAGCGACGCCTTCACACATCTGACCCCACATTGCCGTGTATGTCCTTCACCTTCAGATCCCTCGCAGTTTGTGGCCTACCTGCGTCTACCTGTCAACTCTCCCATCAAGGAGGAGCTTCAGGTCTGTTTCGTGTTTATGATGTTCTTCATGCAGATGTTGAGATAGGAGGTGTCTTCTGAGAAAGCGTCAGAACTGCACAGTATAATTTATGTGGAAGGATGATGGAACGTGTCTCATGCTATGGTGTAAAGGAAGGTTATGCAAGCGTCAAGGCAGATTATAGTCAGTCATTATTGATCTGTATTGGGTGTGTGCTGGTGTGTGTAACACAATGCTAATTTTTTTTTTGGATGACCATGCAGTAGTCCTTGTCACTTTACTGTTGACTGCATTATTCAGTCTTCTTGCCTGAATCCATGTTTGGTGTGCAAGGTGTGTGTGCAGCTTACAAGTCATTGTGGTGAAATTATTGTGCAGGGGGCAGAGATGCCAAGTCGTCAGTTGGCCAAGATGGCCGTTGCCTTGAGATGTGTCAACTTCTGTATAAGGCAGGTAAGTCAGAGGGATCTGTTAAATAATTGATGAACTGATGTAAAGTGCAGGTGTTGGATTTTTTTTTTAAACAAATCTTAAATAAATGTCAACGAACCACCCAGAGAAACGTGGACAAACGAGTCACAAGACAAAACAACGCGTTTCGACCTCTTAGGTCTTCTTCAGGTGAAACAAAAATGAAACAAATAACGAAAATTTGTTATTGGTTTCATTTTTGTTTCACCTGAAGAAGACCTAGAGGTCGAAACGCGTTGTGTTTTGTCTTGTGACTCGTTTGTCCACGTAATCTCTGGGCGGTTCGCTGACATTATTTAAGATTTGTTTAGATTTCTGTCAGCAGTGTTTCACTTTGCAACTAGAAAAAAATTAGGATGTAACATTTCAGGGCATCAGAGTATGTTTTGATGTCCTGAAAAAGTGTGTTTTTTTATCTGATCTGATTGTGAAGCCAGCTTCATACTATTCTTTTCTATTCTTTATTATTCTTTCAGTATGCGGCTGTGATTTTTTCATGTTTTGTTTTAAAGTTTTGATTGTTATTGTACAATTGGTTTGTTTAAACTTGATGTCGGCCCCTACCCAGTCTCTCAGTGAGCAGGGCTGTAGACAACACAACGTGAGTTCCATAGTGAACATGTTTATGTGTTGACAGGGGAATTGGACAGTCACCTACAGCCGGTGGGCAAAGAGATGTTTGTATGTGAGGAGGAGGAGGAGTGGGAGGAGGAAGAGGAAGGGGTGGGGCAGGGACGACCTGGCACCACCAAGCGCAAACAGTACTACATCAAAAAGGTGTGTATTTGTGTGTGTGTATTTGTGTGTGTGCGTGTGTGTGTGTGTGTGTGTGTGTGTGTGTGTGTGTGTGTGTGTGTGTGTTGCGTTTGCTTCTTGTCTATGTCACTGGCACACCGTGGCCTACTGTTCTATGATACATGAAATGGGATTGAACATGCATGCAAGCTTTTTTTTTTTTCTTTTTTGTCCTTTTTTTTTGTTCAGATGTATTTTTTGCGTTCATGCGTAGTTCTGTTGAAAGCCCCATCCAAAGGACTCAGAAGGAGTTGAAGTCCGCAAGTGGTGAAACTTTTAGATAAATCGGTTCTGACCTGGTTGTCACAAGTGAGGAAGGAACCCTGCTCCCTTGGACCAAAAGAACGGTGCTCATCCTCTCTAGGCCAACTGCAAGGAGATCAACGTGTGTAAGGACTGTGGCTGCCTTGCTCATACCTCCATTAAACTAAAACAAAAAGTAGTCTGCGTTGATCATTTAATGATGGGTATAACAATCATGATAGATTAGCAATAAGAAGAAAGAATTTTTGTTACTTCTATTTGAATATCATAAACTGGATGTTGGAATACAGCTGTATTCAGGTTGGAGTAAAAAACAGCCCAACCAAAGCAATTTCAAGAAGTGTGTTGCGTTATTTGAGTCTCCCAGTATGACTGAAGATAGTTCAGGCGAATACCTGAACCTTGCAGTAGGTGGTTTACAAGCACATTAAATCGTAGGTTGCTTCATTTTGGAAATGCATACACTGTAAGAGGAAACACTTTGAACGTGCGACATATTCTGGACCCTGTCATTTGCTTTTGATGAGGGTGGCTTCAGGCTTCATCTGATGGTTTAGAGGGTACTTCACCCTCACTGTCAAACCATAGAGAGTGATTTCTTTGGGTCCATTAATAGCAGTGAAAACAATGAATGTGCAAAGTGTTCCATACAAAAAAAGTGATCTTGCAGAAAGTAAGACTTTGACAGAAAATGAAGCTAAAAAATGGAAACATAAAAAAAAAATAGTCTAGCACTTAAGGAAAATAAGCTTGCTCAGTTTATGCTAATTGCAATCAGTGTGTTTCAAAACTGATTTTTAACAACTGAGAAAGAGGAAAACAGTATGGAAAAAGTCCTACAATTCATACTTGTTTTTCAGTGTGATTATCATGATCAGCATATTTTTCATTCGATTGTTGCACTTACTTGCTTCAGTGATATCAACTAATTAGTACAGTTTTTGCTGAAAATACTTTGCTTTGTTTGCCAGATTTACCATAAGACAAAGCAGCATCGGGTTTCAGAGATGGAGGTTGTCCTAGGTTCCATTTTTGACTATTTAAAATCGTGCTTCGAAAATCAAAACAATCAGTTTTTTTAGTTTGAATGGTTCCACACATCAGAAGCAGAAGTGCTTTTTGGAATCTTCAAAGATGACCCCTCCCTTCTCGCCAGATTTTTAATTCAAGAGGATGAAATCCACGCACAAAGGACAATTCCAGGGAGTGAAATGGCATTTTAGTGGTTGAGTGATGTGTGTTGTTATGTGTCCTGGAGAGCCTCAGTATGAATGATGTGCATTTTATGTGTCCTGAGAAGCCTCAGTATGAATGATGTGCATTTTTTGTGTCCTGGGGAGCTTCAGTATGAATGATGTGCATTTTATGTGTCCTGGGGAGCCTCAGTATGAATAATGTGCATTTTATGTGTCTTGGGAGCCTCAGTATGAATGATGTGCATTTTATGTGTCCTGAGAAGCCTCAGTATGAATGATGTGCATTTTATGTGTCCTGGGAAGCTTCAGTATGAATGATGTGCATTTTATGTGTCCTGGAGAGCCTCAGTATGAATGATGTGCATTTTATGTGTCCTGAGGAGCCTCAGTATGAATGATGTGCATTTTATGTGTCCCTGGGGAGCTTCAGTATGAATGATGTGCATTTTATGTGTCCTGGAGACCCTCAGTATGAAGATGTGCATTTTATGTGTCCTGAGGAGCTTCAGTATGAATGATGTGCATTTTATGTGTCCTGAGGAGCCTCAGTATGAAGATGTGCATTTTATGTGTCCTGAGGAGCTTCAGTATGAATGAATGTGCATTTTATGTGACCTGAGGAGCTTCAGTATGAATGATGTGCATTTTATGTGTCCTGGGGAGCTTCAGTATGAATGATGTGCATTTTATGTGTCCTGGGGAGCTTCAGTATGAATGATGTGCATTTTATGTATCCTGAGGAGCTTCAGTATGAATGATGTGCATTTTATGTATCCTGAGGAGCTTCAGTATGAATGATGTGCATTTTATGTGTCCTGAGGAGCTTCAGTATGAATGATGTGTGCATTTTATGTGTCCTGAGGAGCCTCAGTATGAAGATGTGTCTGACACCCTGCTGAGGTCTGGCCTGTTGCTTGAAAACAGAAATAAAACTGATAATCCCCATTGCAGACGGCAGATGCCTTTGTGTCAAGTGGCCCCAAGATCAGGGAGGACTGCTTCCTGTACTCCATCACCATGAAGCTGACTGGGCCCATCACTGAGGACCAGAACACACGGGGACGTAAATATATATGCACCTGAAGACTCCCCCCAGTCCTTTGGCATTCTTCTGTCTTCACAAATACCTCATGTAGGTGTATTCTGGATGTGTGTTCGTGTGTGTTTGAATTATTGTTGACATCGCACCTGCCCAATTGATGAGTTTTGAAATGATACATAGTGATGTGAGTGTAGATTTATATCAAAATTTCTGTTTGCCCTGTTTGAAATAGGCATGTTATAAGGTAGCTTTTTGTATCTAGAGCATTCACTTTCTGGCTTCTGGGAAAGTTTTCTTTTCTAAACATGGCAATAGCTCTGAGAAAAAAAAATGAAACAAAAGAGTTTTTTCTATTTGGTAGCTTATGTAAATCAAACCACTATGTACTCTTCTTGCAGTTTCAGAGTACCTTCATAATTCAGTGTGTTTTAACTGTGATGTATAGGACCTCTACCTGTTTTTGAATCCCAAACAGTGCACAACATTGTTTCATAACCGTGTCCTTTCTGAATGCCCTCACAATGTATTGTGCTGTTCATTCTGCTTCGTACCCTTATTTCAGGTCCTGACTGCTTGAATGATGCTGTGCATAGTACGTTGTGTGCTTCTCTATGGCTAATAGTGCACACTATATAAGTTGGAGAGAGCGTTTATGTGAGAAACTGGAGGAATAAATGAGATAAATGAAAATGAGTGACTGATATTTGAATGGTACGGGAAACGACTGAATGAGCGTCAGTAGGCTGCTCTTCGGCCGGCTCTACCTGGGTAGGCAGCCCGTTGAGTGAGTGAGGTAGTGTGTTTATTGTAAAGCGCTTAGAGCTTGGTCTGTGACCGAGGACAGGCGCTATATAAATACCCAATATAATAATAATAATTTATGACATTATATTATCGTGCTGCATGATTTCAAAGACACAATACTCTGTTTCATGCTCTCTGAAGCTGCAGTTTTTAACAGGTAGGAGGTGATAACACATACAGCTGCCAAGTGCTATAGTTTTGACCTAGCAAGCTGAATTTCAGAGACAGTGCAGTGCTGCTACAGTTTGTGACAAAATACAACACATGTAAAAGAAAAAAAAATGAAAAGTCAAAACAAAAATGCTTCATGGATTTCGTTGCATTGTAACAGAACCAAATCAACTTAGATGTTTAGATTTTAGACCAGTTTCTTCAGAAAATGGCCAAGTTCAGTGAGGACAGGAGAAAAAAACACAAGAAAAATTGTTAAAGACAATTGTCGCCATAGCCACCTTATCGATTGGCTTTGTTTTCAGCCATTTGGTATTGTTTTTGTAGGCCAAGCCAAAATCATGCAATAATTTGTGAGATTTCTGTCTTCTTAACCCTCTTCAGTATGCACTTATCCAAGCTTAGTAACACCGAAAACCATCGGCAAGATAGGCTCCGTAATTTGAACATGGTTACTCAATTAAAAAAATAATTTAAAAGAGAGGAAAGGAAAGAATGAAATGAAAATAAATTTTTAAAATTCCTACGAATATATATGTTGCTATATTGTAAGTTTGAAGAATGTCACATGAGCCATTTACTCGGGGGGAAAAAAAAAATCATCTTCTTCAGAACTTTCTTCCGAATCGTTGCTCATCATACCTTGAACCTCATCCCAGTCGAAATCTAGGTCACTCTAAGCTTCATCACCCCAGCACTTTCAATTAGTCTTATGCCGTAAATTCTACAAATCACAGTATCTCCATCACTAAATCTCATTATAGAACGGCAGAAATCAAGTAAGCCATGGTGAAAAACCGCATTTTGACTTCAAAACTTTAAAAATTCGTAACTCGAGAACCACGGCACGCATCGACTCGCGTTTTTTTGCAGACGGTAGAAAATGGCTACAGGAAGAAGGAAATCACGTTTTCGCGAGACTTCCTTTTCTACGAGAAACATGGCGACGCCCATTGTTGCCACGTGTTTTACCCGGGCGCTGGCAGGCGCTCAGCGTTTTGGCTGTGTGATTTCCGGTTGGGCGCTAGCGGGCGCCCGATTGACAAGAGAGTTAATTTGCCATCATGTGTGGGAAGCAAAATATGACTGAAAGTGCTGTCAAGTTGGACTTGCAGCATTGCATGTGAGTGCTACACATAATTTGGAATGTGACACTAGAAATGTCAAAATGCTGCCCTTTCTGTTTATCAGGCCTTAGCAGCTCTGAATATGGTGTTATGTATGCATTCTCTTTGTACATTCTGGTACTATAAATGGCTTGCCTGGCTTTTTCTGTAACTAGGTACCCAGCTTTCCTGTGTACACACGATCAGGAGAGGTGACGGTTTGGTTAGACTTGATGAAAGAGGGTCACTACTCTGACGATCAGCTGGAGAAGTTGGTGGGCTTCCACCATTTTGTTTTCTCCTCTGTACTGCACCTGGAGAAAGACCCAATGCTCTTCTGCCCTGATTCTGCTAGCGTGGGGCTGCTCATCGTCCCCCTCAACACGCACCCTGGTCAGTACAGGGGATGGAAGGAGTGTAAGGGAGGAGGGCTCTTTAATCTTCACTTACATTCTTTTGTGGGTGGTAGAGGACTGGGGTAAGAAAGCAGAGTGGGCTTATGGGATGTGCAGTAGGTTCTTTCCTGTCCCATATACTGTAGTCATTTTGGCTAGGCAGAGGGGTACTGTTCCTGGTAACTCCTTTGTGAGTACTTGAGCAATGTCAGCTACGTTCATAATGCCTGTATCAGTTTAATAATTCTTAAATGTATACATGTGTTCACAAGTATCTACTGCTGTGGTATAGTGGTGAACTGAACTAGTTGCAGATTTGGGGGTGTAGATTCGAGTCCCATTGGAGGCTTCAGCCTGGGCTGGATCCTACCTATGAATATGCTCATAGTCATGGACCCTCATGTGCACACACATGCACACACACACACACATATCTCTATCAGGTCAGGTCACTGGAAATATCACTTGATAAATAATCACAGCTTGTCTTCCGTGTCTGCAGATGGGGAGATGGATATTGAATGGAGCTTTGTGGAGCAAGTCAACCAGAAGACCGTCATCCAGAAACGCAACGTGTTTGATGGTAACCGCCAGATCTTCCACTTCCAGCAGCAGCAGTTTGAGGATGCAGTAGTGATGCCATCCTACCGCAACATGGACCAACCACAGCACTTCTATGTGGCGGAGATCCGCCAAGACCTCAGCCCCCTGTCACCTTTCCCCTCCCCTGAGCTGTACAAGACATTTGCTGCCTACTACACCACCAAGTATGGCCTGACACTGACTAACACAGACCAGCCCCTGCTGGACGTTGACCATACCTCCGCACGCCTCAACCTTCTGACTCCCACGCTACATGAATCAGAAAGGCCGAGCTCTCCCAACCTCCAGTTTAGAGACAAAGCGGGCTCGCAGGGAGAACTTGCAGCAGAAGCAGATCTTGGTGCCAGAGCTGTGCGACATCCACATCTTCTCCGCCTCTCTCTGGAGGAAGGCTGTCTGCTTGCCAGCCATCTTGTACCGTATGAATTATCTGCTTCTAGCAGAGGAGTTGCGCGGGCAGATTGCCAAGGACACGGGCATTGGCAAGTAGACCTTGACCCTGATTTCCGCTTCCCTCGTCTTGATTTTGGCTTTGAAACCAAGCCAGAGAAGCTGCAACTGGCTGGTCAGACTGACTCACAGACAGACGTTAATCATCAGGACACAAGAAAAAGTCAGGCCATTGCAGGGATCAGCAGTGTTGGCATTCAAGAAACAGCAGAAACATTGGACGTCAACACAGAGAAAGAGGTAGAGACACTTTCTGCCAGCTCAGAAATAGTGTCAGAAAGAAGTGGTGGTGCTGCTACGGAAAAGGAGAGGGACAAAAGTGATGACAGCAAAGAAGAGAACCAGGAAAATGATACAAAGACAGAGGTGAAAATGAAGAAGGACCAGGCAGTAGAACAGACAAGCCAACTATGACAGGGAACATCAGAGCCCATTGCCAGCCTCTGCCCGTCTCTCTGGAAGGTGGGAAGAGGGCAGAGGTCGGCACAGGCAGGGGAGCAGCGTCCTGTGACACTAGTCCTGATGAGGACAGGACAGACAATGGAGCATCCTCTGATTCAGACTCTGGTGTGGTGCTCAGTGAGTCTGAAGGGGGTGCACAGAGTGGGGCGGCCAGTGTAGGGGCTGATGGAAGAAATGAGGGGGATGGTACTACGCAACCCTTTGCCAGAAAGTACAGACCTTGATGCCAAGACCGCTCCACGCACAGATACCTCACATACCACAGGACATCACATCAATGCTTCCACTGTCACCGTTGACATCCCACATTCACATACCTCACATACGGGGACCAGTTCACACACAATTGCTATACACGCTTCAAGCATTACCAGTCACACAGCTCCCTTGCACAAACGTTTACCAGATTTAGGAGCTCAGAGAGGTGGTCACATGGCTGGAGGGGTAGGATGTGAAGATGGTGTATGTGGCACTGACACAGGGAGTTCAGAGAGGCCTTGTATTGATAGTGAGGAGAGTGAGTGTGTTTTTTTCACCCCATCCACATCCAGGACCCCCTCCCCAGTGCCATCAGACTCGGATCATAGTGTGTATGAGGATGCTCTGGACTTGGTTTCTGATTCTGCATTAGCCTTATCTCATTCTGTTGATGACTCGTGTTTGAATTCTTTCTCCTCTCCCGCCACACATCATGTATGTGAAAATGGTTTTAACCAAAGCCGTTCCAGTGCAGCTGTCATTCCTCTGATGTACAGTGAACATTTCAAAGACATTTGCCCGTAGTACAAACTCTTGCCTGTGATAGAGACATAACGCACCAGATGTGTCAGTCTTTGTGTTTGAATTGTCGGTCTTCAGCATCCAAATGTTCACATTCTCAGTCTACAGTCTCCAGGTGTATAGACTCACTTGTCTCAGGTTCTATGTGTTCAGCCCATTCATGCAAGCTGGCAACAGACACAGAGCAGATGCTGGCCCAGTTAACCATATTTCATCATTTTCCGAGCCTGTATCAGGCACCAGCACGCATCATTCCCACAGTGTGCTGGAATGTCTATCCGCTAGTGCTGTGCTCCATTCAGATAGTACAGAGTGTTGCTCCAGGTCCTGTGAAGGGTCCAGTTTGTGCAGATGCTCCCTCAGTTCCGACAGCACGTCTGGCAGTATGGAACAACACCCTGAGCATCAAGACATGGCACAGTCAGGTCAGGGCAGTGATCATCAACTCTGTCCATGTTGCACAAAACCAGAATCATGCTCTGTCTCCCCTCCTCCTTCCTTCACTTCACCCTGCCCTTCCACACAACCCGCAGTTGGCAACACCTGTGTCTCCTCACCTGGTCTGCCCGCACCTGCCACAGTGGGCAGTGCCTGCTCCGACCACAGTGTTTCTTCTCCTGTCATCACTACAGCTAAACCACCATCAAAGCACTTGACGCCAGACCATAAAAGGAAGGTCATCATAGAGGACTGCGAAGACTCTCAGGATGACAGCAGTAAGGTGACTATTGAGGAGTGCGATGATTTTCTGGACATCACTGGCACCGGCAGCAGCAAAAAAAATGGTTTCCCTCTCACTCTGTGAACTTGCCCGTAGACCCTGAGATCTCACCCTTCATGCTGCCAAAAGACCGAGTGCGTATCACTTTTGATGCTATGGGTCAGGGGTCAGAGAGTGAGCTGGACAAGAACTGGGCCCATACCGGTACAACCAGCAGTTCTGGAGTAGAGTGGGGTCTGGGAGAGAACCTGACTACATTTGAAGTGTCGAACACTTTGGCAGAAACGCCTGACCTGGAGAGCCAGACCTCCCCTGTGTGTACAGCAAAACCTCCACAGAGCACACGATCATCGCACACGTTACCGCAGACTCAGGATAACAGCTCTAGTGATCTACAGAGCACGCGATCGCCAGAGACATACATATCAGAAACCTCTGTGTGCACAGAACAAGCCATTGGTACCGACTCAAGACACAAGTGCCAGTGGACAGTGAGGTGCACACTGGTTCCAACAGCTTTTGTCCATTAGGGCACTCGGTTTCTACTGGTTTGGAACACACTGAATCAAATATAGAACTTGTGTCTGTCTCACATGAAAAAGATGAACCAGTAACATATATGGAACTTAAATCAGAAGCAGTAGGAATGGGTTTCCCTTGCTCGGTTACTGAAGAAAACTTTAGCAATACTGAGGCCATAGACAAGACCTGTAGTCTTCCCTGCAATGAAAACCATGTGCCATATGACATCAACAAGCAGACCACTGCCACATGTGATGCTGAGGAGCAAGAAGGAGATCCTGCAACTATTGGTAGTTCCCTTAATTCTTGTGTCAGTGGTATTCAGCCAGTGACTGAACACACGAACAAATCCTCTGAACTGCCAGTGACTCTCCTAGACACTGAACACACAGATCAGTCCTCTGAAACAACAGAGGCTGATTGTTGTGAGGAGAACGGATGGGGCAGTGAAGAGGCTCGTCCCATCAGTGAATGGTGCCAGTTACTGTACAACCGCTCAGACACTAGCCTGAACCCATGTGCAGACGACTGGCTAGAAGAAGAAGAAGAGCTAAAGGAGAACGAGCAGGTCAGCAGCGTAATGGGAAGTCATCTGTTCTCAGTCCATAACACACAGGTGTTGCACACCAACACAGGAAATTGCATGCAGCACATAAAGACAACAGTGTATCCTCAGAAACCGACCACATGGCACACTCTGACACACAAACCAACAGTAACAAAACCAAAGATACACAGGACACGGTGCACAGAGGCACACACAAGGACAGTGACGGACCAAGAGACACCCAACTCCACGTCAACACAGACATGCTGGAAGAAGGCAAGGCAGGGAGGAATGATGAGAACCCGTCACCATCGTCTCCACTCACTGCAGCAGCAAACAACTCCCATTCTACAACATTCCAGCAGTCTGGGCCAGGGCAGCCAAGCCAGTACCTTTGACATTGGTACATGGAACAGAGAGAACAGGGTGTCCAATGGCCAGGAGAGTGTGCAGGAGGAGGTGAAGGAGGGGGCAGAGGGTGGAGGGGAGCTGATTCGGCTGGACGAGGACGAGGACCTGGCCAGTTTTGTGGGGCCCCAGCCCCTGTCTGTTGCTGCAGGCCCTCACCATGTCCAACGCCAACGATTTCTTCAGCCTGGAACGGCTAGAGACTATCGGTGACTCCTTCCTCAAGTACGCCATCACTGTCTACCTCTACTGCACCTACCCAGCAACGCATGAGGGCAAGCTCAGCTATCTCCGAAGCAAGCAGGTCAGTGGTGGATGGATTGTCACTGTGGCTCTGTGTGTGTTTACATATCTCAGTGTGTGTGTGTGTGTGTACTTACATATGTTTATGAATGGGTGAGCATCTTTATGGCATTACATGTTTGTTTCATGCTATAATATAGTATATTATGCCAGATGTTTTATGACCACTGACCAGTCTGCTTATCATATTTGGCCACATGTATCCTTTCAGATGCATTCTGCAAGCACCAGTTGTGTAGTAAAGCTTTACTTCTTGTAAACAAATCTGTTTGCCCATGCTGATGAGATTAACAGTTTTACTTGCAATATGCCTAAGCCATTTTAAAGTTCGTCTTAGGAGGAGATTCTGTATGCAGCAAACTTTTTAGAAATGATTATTTTTCCAATCCCATCCAACACCGATCAGGCTCATGTTCCTTATCTTGCTCAGTGTGTATGTTCTACTTCATTTCTTGTTCTCCTTTTAAATGGAAATAAGCAAAAGAAAGGTACCTAAACCACTGGAGACAGAAAATGATTGCCAGTGAATCACAGATGAAACATGGGTGAGTGGGGGGAAAAAAGCTAGCAGCTTGTAATTGCAGTTGCGCTGGCACCTTGCCTTTGATTTTGTAATTACATGTTTTTAGAAATTTGGTATCAATTGGTTGTTATGTTCTGAAGTCTATGTATTTAATTAAATCCTAACAGTGAAAATATAAGTATATTAACATATTCTGTCTTTCTTTATACAATTTTGAACATAAGCCAAGGTTAGGTGTTTTCTTTTCCTTATTTGATGTGTGTTGTTAGTTAGAAAAAAAAACCCTGCCATGTCAGTCTTTGTATGGTATTTATGATATGAATGTTTTTGTAAAAAGATTAAAAAAAAATCTTGATTGTGTTGAAAACTTTTATCAGACAGTGCATATTGTGCAGTGCTTGTGTCTCATAACTTTATGTAATGTTACAAGGATGATTTATTCAAGTTATGACAATGGTGCTGTATGACAGTTATATTGCTGTTGTTAATATTCCCAAATACTTACATCAGGTCAGCAACTACAACCTGTATCGGCTGGGTCGGAAGAAAGGCCTGGCGGAACGTATGGTATCCTCCAAGTTTGAGCCGTACGAAAATTGGCTGCCCCCCTGCTACGTCATCAGTGAAGACCGCCGACGAGGCCCTGTCCCTAAAGTTGTCATAGCAACCTCCAATCCTAAACTGTCAGAGGCAGCACCAGTCAACTTCCTACTAGAGGAGGAGGAAACAGAATCGGGTGAGTAGAAATGTGACAACTGAAGCAGCAACACAAGTTCACTGAGTGTGTGCCCAGTCTGCCTCGCTTTGAACAAACTCATCTATGAAGTGCTGTTTTAACATGATAGTTTAGGGAGGAGTGGGATTGGGGAGAGGGGACTGCTGTAGGCTTTTTTTGTAACGCGTCAAAAACTGAGACTGGTAGACTGTTCAAACTACAACGTCTTGTCTATATTCATGGATCAAGTTTCGTGTACTGCACCATTGTTGTTCTCGATGAGAAGATTGCTTGCTCTTCCTCTGTCTCTCACAGTCATTGTCCTCTCCCTCTCTCTCTGTCTCTTTCTTTCTCTCTCTGTTTTTCACCACTGTTTCACTTCTTGCAAATTGATTTAAGTCTGAATGATAAAGTGATGTACTTGTTGACTCCAAACTATGTCCTGAGGTTGAAAGAAGTGCAAGTGATTCAGTGTTCAATATTCTGTCAGCAGCAAGTTCTGCAGTTGCAGATCTTGACGTGCAGTGCCTGCTTAGCATTGTCAACTCACAGGCACATGATGCATGGACTCGCTTTCAAATTAAAACACGCTTACATGTTGTTTGTCAGTCTTACTCACTCACTCATTCACTCATACTCTCGCTCACAACCCACTCAGGCACTCACCCTCACACAGGGGCCTGTTTTGGCCAAGGCATCGGACTCATGTTCCAAGGGTTGGAGTTCGATGTCCTTTTGACACGGCCAGGCTTGATGAGATTTTCTCACACAGATAACTTGTGTACAATTCCAGTCCCCTCCTATTCCTTCAGATAAAGCTTGAGGCTGAGGTCATGTGAGTGAACACATGCACAACAATCTTTCATGTACATTGAATTTGATTCCACCATTTGAAGAAGAAAAAAAGCCACAGTGTGCCGGTGGGTTGGATGACTGGAAAATTTAAAAAGTGCACACTGGTCTCATGTGTAGACATCATTCCCAAAGACGGAAAGTGGTTACCTTATTCAGTTATTGGTGGGATTTAAAAAAAGAAAACCAGTGATGTTCTTAGAGTTGTAGCTGAGGAACAAAACAGATTCATACATATATGCATACCACACACACACACACGATGGAGTCACTTCTCTCATTCATTTTCAGTTTTTTACAGATACAGTTATGTTTTATGATAATGAAATTGACAGTGCTGAAGATGCTGCTGCTGCTTTCACATATTTTCTTAACTTCCTCTGAGGACAGACACAGGGTAACATTTACCAAGATCATCTTCTTCGCTAACAGTCACAGGCTGTTCAGTTTTCAACCAATGGTTGATGATGATGATGAAGACGCTGATTACAATTACAGCACTGATGCTGCCTCTACATGTGTACACACTTCTTGGAACTGTACTGATGATGATCGTGATATCGAGGATGCTTATGTCAACAACAAAACTGCTGCATTATCCATGCGCATTCATGAATGTAGGGGAGGGGTTAGTGAGGAGTTACCTTTGATCTAATGATGTTATAACGCTCATGATGCTGAGTAAAACAACCCAGCTAATGCTGATGATGCTGATATCCATACTGCTGACCAGAGGCAGACCAGAAGAAGGAGACTGAGGCCTTCCAGCAGGAGCTGGCAGAGATTGACCAGCAGCAGGAGCAGGACCAGCAGAGAGAGCTCAGCGGGGGGTCCCACAAGCAGGCTATGATCCCCTACAGCCTGCAGCTCCACCACGGCATTCCAGACAAGAGCGTCGCAGACTGTGTGGAGGCCCTCATCGGCTGCTACCTCACCACCTGCGGCAAGCAGGCGGCCTTGACTTTCATGGCCTGGCTTGGGCTGAAAGTGTTGCCGCGGCGACGACCGCCCAAAGCGGATGACCCAGAGGTGAAGAATTGACAAAGGATGGAAGAGAGTGTTTGCAGGAGTTGTTAGGCTGCTGACGGGGAAGATGTGACGGGGAAATGTCACATCAGGTCGGTAACTAGAAGTGTGTGGTTGAGTGACAGTAGAGATGTCACTCTGGTGATGGGGAAGGTAACACATGGGATCACAGGAAAGGATTCAGGAAGGTGTTGCCCTGAAGGTATCACATGGGTTGCAGGGAAGGTTTCATATGGGTTACAGGGAAGGTATCACATAAGTTGCAGGGAAGGTATCACATGGGTTACAGGGAAGGTTTCACATAGGTTGCAGGGAAAGTATCATGTGGGTTGCAGGGAAAGTTTCACATGGGTTGCATGGAAAGTGTCACATGGGTTGCAAGAAAGGTATCACATGGGTTGCAGGGAGGCTTTCACTTAGGTGGAAGGGAAAGTCTCGCACAGATCATCCTGAATTCATCTCGACAGCCTGAATTCAGTTTTTGCCGCATTTCTGCTCTGCAGGGATAGGGGAGGGTGTCCTAGAGTGTGGACAAGTAAATATATCAAAATTACTTCCAGCCATACAATTCCTTTTCTTCATTCTTACCTGTCAATACATATATCACACAAAAGGAAATTTTATGGGCATCATCCCTGTGCTGTTTTTAGATACCATGCAGGCAAGGGGAAAAGTAACAAAGCGTATGAAGAGACCAACCCAATTTTCCTTTGCCGCCAGGTCACTGCCACAGGGGCTGCAACTGTGTAAACCATAGACATTTTAAAAAATCATTAAAAATCAGTCATACTACACACACACACAAACAGAAAACATTGTTGAAGAGATAAAAGGTTGATCTTTATTTTAATACAACTCATATCAAGTCAAAATGGATTGTATTTTGTGCTGTAATCTGTTCGCCTGCATCTGTGGCAGTAACTGACCCTGTTTCTTTTTTTAATTTTGAGAGGAAACTATAGGCATAATTAAAACGTCAGTCACGCTTCAGTCATTTTCTCTTGTGGTTTTCAAGCCTGAAACATGTTATAAGTTAAGTACTTGGAAAGAAAGTCAGTGCATGGAGAACTAAATGATGTGGCAGAAAGGTATCCATTCAGCATTTTCCACTAGAATGTTGTGTGATAATTCACGTCTTGGAGACAAACTGATTGATAATGTTTTGAACAAGGATTTAAGTCAGTACGATAGTGAAGGTAGTAGTTTGCATAATCCGAATGATTATCTCATTTAATTTCTTTTCATGCACTTTGATATTTCAGTCGCTGTTTTATTTGTAATATTAAGATACTCGGTACTTTTTTTAATATTGATACTTAGGATTGGGTGTGTGTTTGTGTGTGTATTACTACAACTAAGCAAGAACAATAGATTCATTGATTGATACATACTCATTCTCTCCATTCAACATTGATGGAAAACCAGAGAAAAGAAGAAATTGACCCTGGATACAATTTCTAAACAGCTTTTGTGCGCTTGTGTTTCTCCACCTTGTGCCCCCCTTCAGCTCAGCCAGTTTCCCCCACTGCCTGAAGTGGGAGACAGTGAGACTGTATGTCTTTATCAAATGCTGTTTTTGTTCTCTTTGTAATGGTTCACACAGTGGATCATGTTCATGGAACAATTAGCAGAAGTGCCATTGAAGATCAGTAACTAGTGTAAGGTATTTCATTTGTTTGATGTCAAAGCATTACAAGACAGTGAATAGTTTCTGATTGATCTGATGTGTGTGTGTGTGTGTGTGTGTGTGTGTGTGTGTGTGTGTGTGTGTGTGTGTGTGTGTGTAACAGGGGAAGGCTGGGGTGTTTCCAGAGCTGCCCTGCCCCCCATCCCCCTTGCTTTGCAGCATTCGGGACGCCCCCCATTTGTTGGAGCATCTTTTGGAGGGTATGAGGAGTTTGAAGCTCGAATCCAGTACCACTTCCGTGACCGTTCTTACCTGCTGCAGGCTTTCACTCATGCATCTTACCACTACAACTACATCACTGACTGCTATCAGAGGTACTGCTTTTTTTTTTTTTTTTTTGTATTGCTGCTGCTGTTGTGTTGTTGTTCATTTGTTCTTTGTTCATGTTTCCTATCATGACCTCAACATCTCTAGCTGCCGTATGAGGTACTGCCACAGGTTTGGTTGTGTGTTACCCCATCACCCACTGGATCAGTATTACATCAGTCTGCAAGAAATGACATCATTGTTGATTGGTTTGTTGGCCTGTCAAACATCGGCCTGCCATGGTACCAAGGCTTCTCATCACATGATACATTGTCATGTAAGATATCAAAGGTAAATTTGTGAAACTCAAGCTCACAGAGTGATGGTGTGTTCCATGAATTTGGATTGTACGATGTTGTCAAGTAGGAGAGGTGACATGTGATGGAGGTTTTTTTTTTTTTTTTTCATTATTTTAGTTTTTAAAGTATGTCCTCCTGTGACTTGATCAAGGGTACATTCAAGTTTATATGATCATGATGAACTTTGGTGATATTTGATGTTAAACAGTTTGGCATTTTCTGTATTATGCTGGAGTCTTGCAAGTTTTACCCATCTGCTAAGCAAGTATAGGCAGATGTATTTCTACAGTATCAGTAACAGAAAACATGAAAATGTATTTGTATTCTCTTTGCAGGCTAGAATTTCTTGGAGATGCCATCCTGGACTATGTGATCACCCGACATCTGTACGAAGACTCTCACCGCTACTCTCCTGGTATTTTGACCGATTTGCGCTCGGCATTGGTCAACAACAACATCTTTGCTGCTCTGGCCGTCAAGTGGGACTTCCACAAGTTCTTCAAAGCCATCTCGCCATCTCTCTTCATTGTCATTGACAAGTTTGTGGTGCGACAGAAGGAACGTCAGGATGAGATTGATGAGATAGAGGAGGTAAAAACCCCCACGGAAGCCGGTGAGTGTGAATGGAGGATGAGTGTCGTGCCGTGGACAGGGCCGTCGTTCGCTTCAGTCTGTGCTCTTCATTGTGGAGTTGTGGTCGTTCATCATTGTCACACTTCTGTGTGCTGGTCTGCAGGAGGGTTTTGTAATGTCTCTGGCATTCAACCTTTCTCAGTAACTGCACTGTGATCTGTTTGATGTGGATACAGAGGCTCCTCTCTGTCTGTGTGATTTTGACTCCTGTCTTTCATGAGTCTGTTGCCATTGATGGATACAGAGACTCTACTGTCAACACGTTGATGTTTGATTAAAGCTAAACTGCCCAGGAAGGGCATATGCAGTCAGTGGACTCGAAACAGTATGCCTTAAGATAAGTAAGTGTAGTTTCATGTGTCTGTCGTCAGTCTTGTGACTTCCATTGTGTCACTGTTGTCCGTTGGCACATCGTGTTGGAGCTGTGATCAGTTCACTCTGTATTTGCACTGTGCCTGTTCTGAAGTCTTTCCTGCCGGTGACCTCTTTGTATGTCTGTATCTCAGTGCTGTCACCATGTGTCAGCTCTCTCAAAGCCGACAGTTGTGACCTCATCAGTCCTTGCTGCGGCAGCTGTATGATCCTCACCGGTTTCGTGATGACCAGTGATTCACAGGTGGTGGCAGTCTTGATTCAGAGTGTGGAGAGAGACTCTTTTCTCTCTTCTTCCTCTCATATGGATTCAGCTGACACGGAGCTCCATGACTTTCCAGTGCACTGGAAGGGAGGACTGTTGTTATTCCTTCACCAGGTGTATCTGTCAGAAGGCATCTCATGCTGCTTAAACTGTTTCCGTAATATTCAACAGGGTCTGACTTTGTAATACAAGGTGCTAAACAGGCAGCAGCAGAGGTCATGGTTTCAGCAACAGAAAATCTTCTCTCCATATGGAATGGTGCAAGTGAACAGGCAGCATCAGAAGTCATAGTTTCTCAATTACGTTCTTGTCTTGAGTGATAGAACAGTACAAGAGTATGTGCTGTTTCCTGTGATGTGTGGCTGAAAGATGGGAGCTGTCCTCAGCACTGTTCCATGCTGTGCTGTTTCATGTGACGTCCAACTGGAAGACTAGAGCCGTCTGCAACACTTGATATCTGCTGTTCATTATGATGTAGAGCTGAAAGATAGGACCTGTTTTCAGTACAGCTGTCTGCTGCTCGTTATGATATAGGGCTAAAAGATGAGAGCTGTCTGCAGCACTTTGGGGTGCTATTTTCTTTGATGTGAGACTGAAAGGTTAAAGCTGTCTATGGCACTGCTGTCTGTTGTTTCCTGTGAAGTCAGACTGAAAGGTAGGAGCTGTCTACAGCACTGCCGTCTGCTGTTTACTATTATGTTGGATTGAAAGGTAGGAGCTGTCTACAGCACTGTTGTTTCCTGTGATGTTGGATTGAAAGATGGGAGCTGTCTTCAGCATTGCTGTCTGCTGTTTCCTGTGATGTTGGATTGAAAGATAGGATCTGTTCACAGCACTGCTGTCTGCTGTTTCCTGTGATGTTGGATTGAAAGATAGGAGCTGTTCACAGCACTGCTGTCTGCTGCTGTTTCCTGTGATGTCACATTGAAATATAGGAGTTGTCTACAGCACTGCTGTCTGCTGTTTATTATGATGTAGGGCTGAAAGATAGGAGCTGTCTTCAGCACCGCTGTCTGCTGGTTTCTGTAATGTTGGACTGAAAGATAGGAGCTGTTTACAGCACTGCTGTTTCCTGTGATGTCAAATTGAAAGATAGGAGCTGTCTACAGCACTGCTGTCTGCTGTTTCCTCTGATGTCACATTGAAAGATAGGAGCTGTCTTCAGCACTGCTGTTTCCTGTGATGTCAAATTGAAAGAAAGGAACTGTCTAAAGCACTGCTGTCTGCTGCTTCCTGTGATGTCACATTGAAAGATAGGACATGTCTTCAGCACTGCTGTTTCCTGTGAGGTCAAATTGAAAGAGAGGAGCTGTCTACAGCACTGCCCTGTGCTGTTTCCTGTGATGTCACATTGAAAGATAGGAGCTGTCTTCTGCACTGCTGTCTGCTGCTTCCTGTGATGTCACATTGAAAGATAGGACATGTCTTCAGCACTGCTGTTTCCTGTGAGGTCACATTGAAAGATAGGACCTGTCTTCAGCACTGCTGTTTCCTGTGAGGTCCAGTTGAAAGATAGGAGCTGTCTACAGCACTGCTCTGTACTGTTTCCTGTGATGTCACATTGAAAGATAGGAGCTGTCTTCTGCTCTGCTATCTGCTGCTTCCTGTGATGTTAGACTGAAAGATAGGAGCTGTCTACAGCACTGCTGTCTGCTGTTTCCTGTGATGTCACATTGAAAGAAAGGAACTGTCTTCAGTTCTGCTGTCTGTTGTTTCCTGTGATGTCACATGGAAAGACAGGAGTTGCTGCTTTGTTTTCAGCACTGGACTTGATTGGGCACCTGTCTTCAGTGCTTCACTTGCTTTGTGTGTGTGTGTGTGTGTGTGTGTGTGTGTGTGTGTGTGTGTGTGTGTGTGTGTGTGTGTGTGTGTGCATAATATGGTGATTTATGTTTGTGTTGTGTGCAATGTTATGGGATTGTGGCCATTTTGCACACTATATTGTAACACCACAACAGGTCCTTTTCCTTTCTTTTTTATTTGTGTAATAGAGCATTATGTTATTATTATTTGTCTATATTATATTCATAATTATATGCTTACTGATAATTTTTTGTGTGGGGCATCATTAGTATTAAACATGTGGACCAAAAAGTGGATACCTATAAAGCAGTAGTGTACGAAGAACTAAAAATAGATGATGAAAAGTCCACTTGGTGTGCCTTTCTGGGTGGTCCGGTAGTGAATCTTCACTAGTCACTGAAAAATATTTACGTTGTTATTTGTAAGGAATTACTGTCAAGGTAGCGAAGAATCGAGCAATTATCCTTTTGCAAGGGCAAGGTGATTTTGATGACACAAGTTTACAGATTAAAACCCCACCACATTATTGATTGAAACCCTTACCTTTTGAACAAGATTGGAATTCATGATACACACCTGTCTGAACACACTTCATGCATTAACTGAACAGACCATACAAATTATAAGCTTAAAACAAGAGTTAGATTTGATAGGTCATGTTGTTTCCTGCAAAGGGACTGTTGATGAATGCCAAAGTTACTCAGATGTGCCGGAAAACTTGCACCAATAAAGATGTTTGATTTGTTCAGTGTTAAACCAATTAAGATATTTGAATACTTTTTGCGTTTGTGTATTTTTCTGGTGGGTGGGAGTATATATGGATATTTTTTTTTCCCTGTGATTTTAATAGTGCATATTTATGGAAAAAAAAACAAACTTAGTTTGTGTGCAAAAGATGTTATATTCGCTGTTCTCATGACCTGTCAGATATCCATACCTTGACATTGCCTTTAACCCTCATTTTTGCCCTGACCAGAAGCTTTGCCAGTGTTTGATAAAAAAAGGGAACCTGAGACCTGTATTGAAGTTCAACCATGTGCCATTTGTTATCATTTTGGGATTGTCTAAAGCCATGCTAAACACCAAGCATACCAACCTCTGCCCACTTGAAAAGGAATGAAATCCTTGGAAGACTGAATGTAGCTGTTTCTCATGCAGTCCTTGCGCTCACAGAAGAACCACTTAGTGGTGGGCAAGGGACACACTGATGAGCAAGGCAAGGTATCACGACGTTGATTCACACTGTTGGCTTTGGCAGGAAACAGACGAAGAGGAGGAGGGGGAGACAGAGGGGAAGGAGAATGTATCGGGGGAGGTGGTAGCAGAACCAGTTGAGATCAAGGAGGACGAGGTGGAACTGGAAATTCCCAAAGCCCTGGGCGACATCTTTGAGTCGGTGGCTGGCGCCATCTACCTGGACAGCGGCATGTCCCTGGATGCTGTGTGGCGTGTGTATTACCGCATGATGAAACCCCACATAGGTATGTGCTGCTTGTCTAGTGTGTGTCTGTGTGTGTGTATGCGTGTGTATGCGTGTGTGTATGTGTGTGTGTGTATTTGTGTGTTTGAGTGTGTGTGTATGCATGTGTTTGTGTGAGTATGCATGTGTTTGTGTATGTGTGTGTGTGTTTAAATTGATAGGTATCTGTGTGTTGATTTTTTTTTTTTTTTTTTTTTTTTTTTTTTTTGTCACATGAGGGCAATCATTTCATGAGTCTGAACGTTCTCAGAAATCATCTCTGCGCAAGAGAGTGGTAGAGTTTTGAGATGAGTGTGGATATGCTAAGAGATACGTGTTAATGTGTGCAGAAGAAAAAAAAACTAAAACGTACAGACATTAGCCAGCTCTTTGTATACACCTCAACAGAGGTTTATCATGCTGGTGAAAATCTAGGCAGACATGTGAATCAGGTATGTGTCAAGCAAGGGACTAATGGCCAAAAGGACGAGTAATAGCGGAGATACGCCACATTGATATTTAAGCCCTTGTTTTTCTCTTTACAACAGCATTGCAGTAAGCTGAGTTTGGTGCCATGCAGTTTAAAAACCGGAACTTCAGCACGGCACTGGACACTGCAGTATTGAACAGTCCAATCAAGTTCAGTTCTAGGAAGAGAAAAAGATACGCCTGAAGATGCGGGTAGGACCCAGAAAAGTACTGTCTGCAACTGTCAAACAAACAGCGGGGAGCTGGTTTATTTGGCAGTTAAAGACAACATAGGACAGTACAGTACAAAACAGTCCAGTCAAATTCAGTTCCAAAACAGGATTGGTCTGAGAAGATCTATAATTGAAAGGACTGATTTGATGTGTGCAGACAAGTATTTGAAGGACATCCCCAAGTCTCCTGTCAGAGAGCTGTTGGAATGGAACCAGAGACTGCCAAGTTTGTAAGTCAGTGTGTGTGCATATGCATGCATTCATGCATGCTTGTGTGTGTGTGTGTGTGTGTGTGTGTGTGTGTGTGTGTGTGTGTGTGCATGCACATCATACCTATTTGCACCTGTGGTGTTCCATTTATCTCAGCCAGCTTCTCATAAGAAGTAAGTGTGTTTTTTATTATGCTCTTTGGTGATCGTCGTAAAGGAGGATGCTGTAGGAAATAAGTGTGTGTTTTCATTACGCGTGTTGGTGATCGGCGTAAAGTAGACATTAGGACAGATGGGGAGGGTCTGTTGGGAAGGAGTATGGGAGGGGGTTAGGGGTGAGTGGGATTGCTTGGCTTTGTTAGTGTTGTCCCTTGAAATTATTATAATATAGACTTCAAAGGAAGGGTTTTTGCAGGGAAGTAACTGTCACCTATGAATGAGTATGTCATACCATGAAACAGGAATTTTTGCTAAAAGTACTTTTACAATATACTTCTCTGTCCAAATGCCTTATTTCTTCTTGGCATGGAACAATGCATATCATCAGGTTCTCCTCAAAAGTTTAAAGAAAAAAATTTTGGAGAGCAGGGGGCTAATTTTGGCACAAACCCCAGAGAGAACAACTAGAATTATCGCTCTTGGTAAGCTCACAACACTGAGCATGTTAGAACTTGAGTTCTCATATCTTTTTCCTGACTAATCATGGAGGAGGAAGGACATCCTACTGTTTGGAGAGGTAAGTGTATTGTAAAACTACTTTCATAAGTAAAACTCCTGTCTCTCATACTTGCCTGTCCAAACAAATGCCTGAATGTCTGAAAGGATGGTGGGACCATGTTCACCCCGTGAAGAGAGAGGTGTTTTTTTTTTCCTTATTGTTATTCACATGGGAATGTCTCTGAACAGTTTCCAGGCAAGAACTCAGCCTCAGAGGCTCAAAAGGTCTTTAAGAAAGGTCTCTCTCAATAGCCTGGAGTGAAATGAACAGCCCAAACTCTGCCTTTAAGTCTTCAGTAAGCAATAATCAAACAAAAGCAAAAACTGGTGAAACACCAGCAGGATGAGAAATAGGAGAAGACCCATAAAAGAGTACTGATGGTGCGTCTAACAGAAGTTCAAGCACCCCAAATCTCAAAAGAAAAAAAAAAACTTTTTATCATAAATAACGTCAAAGGCAACTTGAGCAAAGAGTAATGTGTAGACAGGGCAGGCAGATAAGAACAGTGACAGAGCCAGTGTGGATGTGTTGCTGCCTAGGCAACCACGGTTCCTGCTAGACAGTCAAAAGCTTCCATGTCTTCGGTCATGTCACTCAAGTAAAATCTACTGGAAGTAGTCTGTGTCATTTAGCCTATCCCCAACGCTTTTTTGACTCTGCAACGCTTTGCCTGAGGGCGCAGTTGCATAAAGAGCCCAGATGTGTGCCCTTGTATCTACTCTAGGGGGTAGTGATTTCTAGTTGTAGAGGTGATCCTGTCCCTCTGATTGTTGAGAGTTTCTGGAGACGATTGTAGACGGGTTCAGCCATAAGCATTCAGTGTTGTGACACGGACTACAGAGAGTGCATGGAACTGTCATTGGTATGGGCCTTGTTGGATCGCTTCAACACTATGCTTAAATCATCCCCGCTTATCATCTTTCCTGGTCAGGCAAGCAAGCAAGTCGGGGGCTTCCAAGCTTCACAGTAAGTGTTAGGTAAGAGAAGGCAGGATAAGTAAATGCTTGTTGAATGTTCGCCTGGTTGTTTACAGTGAGATAGTTCTGTGCATTTTACAGTAGCGTGGATGTCCAGGATGTCATGATGCTGATCCCATTTCACAGTCGATTGGCGATGTGACTGTGCAGGAAACCAGAGCGTACGCTGGAGGGCAAGATCCGTGTGACGGTCAACGTGGTGGGCAAGGGCGTGTTCTGTGGCGTGGGACGCAACTACCGCATTGCCAAGAGCGCGGCAGCCAAGAAGGCACTTCGTTTCATCCGGAATCTGCAGATGGAGGGACAGGCATAGCATTTTTGCTGGAAGTGCGTAGTGTCCTGGGGGGGGGTTAGGCATGGCATTTTGATTGGAAAATGTAGTGTGTTGAAGGGACTGGCGTAGTGTATAGGAAGACATGCACAGTCTTATGAAAGGGCTGTAACAGAATATGGCAGGAAAGGCATAGCATCGTGGAGGGAGGAACAGGCGTGTGGTGAAGGAGAGACAGGCATAGTGTATGGAAAGATAAAGCTAATGGATAGTCAGGCATAGAATCATGGAGGTATGCATAATGTAGGGAGAAACAGCTGTAGCATCTTTAAGGGTCAGGGACGATATATGGAGGGGTTTGCAGAGTGCTTACAGGGGCAGACTTGATGTCACAGAATGACAAGCATAGTATATGAAAGGACAGACATAGTGTATGGAGGGGAAGGCATAGTGTATAGAAGGACAAGCATAATGTATGGAAGGACAAGCATGGTGTATGGAGGGGTAGGCATAGTGTATGGAAGGACAAGCATGGTGTATGGAGGGGAAGGCATATAGTGTATGGAAGGACAAGCATGGTGTATGGAGGGGAAGGCATAGTGTATGGAAGGACAAGCATGGTGTATGGAGGGGAAGGCATAGTGTATGGAAGGACAAGCATGGTGTATGGAGGGGAAGGCATAGTGTATGGAAGGACAAGCATGGCATGTGGAGGGGTAGGCATAGTGTATGGAAGGACAAGCATGGCATGTGGAGGGGTAGGCATAGTGTATGGAAGGACAAGCATGGTGTATGGAGGGGAAGGCATAGTGTATGGAAGGACAAGCATGGTGTATGGAGGGGTAGGCATAGTGTATGGAAGGACAAGCATGGTGTGTGGAGGGGTAGGCATAGTGTATGGAAGGACAAGCATGGTGTATGGAGGGGAAGGCATAGTGTATGGGGGGCAGGCGTATTGTATTGGGGGGGGGGGGGGGCAGAAACTGTATAGAGGGACAGGCATAGCTTGCATGTGGAGGTGGGCTAGGTGTAGGGAGAGATAGAGACATGGCGTTATGTAGGGACAGGATTAGCGTCAAGGAGGAGAGACAGGTGTAGTATATGGCAGATTTAGCATTGTGGAGGGACTGACTTTGCATCATGGAGGGACAAGCTTAGCATCATGGAGGGACAGGCTTAGCATCATGGAGCGACAGGCTTAGCATTGTGGAGGGACAGACTTAGCATCATGGAGGGACCGACTTAGCATCATGGAGGGACAAGCTCAGCATCGTGGAGGGACAGGCTTAGCATCATGGAAGGACAGGCTTAGCATCATGGAAGGACAGGCCTAGCTTCATGGAGGGATCAGGTTTAGCATCATAGGACAGGCTTAGCATCATAGAGGGAGGGGCTTAGCATCATAGAGGGAGAGGCTTAGCATTATAGAGGGAGAAGCTTAGCATCGTGGAAGAACAGGCGTAGTATAGAGGGAGAGGCTTAGCATCATGGAGGGGCAGGCTTAGCATCATGGAGGGGCAGGCTTAGCATCATGGAGGGGCAGGCTTAGCATCATGGAGGGGCAGGCTTAGCATCATGGAGGGGACAGGCTTAGCATCGTGGAGGGGCAGGCTTAGCATCATGGAGGGGCAGGCTTAGCATCATGGAGGGACAGGCTTAGCATCATGGAGGGACAGGCTTAGCCTCCCATGGAGGGGCAGGCTTAGCATCATGGAGGGGCAGGCTTAGCATCATGGAGGAACAGGCTTAGCATCGTGGAGGGGCAGGCTTAGCATCATGGAGGGAAAGGCTTAGCATCATGGAGGGACAAACTTAGCATCAGGGAGGGACAGCACAGTGGTATGGAGGGACAAACTTAGCATTGGGTAACATTCATGGGATATAATCCTCTGTGAGAAGGTCCAGGACACTGATGTTTCAGAGCAGACATGTTTGGGCTTATGTTATGGGACAGGCATTGAGCTGTAAAAGATATTTCATCACTCTGTCAGCTAAAAATGTCGTGTGCAACCAGTTGAAGTGTGAACACAAACTTTTAGTCGCATACAAACACCCATGTTGTAAGTCAACACTTTGTGGAAGTGCTGTTTCCCAAAGAATTGTCTTAAAGTCGTTATGGTGATCTATTCAGTGTGGATTTGGTATTGTCAGGGTTCTGTCTTCATTTCTGCTTTGCTTGTCATGGTTCTGTTGTCATGTGTCGAGTGTCAAGGTTATTATGATAATTATTGTTCCAAGACCGTGAGTTGTGGGAGCACTATGACGGAGGCGTGGGCAGTCGTGGATCTCTGCATCCCTCGTGCCTTCAGTCATGGGCAATAGGGCAGAGGTCACAGGCTGTCCGGTCCTTCATGTTGTCCATCCAGGATTTCTTCCGTCCTCTTCTGTGATGTCTGCCCCTCACCGTACCCTGTGGAATGGTTTTGAACAGAGTCATGGTTAGATGCATGCCCATACCAGTCAATCTCACGGATGTTGTTCACTGCAGGGAGAGATTGTTGTGTGTGTGTGTGTGTGTGTGTGTGTGTGTGTGTGTGTGTGTGTGTGACTTTCTGTCTGACAGTAATTTGATTTACTTTGCTCGTAGGAGAAGCGGAGAATCTTTCTTTTTTTTTTTTTTTAGTATTATTTTGTTTTATGAACAGAAGACCTGGAATCTCACCTGTTCCTACCAGTCACTATAGGCAAGTGCTCATCCAGAGCACCTGCCCTCTACCTCCACCTTGCTAGAGTCAGTGAGAGTTGCCCTACTTGAACTGCAGTGCCATATGGAAAAAAAAAAAAAGAAAATTAGGAATGAAGAATTAAACCAGTAACTAACTTTCTGTGTTAATATGATCGTTTATCTTCCTGCATTGAGGTTCAAGTTTACGTAATATTCCTGTCTTTAGGTACGTGGTACTGTGTTCTTTGTTGAGGTTTCCTACATTTCTCCTGTGTCAAATATCGCACTTATCTCTGTGTTCCTTTGTTATGGATTACTGTTATTTATGTGATCCTTTGTTCAGAATTGATATAATCTTTAAAGTTCCTGTGTTTGTGATGACTGGTTCCCTGTAGGTTGGTATGTCCTGTGGTGGTCTCCAGTACATTCCTTTATTGGTGTGCTGTACAGTAATAGGAGCCATGATTTGTGACCAACTCGATTCTTTTTCTCATACACTGAGCTGCATTGTTCTTTTTTTTTTCTTTCTTTTTAAATATGGAGTATGCATTCATGAGTGCACTATCAGCTTCATTTTTTCTCATTTTGCTCCGTGTGTGTGTGTGTGTGTGCTACAAATCAAAGTTGTTTTTTTATATCTTGCTGTAGAAAAACAAATTGTACACACTTTTGTGTTATTAGTTTTTTAATACACATATAGTGCTTGATAAATAGTTATTATTATTAATAAATCCAGACTCCATAAGCTGTAGTTTCATTGAGAGTCCTGATTCCCATGTTAGTGTCTCTTGCTGCTTTTTTTTTTTTTTCATTTACACCTTATATGTGATGATAGTTCCTTCATCCTGTGTTGTGATCCCAGGTTTTTCTGCTGGTGTGTATGTGTGTTTCTGTCCCTTGTGTCATGTCCAAGCTATCAGTAGATGTATAAACCAATGCTGTAAACTTTGGACTTGACAGCTGAAAGATAGGTAGTTGCAAGGATATTACAGTAATATATGTGGTTTCCAGGATATTACAGGCTGATAACATATGTTATCATAGATCTGAAACAAAGAGAGAGAGAATTCATACAAAAAGCAGAGCTTTAGTTTTGAATTGACTGTTTCCAGTCTTCTAACACACACGCACACACACACACACACACACATATACACACACACATCATTTTCAGTGAAGTCTAGTCAAAACTGATTTCTTATCCTGAAAGGTGTTTGAAACGTCCATAAAGTATGTCACACAGTTCTGGTTCACTGCCTTGCTCTTCTCCTGTGTGTCTAGCTGTGTAGGCTTTTCACAGTTGGACTTTCCCTCATCCTAAACAATTGCAGGTTGTAAACAAAAACGAAAATAAGGAATATTTGGGGGAAAGGGAAAACAAAAACGAAAATAAGGAATATTTGAGGGAAAGGGAGGGCAAGGAGAGGGTCGGGATGATGGGATGTGAAGTGGAGGCGTTTGTGTATACCTAGAACTCGAGAATATAACATTTGTAGTGACAGTTCTCAAATGGAAAGTTGATTGTATCATTGTGCGTACTGTTTTTTCTTCATGTTATCATTTTCCATGTTTTGTGGCTATAATTTTGTGATACATTATTTTGATACAGTCTGGATCACAGAGAGATCCATGCAGGTAGACTCCATCATCACACACCAAAAGTCTTGGCATGTTTTTATGCCCACTGACAAGAAAGCATGCAGACCATAACCATTATATTATATGCAGTTTGCCAGATTTGAATAAAACTTTTTTCTTTATAAAAAGAGTATAATCATAATGATAACAGCATTATACAAATCAGAAAAACAATATTCTAGCTCAAGAAGGCAACTTTTATTTATTAGCAGGAAAACAGTGGCGTAGTAGAAACGGCAACAAAATACAAAGATGAACCACATTTGCATCACCTTCATCTAAGAAAAAAAAAAAAGCTTCGATATTGTTTGACTGTGACTGGCTTGAGCGCGTTTCCCTGCTTTGAATGTTTTGTGTTTGGGACCAGGAGCTCAGTTCCATCAGTGATCTCATTGATAGCGATTTGTGAACGTTCTGCTGTGTTTGTAGGGTGGTGCTGCATCTCCACTGGTTTGTTGGTTTTGTTTTTTTTTACAGACTGAGGAAGATGTTGTTTCTCCAGGATTGTCTTTAAGTAGGTGCTCTGGAGTTGACTATGGAGCCGATCAGTGGTGGAGGGAGACAAATTGGTGTGTTAGTAGATAGAAGAAATGCGCTTTTTTTTTTTTTTTTTTTTTTTTTTTTTTTTTTGAAAGAAGATTGAGAATATTGGATCAAAACATGATTTTAGGAGGTGGGAACGAAGCATTGGACATGACGTCATAGTGAAGTATAGGATGTGATGTTAAAAGATATGTGAGAACAAAACATTATATGTGATGTAGGAGAAAGGAGAGAAAAAAACAACACTGGGGTTGATGTTTGAGAGTGAACTGAGAACAAAGCATTGGGTGTAATGCTGGCGTGACATGAGAACAAAGCATTGGATGTGATGTAAGAGCGAACTGTGAACAGAGGATTGGGTGTGATGTTAGGGCAAACTGAGAAGGGAGAGTGGGTGGGATATTAGGACAAACTGAAGAGAATTGGGTGTGTTGTTAGGACAAACTGAGAATTGGTTGTGTTGTTGGGGCAGACTGAGAAGGGAGAATCGGGTGTGTTGTTAGGGCAAACTGAGAAGGGAGAATTGGGTGTGATGTTAGGGCAAACTGAGGAGGAGAATAGGGTGTGTTGTTAGGGCAAACTGAGAAGAATTGGGTGTGTTGTTAGGGCAAACTGAGGAGAGAGGATTGGGTGTGATGTTAGGGCAAACTGAGAAGGGAGAAGTGGGTGTGATGTTAGGGCAAACTGAGGAGGGAGGATTGGGTGTGTTGTTTAGGGCAAACTGAGAAGGGAGAATTGGGTGTGTTGTTAGGGCAGACTGAGAAGGGAGAATTGGGTGTGTTGTTAGGGCAAACTGAGGAGGGAGGATTGGGTGTGTTGTTAGGGCAAACTGAGGAGGGATTGGTGTGATGTTTAGGGCAAACTGAGAAGAAATGGGTGTGATGTTAGGGCAAACTGAGGAGGGAGGATTGGGTGTGTTGTTAGGGCAAACTGAGAAGAATTGGGTGTGTGATGTAGGGCAAACTGAGAAGAATGGGGGTGTGTGTTAGGGCAAACTGAGAGGGAGAATTGGGTGTGATGTTAGGGCAAACTGAGGATTGGGTGTGATGTTAGGGCAAACTGAGAAGAATTGGGTGTGATGTTAGGGCAAACTGAGAGGAGAGAATTGGATGTGATGTTAGGGCAAACTGAGAGGGAGAATTGGGTGTGATGTTAGGGCAAACTGAGAAGAATTGGGTGTGATGTTAGGGCAAAAACTGAGAGGGAGAGGAGGTGATGATGTTAGGGCAAACTGAGAGGGAGAATTGGGTGTGATGTTAGGGCAAACTGAGAAGAATTGGGTGTGATGTTAGGGCAAACTGAGAGGGAGAATTGGGTGTGATGTTAGGGCAAGTGAGAAAGGAGAATTGGGTGTGTTGTTAGGGCAAACTGAGGAGGGAGGATTGGGTGTGTTGTTAGGGCAAACTGAGAAGGAACAAGCACTGGATGTCTTCTTAAAGTAAAGTGGGAACCAAAAAAGCACTGGATGGGATCGAAGGGTAAAGTGGATAGAAACGAAGTATTGGATACCATCTTAGGTTGAAGTGCAAGTAGTGTAAGGCATTGGAATATTGCAAGCATCGAGTGTCATGTTGGGGTAAAGAGGAAACACAGCAAGTCATTGGTGAAAGTGGGGACAGATCAAGTTCTGGGTGTCATCATCATCTTGAGGTTAAGTGGGCACAAAGCAAGCATTGGGTGTCATTTTAGGATGTAAACCATAGATAACCATAAGCGAACAGTACTAGGCACCTGTGACTGGCCAATTGATAGCTGGTCATGAAATCCCAGGTTCATGTGTTTCATGTCCACGTTTTTGTGCCCCGTGTCTTTACGCATGTGTTGTGCTGCAAGTCACGCATCCATATTCAGATATATGTCTATACAACCTTTATCCTTCACTAACGTTCTGTGAAATTATCCGGTGCAAACCATGTGTCGTTCTTTTTACCTGGCACAGGTGATCTACCAGAATAAGCTGTGTTTATTATTGCCATGGAACTTCACAATAATGGCCTTAAATATTTAAGAAGCAGTTCTTTAACTCATCTAGGACCGACATTCCCAGATCAGGAGTATTCAGCTTACATCATTTTGAAACGTACTTTCAGGGCTAGGGATTTGGAAAGTTCTGGATTTTTTGGAAGGCACCACTGCGTTTATGCCATGTTTTGAGCTCACAATAGCATCATTAACCATTCTACTGTTGAAGACAACCGAATGATTTGCATTTCCATGCTGTGTGTGCGTACAACAGCTGTTATGGACCCTGACTGGTTGCATGTTCTTTATGTTTGAACCAAAGTTATTGGAGTTTCTATTCGTCTCCAGAGAACAGATTTTTTTTAAGATCAGAAATGTTACTCTCCTCTACCAACGAAAATGATGGGTGCTTTTGTTTCTGTTGTATTTTACTGTAATGATTTATTTTCCGTCTTACAAATGGATGTATGTGGTGAAAACCACGCCTGGTAAGAGGCACTACTGAGTGAATTAAAGGGTAGGGGCCTTTATTGGGAAGTAGATGTTGCTTTGACAAAGGCAGACAATGTTTCAGAAAAACAGCAGAGTCTTGACAGATATTTGCTGGAAAGTTTCACTAACTTCAACAGGACAAGAGATATGTGAAAACTCTCTGCATCAGTTTAATCAGGACAAGAGGTGTGTGCGACGGACTGTATCAATTGTCTGGCTGTACAGTGCATTATATGGACAGTCTTCGGTGCATGTCTGCGGGTCTGCAGCAAGCTTTTTGTTAGGAGAATTTTGTGCTGGTGCCATGTCCTCGGTGCTTCCAATTCTTTGGTGTTCGTTCACTGACACGTCTTCCTGTTCCTTTTTCATGGTCTGTGTGTTTTCATTGGTTTCGGTATGTTCCTGTTTTTTTTTTTCCATTCTGTTTCACTGCTCTGGTCCTTTTCCAGTTTGTTGACCGTATCTTCACCGTGCTCTATTCGTAGTTTTCACTGCTTTGTTGGTGGGCACTGTGTTACTTCATTTTCATTGTCTTTGTAATGTTGTTGGGCACCTTTGTTACTTCATTTTCATTACCTCTGTTATTTCATTGTTGGCCTGTTCCCAGGATTGGGCTATTTCTTTCCCCTTTGGGTCTGAATAGATATAATGTCTCTTAAAATACTGATTTTTTATCGCCCTCCATATCCAGTGACGGGAGATTCCTTTTTCAAAGGAAAAGAGCACTGTTGCATGGAAATGCTGGTAAACCATGTTCTGGTGCATTTTGAAACTTTTTTTCAATCTTTGTTCCACACAGGAATAAAAAAAAAGAAATGCCACAACCTGAAAATTATGTATTGTCAAAGATAGAACAAAAAAAGCTGCTCGTCTCCGTTCCGACTCCTCGACAATTGTGTACAGAAGTCGGGTGTTCCTCGAGGACAACCAATCACATGCTCTCCTCAACATCAAAATAGACATCAGTTAGATGTGCCCTCTCTGTGTGCAAACATCAGTGTTGGCTAAGCGTTCTACATGGTTTTTGTGGGTTGTACTTGTAAGATCATTACACAGTTGCATTAGATTTGTTTTTAAATTTTTAATTCCTGTTCCATGAGCCTAGGCTGGCTTAAACCAGGCAGTTCGACCTTAAAGGCTTTAGTGGTCTATCATATGTCTGTCTGTGATGTATGCAGTGTCTTTAGTTCAGCACCCTCTCCCTTTTCTAAGGCCTTCCATCCCCTTCACACTTTTTTTTTTTTTTTTTTTTTCGAAACACTTGTCTTTTCTTTCATACACAACACACACACACACATAATGTAAAGAGTTCTGTGTTTGAACCTAATCCCTGTGGTAACTAATTAATTGTTCAGTACTATAATTTGCTCAGCCAGATTCAAAGATCCAAATTCTGTGTCGGTGCTTGTCTGTTCGACAAGGCTTGGGTTACTCTACTGCAGAGCTGATCATTCTTTACTGTACATACGTTTTGATCCCCTTATATCCATTCAAATCCGAAAGCAGACAACTAATTGTTTACCTTTTTCCCCAGCATTTTGCAACTTCTTCCTCTGAGGTTCCCTATGATTAATTCATAACGCCACTCTTCGCTGGCAGCTTTAGGGAGCCGTTTGATACTGATTCTATTCCATGGTGATGGGAACACCGTTTAGTTGCAAGTGGTGTGTCTGTTAAACATAAGGTAGATAATCACTACCACTGCCCGAGTTATGATGATTCTCCAGGGCCATATTTTTTGTATCTTTTCTTTCACAGTCAGTATCAAAGAAAAAGTGCAATAAAAGTTGTCCTCATGCATTTTCATGGACAGAAAATGTATAGGCAATATCTTCAACAAATCAGTTCCCATGGCCTCTTGACACTCTTTCAAGCTTTTTGTGTGTTTTGCCACCAACTCTATGTCCAGCATTTATGGTTAACAAGGTTGCACGGATTTCTTTTCTGTAAATGGTGATGGTTTTATGTGATTCTGTTGTCCATTTCTATTGGTTTTTTCCCCCTCCCTCTTTTAGAATTCAGTAAACATATTGATAATATATGTTGCAAAGATGAAATCAGACATGTTGTGGTCTGTGGATTTTATACATTGTGACAACATTGATATTGTGATGAAATAAACTGTGACTAAAAATTGTATAATACAATGAACTGTGTGTGTGAGAGTGTGCGTGGTTTTTTAAGTCTCCTCTTAAGTGTCCCATGCAGCATTAATCCTACACTGCTCATTCTGGTTCACCACTGCAGTGTTGGTCAGAAAATTACCTCGACTATGCGGCTGCACTATTTCTGTTCAAGCCCATTTCATATTCACCTCTGACTAGGAACAAGCCAGGTCAAAATTTCTAACAATTAAATGCCATCAATGGAAACTAAATCCATGACCTTCCAGTCTAACCTATTCTGAATTCCACCCCCTTCTGTCCTTTGTTAATGGAAATCTTTAATGAGGCAGGTGAGTTAAAGAATAAACGTTTTGCTCTCATTAGGACAGGCAACTGAAAGCCAACACTGCCCACCATGTTCGTTTAAAGAACGAGTAACAAAAATGGTATTCACTTTGAGGTTAGGTCCCCTTAATGGAGCAAAAGTTACTGCAGTTGTTTAGTATTCCGCACATGAAATCAAAATGTTGGCAGACAAATCGGAACAAATCCAAAAAGTGTAAAGATTTTCTTTTATTTTGCTCACCCAAGAGTTCCTTTATTTATTCAAATAAAAGTGCATCGCAAAAACAAAGTGGCAATATAAAACAAGTTCACACAATCTACTGTGTAAACATAGTTACACATAAAGCATACACGTACTTACTTCCATTATAAATTATCAGGTATCATAACTGTTAATTATGAAAACAGAAAGGAAATCAAACCAACAACATAAACAAAAAAGAGAAAGAAATCAAACATATCAAAAAACAGAAAGGAAATCAAATGAGCAAAGTTAAGATCTGAGGTATACAAGCAAACTCATTGTACATGCGTTCTCAAGGCAAAAACATGAAGTAAAAAATATTCGTGAAGAACAAGTCGGCGGTCAAACTGGTCTGATCGCACAATAAATGTTGAGCTGATTTGTTCCAATGCTGGTGGACCGCATGCCCTGCATAGCCCGTGTTGGCCACTCAAACAAACTTCAAAATGGAGTGACTGAGGGTGGAGAATGAAGCAAAATTTTAAAAGAGGGGGGTTAGTTACCGCTAAGGACATTGCAAAACAAAGCACAGGACAAGACACCATGCATTTTGACCTCTTGGGTCTTCTTCAGGCAAAAACAGATAACATTTAACGTTTAGGACAGTATGAACAGAGAACAAAGAGTCACTTATCTTTCCATGTATTCAGCACAAAAAAAAAAAAAAAAAAAAATTTTTTTTTTTTTTTTACTGTCCTAAACGTTAAATGTTATCTGTTTTTGCCTGAAGAAGACCCAAGAGGTCGAAATGTATTGTGTCTTGTCCTGTGCTTTGTTTGTCAATGTCCTTGGCGGTAACTAACCCCCTCTCACTCAAACAAATTTTAAAAAGTAATTCTTAGGACTCCACTGAACAACAGGGATAAACAAATCACAAAACACAACGGGTTTCAATCTCTTAAGTTTTCTTCAGGCGATTCTTCAGACTCAGGACAATGAAAATGAAGAATGAGCAATCACTTATCTTTGTGAAATTCAGCGCAAGATAAGCATTTCATCTTGCTCCGAATTCGACAAAGTGGTTGCTCATTCTTCATTTTTGCTGTCCTGAGTGTTGTTCATCTTGCCTGAAGAAGACCTACATGGCCGAAACATGTCATTTTTGCCTTGTGATTCGCTTCTTCATGTTTGTTTGGTGGAGTCATAATAATCACTTTTGAAATTTGTTTAGATCTTCACCTGCAGTCGCCTCACTTGCTCAAACAAAGCACAAGATGCAGCGCCACAATTGTCAATTTTCTACATTGGGACCTCTAATAATGGTGTGAAATCGGAAAAAGGATTGCTGCTCCCAGCGAAAATGCTTTCCATCATATGGTCCCACTCACCTTAATCCACAGAATATTACCATGGAATTCCTTTGCTGCATGCTGCACACAGGATCTCAGAGGGGGTGTGGGAGGAGGTTTGTGACGTTCGAATACTGTTAGTCCGGAGAAGAGGGAGTGGATGAAAACAAAACTGGTTCTTAAACCTCCTGGGGGGGGGGGGGGGGGGGGGGTCCCCTGATCTGGCAGGCAACCATTCTGTCCTGTTTTGAACTAGAATGATCAACAGTGCCTGTGGGGGAAGTTCTCGGCTTCCGTTTCACTTGCAGCATGGTGGTGGTCTACTGGTGTTCTGGCCCGTCTCCTTTCATGAGATTATTGTCAGTCAACCAATCATCTTCATCAAACAAGGTAACTCATAGGTAAATACTGCTTCATTTGACAAAAGGCCAGTATGTCACGTTTTTACAGCATGCTGAATATCGCACATGACAATATATCCACATGGGACTAATCCTTGAGATGTTAGAATATCACTTGTGCAAGAAAGAGTGCAAACTGTGAACATATTGATAAAGAATCCAAGGTAGCCCTAAGGAATTTCTAGATATTCCAGAGAAAAAGCTGCACCAGAGAATGCCTTCCACACAGACTATGTGATGCTCCCTCTTTTTTTTTCCCCTGACAAATCTCAATCTTGAACATACTGTGAACCGTCTTCACAAAAGTATGTCTGGTATAAAAGGTATGTACACTGTTATACCTATCTCTTTCAGGTCGGCCCTTCATCACCACCATCCACCACTGAATCCCAAACGATGATGAGTCAGCTCTTCTGACCCTTCCCTGGCCAGTTTTGGCTGATCTGCATAAACGGAAGGGATATATCACTTCAACTTTAATATACATGACAGCAAACAAAATACCACTGTTATTGCCGAAGAATTCTGTAGCACAACAGTACAGGTTCACGACGTATGTGCTTTCAGACTTTTGATGTTTTGTAAACTCAAAACATTATTTTTTACATGAGCAAATTTGGTGCTTCATTTCAACTCTAGTATATGGAAAACTGTTTTACCAAGATGTGAACGACTTCCCAAGGTTATAACAAAAATGATTGTTTTGCAACAATGAATTTCATGTGTTATGCACCTTTGGATTTAATAAATCTCTGACAAACTCGAACAATGTTTTATTTATTTACATCATTCTATATTTGAACGTAAATGGCAGATCAATTTATCTCCAAAGATTTTCAAACTTTAACATGTTTTTTATTTTCAGCTGCATTACATTTGTTACGTGATACTTGCACAGTTTTGGAGTTAACCAGTTAGAATACACAAGTTCTGTTGCCCTATGCCTGGTCTGGTACCAGTGTGGCACTCTTCAATGACAGCCAGGCACCAGCGCCTGAATATACCTCAGGTAAAGGGTTAAATGAGTTTGATGTGACCAAAAAGTAATCCCAGATGCACAACACACAAGAAGACTGAAGCAGAAGACAAAAAAAAAAATGCATGCACAAATAGCCGACTAATAATTTCATTCCATGATTGTTCATTTCAATATAACAACAACAACAACAAATTGGAAATTTCGGTAAGCCACAGAAAACTGAGACCACAAAATCTTTTTCCCCTAAAACAATTGACAGTAACTAAAGTCTATAAGGCAGGTTCTGTTCGGTGAGCACAAGTCAATAATCACAGTATGGATTTTGTCAATCAATTTATCCATGAGTTTCAAGGAACACTGAGCAGAAAACCAGCACTTGCTTCCCCTCCAAAAGTATAGACTAAAAACAACAAAAAGTGACGTTCTCACCTCCTGCCAAAAGAAAACAGCAAACCTTTACCTCTGTCATGCTCCAAGAGACTATAAAAACTCTGAATGGAGAAAGAGGAGACAACATTGATGGAAGCTGTCTCACTGCAACAAGCTCACACACAGGAGGGAGGACTGGGAGTGGCAGGAAAACGAAAACACTTCTTTACAAGCCAGTCCTGTTCAAATGAAACCTACGCTAGGTACTGGTTTCGTTTTAGTATTTTATCGGCAGGGGTGGCTGATTAGCATAGTCACCACCAGCACAACCAGACTGTCATACACACTTTTCAACAGACCTCACAGTTTGCTACAAGCCTGTCTTACATTACTCCACACCGTCATTGATCGCAACTCAGCAGTGGCTGTGATGAAGTAAGCAGGGAACTTCAGATATTTCAAATGACCAGGCCTTGAGAACAGGACCAGCAACAGAATCCTTGTGGGTAGGGAAATGGGTCAGATACAGACAGAGGCCAGAAGAGACCAAGGCACTCGGCCATTCCTTCTTTCACCTGGTTCTTCAGAGGCCAGCCATCACTCATCGCAGCATTTCCATGGCCAACAAGAGAAGGTCAAGCAGCATTCTCTTCTCCAGGTATCTTAGGGCAAAAAGAGTATTTCTATGTCTTTTCCTTCAACCCACTGAGCTGAGGTATGATTACTAGACCCCTGAATATGCGTGCCTCATCCCCATGCATACAACACATGAGACATTCATTCTCCATCCTTTACCCCTCCATTACTGCCAGGATCCTTACAATGAAAATTCTGTGATCTAATCACTCCATTATGAAAGCGTTCCTGCAGAAGACGAGAAGACCTCAAAAGAGAATGCCTGTTCTACACATGGAATGAACGAGAGATCACGCACAGCATGAACCGGCTAATGCGACACCTGTCATGCGTCTTCACCATGGCTGGAATGCATACGAGACCTCATGGCAGGTGCTGTCATCAACCATCTGTTACCACCGCTGGGAGTTCTGTTCCACTCTTTGACAGACATTCAGTCAACACAAGATCCAATGTACCACAAAGATTACAACTTCAGGGCAAATGCAGCAAAGCGTATTATGCAAAACTGGTTTTCCATGATTAGTAATTAGTAATCAAACTCAATAAGTTATCACAAAGCACACTTGAAAAAAAAAAAAGATCTTTATAAGAAAATCAAACAACTCTCACAAGTAAAACCAATTTTTTTTTATTTTTATTAAAACAACTCGCACAAGTAAAACCATTTTTTTTTTATTAAAACAACTCTCACAAGTAAAAACCAATTTTTTTTTTTTTATTAATCAACAAATAAAAAAGGCACAAAAATATACTGTGGAATAGAGATCTCCTTCATAAAATTCAACAACACTTGCATAACAAAAAAAAACTTGGTATTGAACCAGTTCCTTGCAATGCTCCAACTCTGTCATGCATTGAGGAAGAGAAAATCATGAGAAAAAGCCCCAGCACTCACGTTCCTCATGAACAGGTTTTCACGGTTAATTATTAATTATGGCCTAACATAGAACAAACATGCTATATGGGGAACAGATTGTACTGATTCAACAACAACATACATTGTGCGCAACGGAAGACATTTTCGTCTTTAAATAATTTATCATGATCGTTTGTGCACGATGGAATCATAATTGTTTTAAAAACAGTATAGCAACTGCAGATAAGGTTTTGATTAACTAATAATGAATGCATCAGAAAAACACACATACATACGCATACACACACACACACACACAAGTATACATACACACACTTCACCCACTCTAATGGTTTATTAAATTATCTTTCACACTTTACTCTGTGCACAGTGAAATGGACAGCAGCAGAAACTGAAGGTCCACAACAACCCTCACCAAGGTATACACTACAAATACTTTCAGAAAGCCATCCACTTCACTGCCAATCCTCCCAAATCTACAACAACAAAAATCTCTATATATTCAAATTATTCAAGGAATCACAAATTTGTTAAAAGAACAAAACAAACAAAAAAAAATTATTCTAATCCTACTATTTCAAAAGTTTCCAAAAGAACTAAGTCTGAAAGTCAACGTCTAGAAATTGTAACAAATTTTGCTGAGCAGAGCCCCCAATGATCTGTGAATGCCAGCAACTATACACAGCAAAAAATGCTCCTTTTGCAAGGCCAACATTTTTTTTTTTTTGCTTTCTTCTTCTTGCGTCTTCAGCTCCGGCCCATCTACCCCGAGTGGTGTTGCTCATACATCATTCACTCCAGACACACACCTGCACACCACTTTGTCCCCTCACAGTCCTACCACAGCAGCCCACAGGGAGTGATCATACCAGATCACTGTGAGGCAACTTTCCAGAGGAGCCACTGCACTGCCACTGCGTCCCTTTGGCCATGTTCTGTGGTGCCTGTTCTGATCTGACAGACTTGCAGAACATTACCTCCTGCCTACAATACTTGCTTACCTGCAGAGAGACGGGGTGAGCAAGTATCCCCTGGTGGAGGGTGCCACCAAATCCATCTTAAGATAGTCTATGACCTTGCCAATACTAACAATTTGACACTGAGCTCTCCACAAACATACTGAACAGGAGAGGAAATTGAAACTGAGGTCACCACCAGACCAAGACGTGAAAGGCCTCAGAATCTAAGACTTTCCTTTCTGATGACCAATGAAGATGATGATGATAATGATGAAGACAATGATGATGATGATGATGATGACAATGACGACGATGAAGAGGATTAGGAGGAGGAGGAGGCAGTGGGGTTCCATTCTAATCCAAGTCAACATTTAAAAAAAAAACAAAACAAAACAAAACAAAAGACAGGGCTGTACTCTATGCTTCTTTTCATAACACATCACTGGCATCAATCAGGCCTGACAGATAGAGACACCTGCAGTGGTGGGTCAAAAAATTTTGAGAAACGCTCTCAGGTGAGACCAGCTCTGATGAGTTCAAGTGGTTTGGAGAAATAATACTTTCGTTTAGAAACCAGATTTCCCCCTGCCTCCCTTGACACCTGACTTAGGGCCCCTGAAAGTTGATTTCTCTTGCACACCTCAGTGCACCAATCTCCATAATGAATCACAACATTCACACTGTGCACTGGCAACAAAAAAAAACATTCACAGTTTTGTAGCAGAAAAATAAGACAACCAAAATCAATCTCTCTCTCTCTCTCTCTCTCAAATTTTTTTTTGGAATACCAATCTTATCATGCATAACCAAGACACCTGTGATGTGAATTCAAAAACAACATAAACAAACAAATGTAAATCTGACCACCCCCAATCACAGACTGATATGTTGAAGTTGCCAACTCGCCATCACATTATTGGTCTTCAAAAAGAAACAACAGGTGTCAAACACAAAAAATCACAAACCATGTCCATTCTGTTGTTATAAATATCCATCACTTGAAAACATGTGCGTTTTATGCTGCTGTGTCTGAACAAACAGAATAGAGCATAATAAACAACTGGTATGATATACAAACAAATAAAAGGTGATCCATACTAGCTAATCAGTCAATAAATGGAAAGGTGTTGTTGACCTGTGTTTTTCTTGGATGACGAGGGAGATACACCATACCTTTCTCTAACTGCTTTACATACCCTTTCCCTACAAAAAGGAACAAATACCCATTCAAAGCTGAATGTGCGGGCATCTTCAAGTCAGAGGCATAGATCTTGTCAAAACACTCAACAAATCTTATAAACTATACTCAACAAATTTTGTAACACTCAACAAATCTTATAACTATACTCAACAAATTTTGTAACCACACTCAATCCGTAATGAACCTTTTAACTGCCCCTCTGCCAATATTCGCCCCTCAGCCAATTTTCTATAACTCCCGATCCATGTGTTCAGGTTGCCCCTGTGTGTCTCACTTCTATACAGAAGCACTAAGATGCAGCATTTTGTTTGATCCGCTCACTTCAGCCACTGCATGCGCCATTTGCAATGTGCATCAAAACATGGCAAATAAGGTTTTAAATACTTTGTTTTCACCTTGTAACAAGTGTTATTGGCAAAAAGAAAAAGTAAACAACAGTGACATACAACAGTACATTTGAAAGAACTGTTCATCATCTAGTGGCCCCATGCCCCACCAAATCAGCAATAACCCAGACATCAGTGCAGCTGTATGGGATAGTCTGAAAGTCTGAAAGCCATTCAAACTTAAGGATGTGCAGAGTCAGCTTCGATGTTTGGTTTGATTTTCCGACCTTCAAAGAGTCAGTGAGAGACAACCATGGTAAAGTCATAAACATTAACAACGCATGCACCTGCAGATCAAACAGCATCCACTATAACATTTCTATACACAACTGGGAGTGATCTAGACTTGCATGGCTTTTTGTTCTCCTTTTAAACAGTCCTCCAGTTTTACAAGTTCATCTGGTGCTCTATGATTGTATCTGACAAAAAAAGACATGCAAACAAATGGCAGAAGAGATTAACATCTAGCACAATTCTAAAATGAGATCAAATGAATAAATACATATTTGAATATAAAAGCATGATTTTTTTTAAAGATTTCACTAAGCATACACAATCAAACTACCTGCACTGGCAGAAACTAGTTTTTTCCAGAGTTAAACTTTCAGTTTCCTCTACAGACTTTGCAAGATCCATAGTAAGATTTTGACAGAAGATTGTTGTCAATCCACTGGGAGGCATTTTTAAAACATTCTTCTCTATCAACAGGGAGGTCTTGACAGAAGACTTTCCTCAACCCTCACAAAAGTCTTGAAGTCTTGACAGAAGACTGGTTAGATTACACAAATATTTTGATTCTTGTTGTTGTTTGTTGTTGTTGTACCCTGGCTAAAAGACTCCCGGGATCATCCGAACAGCCAAAGTACTTGAACGCTATGGTACAAATGCAAAAGCTGGGGATGAGAACATTCACATGTGTGACAGTCTTTGATTACCCCCACCACATGGGCAGCCACACTCCGACTTTGGGGGATTTTGGAGACTGATAATGTTATGCTAGGAGCTTGCCACAACTGAAGACAATCCCCACATACTGTGCAGAGCATAACACATTTTGATGTAGCCTTGGTGTTGTAGCCTATGTCAATTGGCCTGACACAGCCTTAAGCCAAGGTGGATATTTTGATTAAAAACAAAGAGGGAAAAAATCCTCAGACCACAAGGTCTTGGCTAAAAACAGAAATCTTAAAAAGCTTTAAAAAAAAAATGAGACAAGAGAGAGAGAGAGAGAGAGAGAGAGAGAGAGAGAGAGAGAGAGAAAACTCCTGCATGTAAAAATCATTTGAATAAAAACCAATTCGTTCACTTCTAAAAATGTCAGTGGTATCATACAGAACTTGATAAAGATGATACAGAAAATTCAGATTTCACTCTGATTGGAAAGCACTGAAGTAACTTACAAATACCAAGAACTGTACTTTCATTCTGACCAAAAGAAAACTTACAACAAAAGAATCATGGATCTGAGAAGGAAAACAAACAAACAACAACAACACAAAAAGCTTAGAAAATGCTGTGTGGCATCCTGAGTAAAAATCCTAATGTGACTGTGACATGAACTGGCAGCATGTCATTTTCATGTGAGCAGCTCTTAATACCTCCAGACTTTGGCCCCTGGGATGAAGAAAGTGTTGTTCTGCAGAGTCTATCACACAATTCTCACCACATGTCAACGCTATCTGGAGTCTTTTTCCTGCAAGCTCAAATTAACTCCTTTCATTCAACTTTTTCCTGCAAGTGCTCTCATTGGTCCAGACCATGTCAATTTCAAGTAGCGTCTGCCAAGAGAAGTGTCAGAAAATCAATCTACACAAATCTAGTCATGGACAGATTGTTGTTGAGACACTCTTCAGCATTTCTCTCACTATATACTTGGTCCACTTCCTCTCATTCAAGTTCAGGAATGAGTATTCTCCAACCCACAATGAGACTACACATCTGGTCCTCCTCTAACGTTGCCTGGTTAACATGATGCTCTGGTAGCAGGATTCACAGCACTGACACTTTCATTCACCAGTGAAACACCCGTCTTCCTTCCCACTAAAGTGTCAGTTTCATTTAAATTTAAACTTCCCAGTGCAAATGAACTAG